>OX402583.1:7200000-7800000 GCA_948098905.1 Tiliacea aurago | reverse complement strand
CAAATGAGTAAAACAAAATCATAAAAAATAAATATTATACCTCCCTTGCACGTAAAGTGGAGGTGATTTTTTTTTCTCGTCTATCTCATGGCGTGGGCGTTGGTTAGGCCGTTTAAAAAATTTGACGGGCCTGTGAAAACCATTTTTCAATTCAGGAATCCGTTTGCGTAATATTAAGCCTTAAAGTGCTAATTTTTGTTAAGAGTCATGTGTCACCCCCTGCCCGCTTAATGGTTGTTTTTGGATATGTGAAAAAATTCATAGTAGTAGTATATATATCGAAGTTATAGGAAAAAACTATCACAGCTAAGTAGGCTATACAAATTAACGAGTAATAGTCGACCAACTTACATTTGCAGTTGTAGAATTGACCGTGGCGTATATCAATGTATGTGAGAACATGTTTTTAACAACAGTGTTAAGTTTGTTTTTGGGATAAATTCATCCCAACTACGGAACCCTTCATTGTGCGTGCTCCGACATGCACTTGGTCGGTTTTTCTTTGGTTATATTAGTAATTAAGGGCAAAACAGATTAATAAGTTCATTATCTTACTTGATTAGTTTACTTGTAAGTTTATGTGTACTTAGCGTACAGATTAAGTTAACTTGTATTTGATGTTATATTAAGATGTTGAAGACTTAGCTATAGTTTTTCTTTTGTTGTTGATACAACAAAAGAAAAACTATAGCTAAGTCTTCTCAGTCCCAGTTCTCAGTCTTCTTCAGTCTTCAACTATAGTGTTTGATCTATATACTGATACTGATATAATTACTGATGTAATTAAGGGTAGAGGTGTTGTGTGTACCCACCTTAAATAGTTATAAGGTATATAGATCAAACACTATAGTTATCCTCTGGCGACGCTTGGGTTGTCTATTCTAAAATAAATGTTGTACCAAGTGCACGCCATATAATTAACAGTATTATGTATTCCTTAATTTTCTTCCTGGTGTACCTACCCCTATTCATATACATTCGTAGTAAGGATTGAACCTTAGGCCTTATTTACGGAGACGCAGGACGTCGCGCATCGCGTTGGCCGGTCTGGCCCGCACTAAATTCAAACATAAGTGTACGGCCTGAGTGAAGAAGCGTCTAGCGGAGCGTTCAGCGTTGCGTGCATGCGGCGAAAGAGCGTTCGCCGAATGGCACGCTTAGCGTTCGTGTGAGCCGGTCACATTTTTCATCATGGCGTCTGCGTCGTACGATATTATCAAGACAAGGTCCTAGTAACATTGTGAAGCAAAGAAAACAATTTGGAGAGTTTTCTACGTTATTTGAAACATTAAGGGTGAAGTTTGGTAAAGAATGCGAAGATAACCATATTTCAGGTTTATTTTGTATTTCTGAAATTATTTCTTCAAACGACGTCCTTCAAGAACGCACGTATCACCGCTGCAAAACACAAACTGGTTTGAACTTGCACGCGACGCCCCGCTCGACGCAAACAAGCCCGCTGCTGCCCACGCTCCGCTCGGCCGGCACTCAGGACGGCCACTACGGGTAGCACGTGTTTAACATGAACGCTGCACGCCCCTCCCCGCCCGACGCTCGAATAGAGCGTGCACTCAGGCCGTACACTTAGGCGTTGTATGAGAGCGTTTACGGAGAAGCGATTTTACACGCGTTTGCTTGAAATGCAGGCGGAGCACGCGGATGGCACCGCCACGTCGCACGCGACGTTTAACGCGACAGCGCACGCGGCGTTGTGTTGCTCCGTTCAGGGTAAAACGTAACAAAACCCGCGGCGTCGCACGCCCCAGTACGAGCATACGGCGATACCCGCTATCGCACCCGAGGCGGAACCTTCTACCACGTTCGCCGCCGCGTGCTACGCTACACGCTAGAAGTTCCGCCGCGGCCGCAGCGGCGGACACTGCTACTCTTCACGCCCCGCGTCTCCATAAACAACATCGTACATTGCCATATGTTTGCGTTTGCGCGTGTGACGACGCGGGCCGCTGCACGCACCGCCGCTCTGTAAACAGAAAAAACGTCCGACGCGCCGCGAGACACCACGCTGCACGCGACGCGCGACGCCCCGCGTCTCCGTAAACGAGCACTTAGCATAGTTAGCATAAGATTAATCTAACGTTTCCTCTGATGGGATACAGCGCGCGGACCCAGTGCGGTTTGGAAGATGTCACACGTCTTCGAGTTTTTGGTTCTGGGACCGATTTGATGCCGGTTTCCTCAAGATGTTTTACTTCACCGTTTTGAGAGACGTGGTGATAACATAAATTACATAAAGTAAAGTGCGTAACTGGGTTCAATCAAAAGTCGGGGCTTACCAGCGACCATTTCAATTTAATTTATAACTGGGACGGTCGAGCCAAATCATCTATTCCTGATAAAATGCTATATAAAACAGCTCAAAAATAACATAGTGACGTTATAACACCAAATAAGTAGATAACAATCACCTAGTTGACTCAAATAAAGGCACAAGTTTAGCTCATTTTGTTAATTATAAGAACAGATATTACGCACTCTGTTGGTATATTGTTGGAGATAAGTACAGGAAACCACGAGCTATTTATAAACGTAGACACGGTTGTGTACAGTCTCTGTATTCAATACCGTTTTTTTATCTGTTTGATCCCCTTTTCTAGGCCGATTTTATTGTAAAGACGCGGGGCAACGTAGTAATAGTGTTTGCTCGCGAAGACGCTTTTGGACCTTCGGCTGGGCACCTGTCAATCCTCTTGGCTGAGGTTGGCAGACTCGGGATGGCGTGTCGGTGGTATCTTCGCAAGCATTCGTAAATGAAGATCTTGCGGACGCTGATTACTTTGGCTTTTTCTTGTACCTCAGTCGTGGGCGTCCGGTATTAGGTTTTTTTTTTAATATATTCTTCTATCTGCAATCAGCCTTTAGGCTATAATCAGATGGGTTGATTCAATACCTCCATAAAATTATTACATAATTTTCAAACGCCAAGGTTAGATATAGTAGAGTGGTGAACTTTTTTTTTTAATTCGAGCTTCTAAATCAAAATCAATATCAAAAGTCATTTATTCAAACTAGGCTAAGAATCACCACTTTTCGAACGACAAAAGGTCACAGTCTGCAAACCCGCGCCTACGGTGGCTGCCGGGAATCGGCCTGGGATTCCCGACGCCCAGGGTGTCTCCTGCGGTGACCAGGGGCGTGAGGATGCGAAATTTGCCTCTCCCTCACGCGTTCCGCCTCCTCCTTAGCGAGAATTAGTGCTTCCCAGAAGGAAGTAGCTGTCTCCCATGCACTCTCGCTCCGTACCATGGCCTGGACCAGGGCCGGACGAGAGAGATCGCTGCCGCCGATCGCCCAAGCCGGGCAAACTACCACCGTATTTTTTTTATTTTTTACATGCTGTACTTATGTTATATTGTGTGCCTTAGTCTGTGCTAAATAAATGTATTTTCTTTCTTTCTTCTTTCTTTCTTTTATGCTCCACCGTGTCCTCCGGGTGATCCAAACAATGGTAAGACCCGGGCGTCCCGCCTGGTTGTTTCGGGAGGTTCCTGTTCCAGATCTGGAGCAGGAACCTCCCGAAACAACCGTGTCCAGTACCTGCGTCAGGCGGATGACGAGGACGCCGTGGCGCGTCTCTAGCCACTCCTCAAAGAGGGGACTTATCGCCGCAATTGATCCAAGCATAATGCTGATGCTTAAACATTTTGCTTCCAGTATTATAGCTTTTTTGTGTATGTACATACAGTGGTACATACACAAAAAAACTATAATACTGGAATACTACTACTAGCTTAACCGGACCGGCCCGGTTAACCGTGCGTGGTGCCTGACGTAAAGAATAACATCATCCTGTTTCTTCCCGTGGGTGTCGTAAAAGGCGACTAAGGGACTTACTAGAAAATGGACAGCAGCGTTCTCTATGCATTTTAACACCATTCTGCGATCGCCAACCCGCCTGCCAAGCTTGGCGATTATGGCAACCCCCCCCCCTTTTTTTGGGGGTGTCCTATGTCTAGCAGTGGACGTCTTTCGGCTGAAATGACGATGAATGATGAGTACTAGCTGTAATACTGGAGACAATAAATATTATTCTATTCTAAATCACCAATATTAAATCAATCGGTTTGAGTATAGCCAGTTGCAAGATAACACCAAGAGATATCGTTGAACCCAACAAATGCCAGTTACTGAACGAAATCGACCTTTAAAGCCCTTTTTCAAAACACATCGGATTTAACGTTCCGTTCAGAAAAGCTCGAGGATAAAAATGGATTTTGTTTTTTATTACGTTCGTTTCGATCGTTGACAAAATAAATACTGGCTGATGACGCTGTAAAGTTTTATTATTAAAGAGATTTGTTTGTTACTTAAAAATCAAAATGGCAGTTGACCTTTTTCAATTTGTATACGAGTGACGGGGCTAGTTTTACACACAACCTTTTTCTTTGTTTTGGGTGGGAAATTATCAAAAAACTTCTGGGGAGGAGCGGGAGGGCGTGTCAGACTTTTACTGACTAAAACCCACCCGAGTGTTCCTTCCGTTGCCTGTGTGCCAGGGCCACGATATCTCTTTCGGACAAACTCGCAACCCTGGCAGGCATTGGTCCTAACAGACCCCGTCAGTTGGTGCTGACATCTCTTTGAGGCGCGCGTGAAACACAAAGCGCCGTCGACCCGGGCCTGGTCATTATCGGACGGTGAGCTACCCATCGCTCACCGTCCGCAAGCCCGCGCCTACGATGGCCGGAAATCGACTTGCGACTCCCGACGCCCGGGGCGTCTCCTGCGGCGACTAGGGGCGTGAGGGCGCCAACCTTTCCTCTCCCTCAAGCGTTCCGCCTCCTTCTTCGCGAGCATTACTGCTTCACAGAAAGAGGTGACGACCTCCCATGCACTCTCGCTCCGAACCATGGCCTGAACCGGGGCTAGTTTTACACATAACCTAAGACCAAATTAAAAACCAAGACACAACGCTGCGAACAATACAGTGACGCATGCCAAAACTACACCTCGCTCTGTGAATACACGCTCACACGCACACATTTACAACCAAACAACTCCTCACCGGAACACTCACTCATACACAAATGTTTACGAAACTGGCCCCATGTCACTGTTAACAGTGCTGTATTGGTTTTTTTATTTGGTCTGAGCACACAGTGGCAAAACATAACTGGCTAAATGTGGGTGTTCTATAGGTACTTGTCTGCCTAACCTTTCGGGGAAAATAGGTGGGTTTCGGGGCTATAATTTAAAGTTACTGTCGATATAAGTCCACACTGGGTGGGATTTGCAGCTTGCAGTGAATTTAGAAATGTTATTTGAAAAACTAACATGTAAGGAAACTGAAGTGGCAGCGGGATTGCCATGTTTGTCAAAGAACCGATGGCCGATGGAGAGGTCGAATCCTGGGGGCCTACTCCGAGCGTTAATCCGAAGTATCGGCCGAATGTTCGGCCGTTTTATTAGTTCCATAGTTACCCTTTTGACTTTGAATACTTATCCGACTTAAAGTCACATTTTTGCCTTAGCAATGGCCGAACATTCGGTCGATACTTCGGATTTAGGTTCGGAGTAGAGAGAATAGAGATCGCGTATCGGTAAGCGTAGTGTGGGACGCCACCCAGCTAGATGAACCGACGACATTAAGAAGGTGGCTGGGTCAAACTAAATGCGGAAGGCGGAGGACAGGGGGTTGTGACGCAGCCTGGGAGAGGCCTATGCCTGGCAGTGGACTGCAATAGGTTGAGTTGATTGATCTGAAAAATGCAGGTCGCACTGTTCGACTTATAATTCTTATGCCCGTTTTCACTAACACTAGCCGAGTCCTTAAGGCAGTGCCTAAATATGAATGGCGAGCATTGAAAATCGAACAGTGCGCTTTATAAAGCATGTCTTCGAGTGTTAGTGAAAACAAGTGTTAGTAGGTACTAAATACTGGCACTCAATTTAAACAGGATGAAACTGTACTAAATTCTAAATTATACCTCCGGTGCTTCAGCTCCTGTTTCCGTAAATTTTCGTGTCAAATTCGTAATTCCGACACCGTATCGTTCCGGCTTGAAGCCACGATATAGCGAGCTCGGCGCGTGAAGCATGCATGGCGCTGTTGAATAGAAAATGAGGCAGCTACACATTCCATACAAATGCCTATATGCTTGCTGCAAGCGGTCATGTGGATGTGAACTTTAATTAGTGAAGTTTAAAAATTAAACACACTTTTAAGCGCACCATGGCGACGGCGCTGACTAAGTAGCCCAAATGAGGTTGCCAAATATTAGCCAGATTCTACTGACTTGAGGCGTAACTTACTTGTATACAAAATACTGGCGACTTGGTGACGCGTCAGGTCACCAGGTTTCCACGTAGGTGCCGGTTGGTCGTGGCTACGGTTCCAAATTGGCGACGTCGTCAGACCGTAGCCAAGGGAGTTAACTGTCATACATTTCAGTAGGAATTGTTTGGATACGTAGCCATCGCCGTCCCCGGGCTTCGGGAGTCACAAGCCGATTTCCGGCCACCGTAGGCGCGGGCTTGTGGACGGTAAGCGATGGGTAGCTCGCCGTTCGACCAGGACCAGGCCCGGTTCGACGGCGCGTTGTGTTCCAGACTTTTACTGACCTTCGCCCAGAGCGGGAGAAGTTATTTGATAATTTCCCACAAAAAAAAAAAAAAAATCCGTCGCCGTCGCTATGGCGTCCCAGTGTGTTAGCGCTCTTAGAGTTGTGTTTGAAACTACTGTTTGCGTATCTCATGATATTTAAGAGACTTAGATAAGGGCCTTATCACACTGGCAATTTGCGAGCGTGTTTCCAGCGAGGCGATTGTTTAATGCGCTCGCGGCGTGTGCGCCACCTTTTCGCCGTGTTTGTGTAACGAGAGCGGTTGACGTGACAGACACACACATCCATTTCCAGTATAAGCTGATCTCGCTGATGTCAGATTTCCGTACAATGAGAGGTCAGTTGATACTGGAATTTATAGCTTGATGTGTACCCGTGTGTACAAGAGAAAACGAGACAAGCGGGTTTATAATATTGTGAAAACACAGAGATAACGTCGCGTAGTCGCGGCTACCTCGTTCCGCGGAGAGCACGTTCAGAAATCGCTGCGCTGCATGGGAACACGCTGAAAACTGGCCAGTGTGATACAGTCGGCGTGGCCTAAGCTGAGCTTTGCATTTGTGTGAGTGCACATAGAAAGTGTAGGTGTGACGTCGGCCTAGAGCGCGACGCGTCCTTTGCTTGGTTTAAACCGGTTTATACAAACGGTCTGAGGCGCGGTGCGTCCCTCGCGCGACGCAACTCCACCGCTCACCTTCAACTCTTCACCTCTTGTACTGGTATCACTCACACAAATGCAATGCTCGGCTTAGGCCTCGCGGCCTTGCAACGCTCTAAGACTGACGATGATTTGGCCACAGCGAATCGCAATTTGAATACAAAAAAGCGCGGTGCGTCCTACTAGGTATGCGATGGTTCATACAAAATGTACTAAAGTGATGTAAGAAAGAGGATTTTTGCAATGCGACCCGCCCAATTCTTCGTCAGCTTTAAGACTCTTACAGACTCACGCGATATTGCGGGCGCGACGGACACCGACAAAGAAATTGTGCTACTAGAGTCGCGTCGCGCCCGCGATATCGCACCAGTTTTTGCGAGCCTTTAAGTCTCTTAAATACATTGAGTTAAGCAAAGAGTATCTAGTTTTACATACAGGGTTATTTATAAAACGTCAATAATCTCTTAAAGGGTCATTGTACTCATCATTATGAACAACTTTTACTATGGGACCAAACCTGAAATCGCGAAAAAAAATCAGCTGTTCCCTACATTTTAACGAATTATTCAAACATAAATTTAGGGAACAGCTGGTTTTTTTTCGCGATTTCAGTTTTGGTCCCATAGTAAAAGTTGTTCATAATAATAAGTAGAATTGTTGAGTATCGAATCGACAACATGCTTGTCAAAGACTAAAATATGAGAAAAAAACATTAGTTAAACATTAACACGAAGCAAACATACAACTCTTTCAAAACAAAAGATATAAAGAGAGCCTGAACAACAAAGTTTAAACTGTTGTACGTACTGCTTCTATTCTCGTGTCCGCACGCCATAACAGAATAGCTCATGATGCGTTGGATATATTAGGTAACTAGTTAACAAAATGCCAGCAGTGTTACACCCGGTTTCTGAGTTGAGAATATGAAGTTGAGAACTTGTCAAACTCTACTTTAGCATTACTTAAGACGCAGATATATGCCAGTGACCTTGAGTGGTTAGCTTGCGTGTTCTGTAGTGAGCTCACACAACGCGTCGTACGTTCAGCCAGTAATAGGACTCGCCCATCAAGGAACGCTGTCCCCAATTTGACGCATTATTAATTTATTATACAGAAACCAAAAGGTATTTTAATGAAACGCCTATACTAAAATACCAATACTTAAACTATGTTTAAATTGGTGAAGGTTTCAGAAAAAATACGCTTGGTAGATTTTGCGCCATTCTCAGTTTTTTATCCGCGTTAGACATAACTTTACAAATTAATTTCACTATGTAATATAAACATAATCTAAAATATTCACATACCTACTAAATTATTGAGAAAATGCTTTAATTTAACATTTTTTTTTCAAATCATTAACACTATTCGTTTAGACGTGATCTTCAGTATAAAATCATCAAAAGTCGGTTATCGTTGCCTTAACAAAACGCCGGCAGTGTTACACCCGGTTTCTGAGTTGAGAATATGAAGTTGAGAACTTGTCTAACTCCACTTTAGCATTACTTAAGGTGATAACTTCAATGTAACTTGCCAAATTCAAAATTTCTTTGAATTTCGCGGGCTTTCAACTTCAGCAATGATACATAAAGTAGATTTTAACCAGCAACTTATAAACCGGGTGTAATTGCCCGGTTTGTGCCGTAGTATCAAAGTTTAAACATGCTTATAAGTTGTAAGTACTTCTTCTATTCTCGTGTCCGCACGCCATATGCAGAATAGCTCATGCCGCGTTGAAAATAATATGTAACTAGTTAACAAAATGGGGCAGTTTTACTAATGCTACGGCTACATTGTCGCGATAACGCGAACTACACTTCGCGCGCGCTCTCTGTTGAATAGCGAGACATCGATCGGTGTGCGAGAGAGCACGCGAAGTATAGTTCGCGTTGTCGCGACAATGCAGAAATGCAGCCGTAGCATTACACCCGGTTTCTGAATTGAGAATCTGAAGTTGAGAACTTGTCAAACTCTAAGGTGATTACTTCAACGTAACTTGCGAAACTCAAAATTTCTTTGAATTTCGCGGGGTTTCACTTTAAGCAATGATACATAAAGTAGATCTTGACCAGTTATTTTCAACTTATAAACCGGGTGTAATTGCCCGGTTTGTGCCGTACCGTATTATCATCAACTCGCACGTATAGACCCTTTTAACGCAGTCAACTATGTTGTCGAACATCAGCTTTGCAATGTTACTTACATCCGTGAAAGATTGTATTTGTTTCTGACCTCATAGACCGAAATTGACTGCCAAAACCTTTATAGTTTAAACAGAAACGCGAAACTAATTCCGGCCTCGCTGGGAAACTCTAAACTGTTTCTATGGCTCAAGTTTAATGCAAATAGCGATTGTTTGTTGATTGATTGAAGTTGTTTTATTTAAGAACTAGCTGCACCCCGCGGTTTCACCCGCGTAAGCCTCGATCCCGTGGGAATATCGGGATAAAAAGTACAATATTTTATCAATATTAGTCCAGCCGTTTGAGCTTGAAGAAGTAACAAATACACAGACTCACGAACTTTCGCCTTTGTAATATTAGTGTGATCAAATTTGATTGAATTTTTAATAAAAAAATGAGGTAATAGTGATCTCTGTTTTTGTTCTATAATATTGCAAAAAAGATGTAGGTAGCTTCCTCATAAAAGACAATTCCTAAAGGAAAGTATTGCACCTCTCCTCCCTTAAAGGGACAAAATTTAATTTATAACTACAGTACTTTGGATTTCGGTGTCTTTAATCCGATCCGGCCTATCCCTTGCTGCCTTCCCCCAGCGACGCCCTAAGCTGAGGTCCGTACCCCACAGGGGGTGCCCTTAGCGTGTAATCGCTTAGTTTAAAGTCGAATTATTAATTCAGTCACTACGTGTAATAAAATGATCATCATTTTATTGTATTCTAGACTTTTAAACTTATTATTATACATTTATTATACATTTATATAAATCGATACAACTAAACGATCACCATTACAATAAATATGACCATTTTATTAAACAAAGTGACAGCTAGCACATGTCGTTACTCTAGTGAATTAATAATTCTACTTTATATTAAGTTTTCATGCCCCGGCGGAGGCCTTAATTTATTGAGGCTCCCACAGGAAAGTCCGGTTAAGCAGCCGACAACCTACTAAGTTGACCTGCAAGATGCCATGTCCCCAAAAAAAAAAAAACTTCGCTGTGTAGTTCGGGCTGATACGAGAGGACACTCAAACGTGAACGGTCTATGCCTTGTTCCGCTTGTGAGAGACAACGAAACCCAACTAACTTGAGAGAACAAAGTTCCAAATCAATTTATCTTGCAGCCTTTGGAAGTCCAATAACGACTGCAAGACTCAATTTGACGACTATTACTATTATTTTTACAGACTGCTGTGTAGGTAAAACCAAGATTGAGTGATACAGAAGTAAACAAATTCACAGCACATAAACCTTTATTTTATTTTATTATAGAAAATTTTAATTTAAAGATAATAGTTATTAGTTTTAATAAACTGTTTAAAAAAAAATTAAGGTTATTTTATGTAGGTACCTAGAGATAACTAATGATTAGCATAGGTAACACCAATTAAATATTAATAATAGATACTTTGAATAACTTAGGAGTGGAAGGTTTAAATTATGAAAAAACCAGTGACGGTTTACAAATGTTAAAAATTAAGAAAGGAGTAAGTTTGTGTTTGTATTTAATTTTATTGTATTTTTTTTTTTGTAAACGGTACTGTTTTATTTATTGTGTTTTTTATGGACCATGTGGTCTGCAATAAAGATTTTTTTTATTTTATTTATTATTTCAAAAATCAAGATAAAATAAAATCGCATTTAAAGTACTAACTTATTCAAATCTTACTGAAAATAAACGAAGAAAATATTCAACAAATGAAGAAGAAGCAACACTTGCTACTAATGCGGCACTCATTCAAACTGAGCACCACTAAATCAAATTAAATTCACAATAAAGAGCTGAGCGCCATTTCTAACAGCTTCATAAAATGTTATCCAACTGTAATGTTCATAATTTGTGGGGGTCCAAGCAAAAAGGGTCCAGTAGTGGGGTATTGAGTTAAGAATAGATTCGGTATCTAGAATAGTCAATTGATAATAAGGATTAAAAAATATTCAAAAACTGGCACATTCTTTATAAAATCCAAATTTTATACTTTACTTAAACTAAAACAAAAGCTAGGAACTACGTCTGCCAACAAACTGCTGTGCAGTTTGGCAAAAGTAAATATTATGTCTATAAATTAATAATCTGAATAAACATTTTGTTCATCAGAGTTGAGTAATATAGTTTTTCTCAAATCAAACTCTAAAACTATATGAACTTGTAGATAATTGAGCATTGGTTAAGTCGCGAAATGCAATTTTTTCACCCAACTTTACAATTTACTGCGTATATATCGGAAAGGAAATGCCAAGAACTGGACCCTTTTTTACTTGGACGCCCACAATTTGTTTTCAAATACGATAGAACTGCTTTGAAAGAACCGATTAATTTGTCTGAGAGAGCGCATCGTCGAGAGAACTGCACTTGCACTGCTACAAGGATTTTTTGGCTGTAGGTAAACATTAATTCATTATTATGTGAAATATCACTTGAAATGTAATTTAAAAAAACCAAAGTCCAAGTGCGTATCAGACCACGCACAACGAAGGGTTCCATAGTTGGGATGAATTTGTCTCAAGAACAAACTTAAGATTGTACTTGAATAACATGTTCTCCCATACATTCCAACTGCAAACGTAAGTTGGTCGACTATTACTAGTTAACTTGTAAAGCCTACTTATCTGTGATAGTTTTTCTTTTAACTTTGTCATATTGTTTAAAAATTAACCCGACAAACTTTTAGGAGTACCTACTTTAGACCATCGCACTGAATAATTTTTACTATGGGACCAACTTTGAAATCGTGAAAAAAAACTTCTGTTCCATACTACAGTTTAGTATGGAACAGACCTACTGTTCTAAACTGAATGACAGCAGATTTTTTTTTTTCGCGGTTTCGAAGTCGGTCATAGAGACCGACTTCGAAACCGCGAAAAAAAAAATCTAAAGTACTCTTAAAGTTTGTCGGGCTAATTTTTTAACACCTTAATTACTACTGCCGTGAATTTTTCCAGTAGACGTGAACCTTTAACTCCAAGGGAAAGGAAAGCTTGTATGGGAACTTCTGTTGGAAATCTTTTCGCGAAAACTCGATCTTTTGAATTACGATCTTGATAATAAACGCCTGCAACTTCTGAGGGGACACTTGACTCTAACAAAAATTGACACTTTAAATCTTAATATTTTGCAAAGGGATCCCTGAATCGAAAAATTGTTAATACACTATTGTAATATTTTTTAACGACCTATCCAACGACACCCCACACAAATGGGATAGGCGAGAAAAAAAAACCATCCCTACTTTACGTATAGAAGTGGTACCTACCTTTTTTTTTTGTGGTGGGAAATTATCAAATAACTTCTACCGCGCTAGGCGGAGCGGGAGGGCGTGTCAGACTTTAACTGACTAAAACCAACCCGTGTTCCTTCCGTTGCCTGTGTGCCAGGGCCACGATATCCTTTTTGTTCGAACCTCTTTTTGTTCGAAACTCGCAACCCTGGCAGGAGTGGTACCCTAACAACAAAATTATTTGACGATTTTATTTTACCACTTTGTATGCCAGTACGAAATTATAGCTTTCTAATAGAGTATTTGAGCTAAGCCGTGGACAGACAGACTGATGGACATGGCGAAACTTTGTATAAGGATTCCTTGTTGACTATGGAACCCTAACAAACTCACATTTTATTAATACTCTAACAAGCAATTAGGTAAGTGGATGGCGGAATGTGTCCCGCACTAAAAATATCTGTAACATACTTTATAGTTACCACATTTTACGCAAATTAAGATACTTACTTACTTTTTTTTGCATAACAAAATTATCTGCTTTACTACCTCGTCATCATATTATAAAACAAAGCCCCCGCCGCGTCTGTCTGTCTGAACGCGATAAACTCAAAAACTACTGAACGAACTTTATAACAGTTTTTACCAATGAACGGAGTAATTTATGAGAAATATTTAAGTGCATAATTCACTAAGGTTGTGTGTACGTTTGCTGATATTTCAGCAATCGTTCGTGAGGATTATTGTTGAAGATGTCGGAAAAAATCATGCCGGCTGGGAGTTTGACTGACGAGCGCCGCGTAAACCGTAAGAGATACATACAATTAATGGGTACACGATTGTACCTACATATTCAAAGGTTAAAAAAAAATCCGCAATAACAAAATACGTCTATCTTTTAAGGATACCCACAGCAACCATTTTTATATTTCAGAATTTGATAAATAATTCATTGTTATTTCCGGAGATATTTTGACCGGTATATTATATTAATTCTTATTCAATAAGATATGTTGTTTAAATTGGGCATTTAATTTAAAAAAAAAATATGCCTTCACATCATCATCATTTCAGCCAAAAGACGTTCACTGCTGGACATAGCCCTCCCCCAAAGGGGGTTTGCCAAAATCGCCATGCTTGGCAGGCGGGTTGGCGATGGCAGTATGGTGTTAAAATGCATAGAGATCGCTGCTACCCATCTATCATTTTTTAGTAAGTCCCTTAGTCGCCTTTTACGACACCCACGGGAAGAAATAGGGCGGTGCTATTCTTTACGTCCGGCACCACACAGACAAAACTACGCGCCTACACATCACAGATTCATATCTAGGCGCAACAAAATAATTATGGTTGATGGCGGCGCGGCGTGGGGGTCAATGACCTTGTCCTCTACTATTACTACGATAGAAAAAACGTTCGAACGGATTTGGATGGAATTTGACACATAGGGTAAATTAATCCAGGTAGTACGTTTCCATGGGATAATTTCGGACCACCACGCGCGAAGCCGCTGGCAAAAGCTAGTTAGAATTAATTTTAGCCCCTGATCAAGAATTCCACACAAAATACATATTTGTTTTATTAAAGTTGTAGAATTTACTGAACAAAATACCGTAATTTCAGCCCAAAGGTCCGAAGTAAACAACAATTTGTAAAACAACCGATACCAATTTTAATCAAAATAACCCCTGTGACAATAATAAAGGTGCGTGATATTAATTTTTATTTTTCAGAAACTGTAGACATATGAATACTGGAAAATTAAGCATAGGATAATGAGAGAGGCACAACGTGTAGATTCGCTAAATCATTTAAGGGGCCGGCGTAGCATGCGTAGTTCATACAAGCGTAATACCAAAATAATTTGTAAATCAAACATATTCTTAAGGTAGTGTGTATTTATTTCGATTGTATTACAGAATATCTATGTTCCCAAATATATATAAGGTGTATCTATTCATACACGAATTCTCTTAAGGGGTCATTGTACTCATCATTATGAACAACTTTCACGATGGGACCAAACCTGAAATCGCGAAAAAAAAATCAGCTGTTCCCTACATTTTGACGAGTTATGCGAACATAAATGTAGGGACCAGCTGATTTAGTAGAAATGTCATTCATTTGTCATTATGTACGAGATTACCAATAAATAAAATTTTTTGACCTTCCGACCGTTGAGTCATAATGACGCCATTATAATTGTAGATTACCAAACTTGTCAAAATCAACAATTATGAAATCAATGATCGACCATTCTGACACTATTGTAATAGCAGACTTGAGGCCCAGGGCTGCTGTCAAAATGAAACAGAAACGTGACCATCTCTTAACGCCAAATTAAGAAAAAAAGCCTGCGTCCTAAGAGGAACATTTCATTGATAAGAAATTAAATTTTTTTCGTGGAACAGAAATAAGATACAATCTATAAACCAGTCGTTTGCAGGAATGAGGCAGCGTTTATCGAGTTTTAAATTACGTTTTTCCTTAAGGCGCTGACAAGAGGCAAATGATAAAAGTGGGCTTGTCTTCAACAAAAAAAATTGCCAAATCTATATAGTTTGTGGTAGCGGAAAATTATATGTTATTCTTGAACATATTTCTCAGAACTTGGTTGTTACCAAACACTTAAAAAAAAATCTTGATACAAATTAACGGTAAACTAACCAATTACTTTGAGTTTCAATCCAAAATATCTGTATTAAATATCAACGTACGGTTTTTAAATTGGGAAAACGAGAATTAATAACAAGAAGAATGTCTTATTTGTATGCAGAACTTGGTTGTTTTTTATTTTCGATTAATCAACTAATTTTTTAGTAAATAAATAATTGCTTTATATTTTGCAATCAATTACAAGCGTTGTGTCATTGCGCTTCTCTTTCTTTTGTATGTAGTCTGACAGTGACAGCGGTTTACCTGTTGTCAGCGTCTTAAATAGCGACCTTTAACGAAATTGTAATTTAAAAACTCGTGGATTGCTTTCTGAAAATCTTCTTAATCTAGATTTAAAGTAGATCATTATCTGCCCGCCTTTTCCCAACTCTGTTGGGGTCAGCTTCCAGTCTAACCGGATGAAGCTGAATACCAGTATTTTACATGGAGCCACTGCCTATCTGACCTCCACAACCCAAAAACTGGGTAACACTATACTCTTTGCGAAGAAGACTGGTTGTCAGACTTTCGTGCTTCCGACGACCCGTAACGCCTGTCAAAGATCTACGAATTACAGCCGGGATCAACGGCTTTACGGGTTCAGTATACGCAACGAGCCTACAACGTCCTGCGTATTCAGTATTATAATGCTTTCAGAATGCTGTTGGGGTTGCCGCGGCATTGCAGTGCGTCGCAAATGTTCGCCAACGCGCGCGTGGATGGTTTCTACGCTATAGTACGTAAGAAAGTGGCGTCATTATTCCAAATACTGCGCGGTAGCACCAACAGCATTTTGCAAATGATTGCATCCCGACAGGACTGTCCCATACAGGCGCACTGGGTGGGTATAGTTACGGGGAAATTGTGAAATATTTGTTAACTTTATTATATTATGTACCTACTAACATAGATCTTAAGAAAATGATTACTAACACTTTACGGATTCTGTCTAAAATAAATAAATAATAAAATTATTATTATTTTGATTTTAGTTCTATAAGTTTACGATTTTTAAAATTATTTCTTATTATGACATGTGTAAAATTTACCTATGGATATTTATCTGAAATAAGTTATTTGATTTGCGTGCTTTTCGAGGCACGGAGAGGTCTTGGTATGTAAAGATGGCCACCCATCCACGGACCAACCGCGGCAACTTTAGCTTAACCTGATCGATCGACCCGTGCGGTGTTTATTACTTAGCCACAAGCATCTCGAAAGTAGAAGTAGTCTGAAAGTAGATGTTAAATTATTATGAAATGTTTGTGCTTGTGTTTTAAGTAATCTATTATAAAGCAATTGTTATTCTTTATTACCAAGCTGAAGTGGCAATGGGTTGGCCATGTTTGTCGAAGGACCGATGGCCGTTGGAGCAGACGAGTCCTGGGGCCCAAGTCTGCTATTTTTATAAATTCAGTCATTCCAACACAATCCCATTGTCATGCCATTGTCATTTTGCTAAAAGTTCGTAATCTGCTAAATTCATAATGGTCGATCATTGGTCCGTCAATATTCTCGTAATTGAATTATGTATAATGGCATTGTCGGTATTGCCATTATTATAAAACCCATTAGTAGAAATGTCATTAATTTGTCATTATGTACGAGATTACTAATAAATGCAATTTCTTTCAATGTAGTGTCAGTGGCTGACCATTGGAAAGTCATAACGACGCCATTATAATAGTAGATTACCAAACTTGTCAAATTCAACAATTATGAAATCTTTGATCGACCATTCTGACACTATTGTAATAGCAGACTTGAGGCCCTGGAGTGGAGACTATCGGCAAGCGTAGTGTGGGACGCCCCCCAGCTAGATAGACCGACGACCTTAAAAAGGTGGCTGGGGCAGACTGGATGCGGAAGGCGGAGGACACGGTGTTGTGGCGCAGCCTGGAAGAGGCCTATGTCCAGCAGTGGACTGCTATAGGCTGAGTTGCTTGATTGATTGATGTAAAAAATTGAGCCCTACACACTAAAATTGTTCCCTACATTTATGTTCGGATAACTCGTCAAAATGTAGGGAACAGCAATATTTTTTTCGCGATTTCAGGTTTGGTCTCATATTAAAAGTGGTTCATAATGATGGGTACAATGACCCCGTGCGTTAATTCGGGGACATTTTGTATATAATATATTAAAAACTGCCTTTCATTTATTAATAATATGAACTTTATTTGGCTTCTACACCAAGACTTGTAGACGCCGGAGGCCGACGCTAAACAGAACTTAATCTAAACTTTGCAGTTCGCACCAAAAATGGTTCCGTAACTATTCGCTGAATATTTAACTAGATTGAAATGTTATGGGCAGGTAGCAGACATCCCTTGGGCTTCTGAGTTGTAATCCAATTCCTAAACTGAAAACGAGTTAGCTTATCTTTGAACATATAAAAATTTGATAATGCTAAATATTCAACGCTTCGAAACAATTCGTGTTAAACAAATGAATGTGGAAACTGAGTTGCTGGTTTAAGAGGTAATGTAATTATCATCATTACCATCATCATTTCAGCCGAAAGACGTCCACTGCTGGACATAGGCCTCCCACGTTGGCGATCGCAGTATGGTTTTAAAAATGCATAGAGAACGCTGCTGCCCATTCTCTAGTAAGAAGTAGTTCCGTTTGGTGCTGGACTTAAAGAATAGCACCATCCCATTTCTTCCCGTGGGTGTCGTAAAAGGCGACTAAGGGACTTACTAGAGAATGGGTACTTATATTAGTATTTAAACCAGCATCTAATGGCGTAATACACTTTCAATCACAATTTGAATGATTTTGAAGGATATTGCTAATTCATTGCTCCAATGTTCGAAACATTTTTCTGCTCAAGAGCATTTGTTGTAGAACTGTCAAAATTAAAGCCATTGCTACTGTAAGTGTGTTCGCAACTACCCCATAGGTTGTGGGAAGACTATCACTAGTCGAAATCACATTATTACATCACAAAAAAAAAGTGCATGTCGGACCTCGCACAATAACGGGTTCCGTAGTTGGGATGAATTTATCCCAAAAACAAACTTAACATTGTAGTTGAAAAACATGTTCTCATACATCGATATACGTCACGGTCAATTCTCCAACTGCAAATGTAAGTTGGTCGACTGTTACTCGTTAACTTGTAAACCCTAATTAGCTGTGATAGTTTTCCTTTCAATTTCGTTATATATACTACTGCCATGAATATTTTCACATATTCAGAAACCATTCAGCTGGCCGGGGGACACTTGACTCTAACAAAAAATATCACTTTAAAGCTTAATATTACGCAAACGGATAACGAAATCGAAAAAGATCTTGGACAGACCCTCAATATTTTAAACGGTCTATCTAACGATAACCCACATCATGGGATAGACGAGAAAAAAAAATATCATCCTTACTTTACATATAAGGGAGATCAAAAAAAAAAAATGGTTTTTTTACGACTTTGTCGGCGTGATAAATATGTATACGCATGCCAAATTACAGCTTCCTAGTACTAAGAGTCTTTGAGCTAAGTTGGGGACAGACGGGCGGACGGACAGACAGACGGACATGGCGAAACTATAAGGGTTCCTTGTTAACCACAGAACCCTACAAACTGGTCAACTGGTCGGCTTCCAGTCTAATCGGATGCAGCTGAACCGATTGAGCCCTGTGACATAACAAACGTCAAAACGCTCAAGTACCTGTCCTTATCTTTATGGCCGCCAGATTTATTGCCCCTGCTGCCAATGTAAACAAAGAAAGTCTCAAGTGATTTCTAAGAGCATAAACATCCTTTGTTTAAGCTGTTTGGGCCGTCGGTGGGACTTGACGGTTGGGGACAACTAACGCACTGGTGCGTCGGCGGGCCTTTAACGGTGAATATCAGTATTTTACGTAAAGCCTATCTGACTAGAGACTTAAGAGTAGTTAAATAATATTAACAGGAAGAATCTACGCAAAATAACAATTTACGATTGTTAGCATTGTTGTTCTTACTAAATATAAGTCCTGATTTTAGAAATATAATTAAACATACGCCCCTAGCGACAAAATCCCGACTGGATCGTAAATTGTAAGTGATGATGTATTACTATTCTGTCACTCACTACAATAACTCTTATTACATTATTGTATTCGTAGATACAGAGTCTGAGGAGAAGGAGGTGGAACGCATGAGGGAGAGACAAGGTTTGCGCCCTCGCGCCCCTTGTCGCCGCAGGAGACGCCCCGGGCGTCGGGAGCCGTAAGCCGATTTCCGGCCACCGTAGGCGCGGACCTGCGGACAGTGAGCAATGGGTAGCTCGCCGTCCGATAAGGACCAGGCCCGGGTCGACAGCACGTTGTGTTCCACGCGCGCCTCAAAGGGATGTCAGCACGATTTGAAGGGGTCCAGTAGGGCCAATGCCTGCCAGGGTTGCGAGTTTGTCCGAAAGGGATATCGTGGCCCTGGCACACAGGCAAATGAAGGAACACGGGTGAGTTTTAGTCAGTAAAAGTCTGACACGCCCTCCCGCTCCGCCCAAAGCGGGAGAAGTTACTTATTTGATAATTTACCAACCAAAAAAAAAAAAAAAGATACAGAATCTGAATCTATTTTTACGTTAGTGTTCTTTCATGTTCTCAATCTACTTTTTAATAAGACAGCTTCCCTTTTATCTTTCAACGTCTATACTTTCACTGAAATCACAATCCTTCCGCGAGGAATCTGTTACGCCATCATTAAAAACAACTCCAAAGAATGATTTTGGTGCATTAATTCAACGCTCGCAAAGCCACTGGTGAGCCACTAAAATGGTATAAATTAAAACTTCAAGTATTCCAAACACTGCGCTCACAGATGAATTGCAAATTACAAGAATTGAAATAATCTCGTAAAAGGGGTCTGTTCCAACGTTAAAACTCGTTTCATTCATTGGAGATTGATTAAAACACCCAACGATTATAACGAAAAATAGGTCAGTAGGACCGCTGTTATAGAAAATGTTCAAAGAACCGTCCGTGGTTTGCAACACAGGCTAATTTTGGCTTTGTTGCGGCTCGGTCCGTCCGACCGTGGAGAACATTTGAGAGGAAAGTTTTGCGTCGAAGCGGCGAAAGCATTTCGTGGTTAGCCTGTTTTAAGTTTCATAGAATTCATTCAAATAGCTATCCGGCTTGGTTTCCCGTCTCCAAATGCGTGGGATTCTTAAAGGTGTTGGAACACAAAATGTTTTATAGAATTAACTTTTTCCTTATTCATGGGTAAGTGAGGTTGGCAAAGTCTCGTGCGTCCCATATCCAAATAGATTGCAATTTCGAGAGTAAGGGTCTGCTTCAGTGGTACATAAGGGTTGCTCTGATATGATTACACATTCGGCTACTGGGTTGTTCACATAGAAATTTATTCAGCCCTTGGGTCACAGTTCAGAATTTATGAAATAATAAAAAAGATACGAGTGTGCTTTAGGCCACACGACTGAAGTAAAACTTACAAATAGTAATACTAATTATACTTCCGTAACGCTCTCGTCACTTCCGTAACGCTCTCGTCATGCATTCACCAGCTTACTCCCCAAGTCAAGCGTGCCTAAAGAAGTTTTACTTCAAAACATATCCAGGACATAATGTTGGAGTATTGTTAAGATACAGTACTGTACTTCATTTTGTTTTAGGTGTTCTAAAAGCTTTGTTTAACAAACAAAAGAGGATCGACCTTAACCTTTAGCTCCCTCCGAATCCAGTACTTTCCATTAATAATTGTAATTTTGAAAATAGAACGTGATCTAAAAGTGGTCTGTCTTGCTACTGTATTACTTTGTAACCAGAATCAGCTTGGAACATAAAATTTGCCCGGAGTTGCCCTTTGTGCCCGGTTGATGGCAATAGGCTTGCCCCCAATTACATGGGACTTAAACATAAAGCTGGCGAAATGTGGGTGTACTATAGGTACATCTCTGCCTAACAATTCGGGGAAACAAGGCGTGATGTTACATACGAAACAATATTTTCCTACGTAAAGCCAGTTCACAACAGACTACACAATAACTTACTGCGCAAGTTTTTCCTCCGCCAGTCTCAAAGATTTATTCGAAGGCAGGACATGAATTCATAAGGCTATATCCATATCAATTCATTCGTATCTCTCTGGTCAAAACTCATGAGGACGTGTCTTGAAAAGTTATTTGATTTATGCGTCTCCTCCACGTCTATGGGAAGGTTAAGATCTTGCCTAAAGGAGTTGTATAATTTCGTGTTGATAAACAGCTGACGCCGAAGATTACATCCTATAGCTGACTTGGAACTGGTTATTTGTGTGTTTATAATTGATGTTTTGTTAAAGTTGATAATTTGTCATTTTAGCTGTGTACGAATGGAGAAAACGGGCGCTTTGATGGGGTCAATGATCTACGTGAAACCTTTGTTTTTAAGACAGGATTTGGATTACTTTTTTAAGTAGAAAATTCGAAAAGTTTTGAAACGAACTTACCCACTATCAATTTACAAACAAACGCATCAAAATATTTTTTTTGTTATTATGAATATCTTCAACTATAAGTCCAATTACATACTTATATGTGGGCGTCCAAGCAAAATGGGTTCAGTTGTGGGGTATTGAGTTAAGACTAGATTCGGTATCTATAGAATAGTCAATTTTTACACGTAGAAATCAAAATAGAATGGAAAACAGAAAATAATTATGAGTTTATGACCGAAAATTTTTTTCATAAGATTTTTCTGGCAGGTACCGTCATCCACCAACTGTATGAGTTAGAAATACCACTGGCTTTTGTAACACTATATATCCGTTCTTCCAAACTGTCAAGAGCAATACGCCAACGGCTTTGAAGTGTACACTTTATGGAATTGAAACCGACGCAGCTTTCAAGTCACCACAGTTTCTTTACCGCCTCCAACTATAATCCAGGAGGTAAGCAAAAGTTAAGTAGTTTTTTTCTTAACAGTTGTATTTCTTGTGAGGTTTTATTGTTAGAATCAGGGCACATTGCTGCTGTAGAAGCTATTATTCATTCACAAGCGGAGTGGCGCATGGCGTGGTGAAGACGTTTACATTAAATAGTAGTAGCAGCGGTAAATATAAGTTTAAAACGACATTTAAAATAAAAAAATAAACAATTATACTAACAATAAATTATCTACACATACTATGCCAGCCTACGTAAAATTTAAACATTTATATCTGTAACTTTTATGGTGTACATAATAAAGAGTATTCTATTCTATAAGCTCACGCGTTCCTACCATGGGGGTAGGCAGAAACTACAGAACGCCACCTGCTACGATCCTTACATACCTAATCCTTATAATGCTATGTTAACGTTCATACATCTGGTCTTACACGCACGCCGCCGGTTGCGAAAATTAAATTGTCATGAAGTAAACCATACTGAACTGTAAAAGTGGATCCAGGATAAGGAAACCAGCCGCATCCACCCACACATCCACCTACTCAGGAGGGTGAGACAGGGGGATGTGATATCCCCGAAACTGTTCACCAATGCGTTGGAGGACGTCTTTAAAACACTGGACTGGACTGGACAGGGTGTCAACGTAAACGGCGAGTACATTTCACACCTTCGTTTTGCCGATAACATCGTCATAATGGCTGAGACGCTGGAACAGTTAGACCAGATGCTGCACAGCCTAAATGGAGCCTCTCGGCGGGTTGGCCTCGGCATGAATTTGGACAAGACGAAAGTCATGTACAATTCGCACATCTTGCCGAGTCCAATCCACATCGAAGGGTCGCTTCTCGAAGTTGTGAAGGAGTACGTCTACCTAGGGCAAGTTTTCCAGCTTGGTAGGCACAACTTTGAGAAAGAAGCTGACATACATAATACTTGTCCATGTAGGTACGCAGCAGCGTTGCCAGACGTCCCAATTTTTAGCCCAAAATTAAATAACCGCGGGGGACAGGCTCAGTCCCGCTTTTCGGGATGGAAAAATAAATAAGTAATTCGTAAGTAATGTATTACTAATTTATATTCCTCTGAAGACTTAATTGCCCTAGGTACAGGGTAAACCAAACAGTTATTAGCATAGTAATACATTTTCTATTGTATATTATCATTGTAAACTTAATTTGAAATTCAAATAAAAGGTTATGTAGTAATTGTAGTAAAAAATAACTGATTATTTACGTTTTATTAATATGTCCCGCTTTTGATGACAGAATTCCGCTTTTGTGACTCAGAAAGTTTCAAAATCACGGTTTACCCGCAAAAAAAAAACTGGCAACGCTGCCTGGTACGCAGTATAATACGCGGTATCAACAATTGATCACTAAATTGCTGGCTTTAATCACTTAAGTTTCATAATCATCACTTACCTGTTCAATTATTTAAATTTCACAACCTTAAAGTTCTAAAAAAAAAGTTGTAAACAATGAAGGGCAGAACCCTTAATTTTTTACAACTTTTTTAGGAAAATGTTCTTAACTAACTTTTTAGACCTTTGTATCTTGCTTATGCGTGTGAAGTTTCATTAAAATCGGTTCAGTCACTCGAAAAACAAATGCCGTACGTCGTAAACGTTCTTAAGTCGCTACGTGTGTACCTAGCATTATGATTAGAAACAATAGTACTGGCAAAGACTCCGAAATCTCGCTATAAAATACCTACATCATAATATCTTCCACCTCATTATAGGCCGTAGGGTATTTCCATCAAACCTTGTTCCTCCAAAATCGAAATTAAAACGCTGATCGTGACAAGAAAACTTAATTTTACGTTCAATAATAAATTATTAGGTACGTCCCGTCTTAATATACGCCTTATTTATTCAAACTCGAGCAAGAATAAACAATAATTCATTAGAAAGACATTCAAAGAGAGTAAACACACGAAATATATACAACGATGACAGATTCTTGATTTAACGTGATGAAGAACAGACGAGTTGTGTCGGAACAAGGCACAAACTGTGTGAGTGATTGAGTGAGTAAACTTGGAAACAAGTGAGTATGTGAGTGTGTAACTTTGTTGAACGCGGTAAAGTCAGGTAGAAATTGTTCCTTGCTTTGACTGTTATTGTTTTGGGGTAGGTAAATTAGAAAACTTTTTGAAGATGTCACCGTATGTATCATATCTATGTATATAAATTATTTATCATACTCTTTTTTTTTAATGTTTGAAAACACACCTACACACAATACAGGAGAGATTCCTAGTGTGAAGCAACGTTTAAAAAAAATACATTAAATACATTAGTTGTATTCCGACTGCGAGAAGTCGATAATGAGTTTTCACGCGATAACGTACATTCCATTGCGTGTCAATTGAATTCGACATTAAACACTATGGAAAACTTACGAAAAATATAATAATTACTGAACAACAGTTCGAAATAAAATCTCCGTTTATGCCTTGTGGCACTCCAGCAAACGGATAAAAGCAAATAAACCGATTTTCAATATCGCTCTCGAATTGAAAATCGATGTGCTAATCGTCTCGAACTCCTTTACGGCACCAATTAATGGGAACAAACTTCCTCAACTTAATTAGCGAATTCGTTAAGTACAGCTTCTAATTTAGTCACTGGGTTTCAGAACTAAAGTTTTGACTTAGCACTGTGTCTTCTTTCAGACTAGTTGAGCGGTAAATAAATGAAATGAGAGTAAAGTTTACCTATTTTTGTTGTTGGGTAAGCTTTGTCTCGCAGTTGTTCTAAGTATTGACATTTCATAGGTAGTTGTGGTGAAGTGTGATGGAAGAGATTATGATTAATTTTAGTAAATATCATATTGTCTCATCATTTTCTGCATCTGTTGTTTAATTATGTACCTATAAGCCTACTATACCTTTTGTTAATGATGTGCTTCGATAGCTTTCGGATTTTTCCCATAATTAGGTACCTACTTCTATATTTTCAACCCATCTTTTTGCTGAACTACTAACAAATCCTCGCTCAACGGTCAACTTCGCCAGGAATATATGACAGAAAAAAGTATTCTAGGATTCCTGCCAGTAATATGTATTTCCTTTGCTATCAAAACATGCTCTTCCTCATCATTTATTTCCAAATCTATTTTTCAAAACTCAAACTCAAACTCAAAGCATTTATTTCAAATAAACCTATTATAGGCACTTTTGAATTGTCAAGGGGTCAGTCAGTCAGATGAAGCTAGTTGCCCATTCCAAAGCGTAGTAGGTTCCTATGGAGAAGAACGGGCAAGAAACTCCACGGACACTCTTTTAAATCAAAATATTGTTACATAGTATTGGTTACATAATTTATGTTGAAATTATACGTGAAATTATTTTCTTTTAATTTTACAATTTCGAGATTAAATCAGCTTAAGTATTTCATTGTTCAATTTTCAATACTTAATTGATATTGACAACCGATTGATAAATCCAATCGAAACTAATATATTACATATACATAAGAGAAAATATTTGATTATTTGTATGTTTTTTTTTAAATCTTTCTCTTCGAGAAAGCTACATTATCAGCGAGCAACATGCAAAGGCATTTTATGTTTCAATAATGTAACAGTTACATTGTAACCCAAGGTATCAAAAAAATGCCTATAAAAGTCATTATTTGGCGAGCGCTGTGAAACCTATTGATAGTATCTATAATAATGTACTATATGTTTGTAATACTCATCATTACCCACAAAAAACGCCGCGTGGCTACATGTCTAACTATTATAGTTAAGTCACAATAACCGTTTATTGTGCAAATTAGTCAATCAAAACACGGGGCTATCGCTAATGCGATAGCCCCGTGTTTTGATTGTCTAATTTTCTATTAAGAAAACGAAGTAATCGCGCGGGCAGGCGACGCGATGCGATACGGTGCGACGCGCGACGGGGTGGGTCCCTGTCACATCGCATTGTATCGCATTGCCTGCCCGGGGGAACGAAAAATTCCACGCAGACGAAGTGTCGGATAAAATACTTACCAACGGAATACTCACGTTTTATTTTCTATAGTTATTTGCATACGTAAATAGATGATGTAATATTTCGTAAACATAATTTCTAACTTGGTAAATTTTATGTGAGTTTCAAGACAATGAACGGGTTGTGTGCCTACTCTAATTACGTAAACGGTTTGGCAGCTTAAATCATGTATTATTAGTTTGAGTTGTAAGTAAGTTGATATAGTTTACACTACGTAAACTATATCAATTTAGGAAGATTATTCTTTGTTTAAATAATAGGCTAGTTATTTACAAAACTTTGACGTTTGACGAATATACCCTTTAAGATAATATCTGTCCTTGTAATTTTAAGGCATAAGAGTGCCTATAGGTGTATTCATGTAGAAAGCTGGTAACTGGCGTCGATATGCCAGCTCTTTTCGGCGCCGACTAATTCAGATAGGAAATTGTCGGCGCTTATTGGCGACAGTTGCCGGTGATTAGGCAAAAAGTATGAAAACACTAGTTGTTAACGCTCGACGCAGGCAGTCGACTAGCTTTGACAACCAGTGTTTGTCGGAAAACCCTATGACATCGACAAGACATGGTTATAGGGTATGATAACCAACTGAAAACCATACTCCATTTAAAACTAGCTTTTCTTTAGGCTCAAACAATCAACCAATCTCACACATAACGCACCCCCACACAATCTTGAATATTCCACAATACTACGGTCAACAACCCCGCATAATGGGCGGAAAACTTTTTCACAGAGCATAAAAGCAAATGCAAACAAGGCACCGTTTATGCTTTCAGATGTCAACCTACAAAGGGTAATGCATTCCCCTCTTGTATAAGAATGGGGAGAAAAGGAATCGTAATGCATGCGATCTCGGTATCTGCAACAGTGAGGATTATTCCATTCTGCCCCACCAAGTGGTCCCACTAGTGCGAAAAAGTGGAATGATTCAAACTCAAACTCAATGCATTTATTTCAAATAAACCAATTACAGGCCCTTTTGAATTTTCAAGGGGTCGGTCAGTCAGAAAGATGAAGCTAGTTGCCCATTCCAAAGCGTAGTAGGTTCCTATGGAGAAGAACGGGCAAGAAACTCCACGGAAACTCTTTTAAATTAAAATATTGTTACAAAATATTGGTTACATCATTCATGTTGAAATTATACATGAGAGAACAATGTATAAAGATGTACACGTTAAAATCATCCGTAAAAAAGGATAAAAACAAAAAAAATACAATTGAAAATTAAAATAAGTTAAAATAAGCCGTGCCAGCTAAGAAATGACTAGTCCGCTACTGACGGTTCACGAACGTGACGCATGGATCAGCACCATTCAGCTTAATCATTTTGAAAGGAACCTAATGATACAATTAATTAGTCTCCTCTGCACCATTGTTGGTGTAGGTCAATGGTGCATACGGTACAACGGGCAACACACACGCCACCATCAGCGAGGCATTGAGTGAGCATGACTTACTCTCAGCTGCAAGAGCCCATTCAAGTCAACGAAAGACGTACCCAGTAAGTGGTAGCTTTATAGTACGTACATAGTGCTCACACATGTGCTTTGCAATTGTACAATACTAAGAGATTGAATATAAACAAAGCAAAAATTAAAATTTTGATGTCCAGTTGGTCCCACTAATCGATTTAATTAACTAAGGATATAACATTATTTATAAATTCTCTTAAATCCAGCCCTTTTTTTTCACCAAAATCGATTAGTGGGACAACGTGGACATGAACATTTAAAAAATCCACTTTGTCGCACTGGTGGGACAATGGGACCACTTCGTGAGGCACAATGGAATACTTCAACAGCGAAGGTATATTTTAAATGTGTTTGGTTCAAGCACAATACGAGTAGAAGGATTTTATTATAAAAGGCAAGAGTGGTTTATTTGCAGATAAGTATTGTGCTGAATAGGGTGAGCTTGGCATCGCATGTATGTTATTATATTTTTGTTCAAGATATTATGTTGATCTAGTTTTCTTATCCTAAAGTACTGGCGGGTTGGCGGCATTGAATTAGCTTGCTGAAAAGACATGTTGAATATATTATGATAGATTCTAGGGAAAATTGAGGTTTGGAGCTACAGTTGAAAGTGAATGTTCTCTTCCAAGTAAGCTAAGTGATTTGGTGAAAAAGGAATACTAACTTATTTTGATTGCCTCGAAATACGAACGGGATAGCTTTAACAGAGAATGTTAAAATAAAAACAGGTCAGAAGTTAGGTATGCGTACTTACATCCATATTTTGGTCTATTTCTATTTATTACATAAGAAACAAGTTTTCTATTCCTATTAATATCATAAGTTACATTCATATGATACGTAATTAAACTACATATTATTATATCAATATTAATCTGTCTGCCAAGCGTTGTCCGTTTAGTGCCGGACAAATAGCACCATTCCATTTCTTCCCGTGAGTGTCGTAAAAGGCGACTAAGGGACTTACTAGAGAGTGGGCAGCAGCGTTCTCTATGCATTTTAACACCATACTGCGATCGCCAACCTGCCTGCCAAGCGTGGCGATTATGTCAAACCCCCCCTTTAGGGGAGGCTTATTTCCAGCAGTGGACGTCTTTTCGGCTGAAATGATAATGATGATCAATCTGCCTAGCCTTTTCCCAACGGGAAAGGGTCGGCTTCCAGTCTAACCGGCTGAATACCAGTATTTTACATGGAGCAACTGCCTATCTAACCTAAACAACCCAGTAACTAATATTACATCAAACAAAAAATATTTTAATGACCTAACTAGAATTATATTTACAAACAAAATTACATTCCGCATGATCTGGTTGATACGAATCTTAGCAAAAAGAGAAACGGATTCTATGGCAAATTAAAATAAAATCCCACGCGGTGTCACACAAATACTACAAATAGCACTCCGTGCTTAAATATATTTGTAATAACTTAATAAGATGATTATTAAGTGTGATTTAGAACTCAAATAAGTACTGACAGGATCTCAGAGATTTCTTTCACTGCTTAGCGAGTTAACTTTACAGGTATCCTACTTATTTCAGGCACATCTTTAGAACTAATACAATGCAAGTAAGTTATGCAAAAAATGTAGGTACGCATAATTTTCATCAATTCTATCTGTGAATATTTAAGTATTGTTGTAAAATACTTTATGAAATAAATTCAGGAAGTAGTCTACCCAAAGCATAAAACCGGCCAAGTGCGTGTTGGATAACGCACAATGAGGGTTCCGTAGTTGGAATGAATTTATCCCTAAAAGAAACTTAACATTGATTTTTGTTTTCTTTTTATAAACGTTGCCCCACACTAGGAATTTCTCCTGTATTGTGGGTGCGTTTACAAACATTTAAACTCACATACACAAACAGCCAGACCCGGAACTACTTGTAGGTCATACAAATATTTGTTTCGTGCGGGAATCGAGCCCGCGACGCCCAGCGCAGCAGTCAATCGCTTAACCACTGCGCCAACCGTGTCGTCAAAGTAGTTGAAAAATATATTTTCCCACACATCGATATACGTCACGGTCAATCCTCCAACTGCAAATATAAGTTAGTTGATTTATTACTCGTTAACTTTTAAAACCTAATTAGGGATGATAGTTTTCCTTTTAATTTCGTTATATTATGTACTACTCCTAGAGAATGGGCAGCAGCGTTCTCTATGCATTTTAACACCATACTGCGGTCAACCCACCTGCCAAGCGTGGTAATTATGGCAACCCCCCCCCCCCTTTGGGGGAGGCCTATGTCCAGCAGTGGACGTCTTTCGGCTGAAAGATGATGTACTACTGCCATATTTTTTTTCACATAAATATCCAAAAACAATTATTTAGCTGGCAGGGTGGAAGGACACTTGACTCTAACAAAAACTAGCACAATATTACGCAAACGGATTCCTGAATCGAAAAATGGGCGTATCAGACCCTCAATATTTTGAAACGGCCTATTCAACGATATCCCACATCATGAGATAGACGGGAAAAAAAATATCATCTCCACTTTACGTGAAAAAAAACGAGATTTAATTTTATCACTTTGTCGAAATTAAAAAAAATACAGCTGTCAAGCGAGTCTCTGAGCTATTCAGGGAACAGACAGACAGACGGTCATGGAGAAACTATAAGGGTTCCTTGTTGACTACGGAACCCTAAAAACGATATTACTTACAAACTACTTATGACGTTTTCACATTTTTTTTTGTATGAACAGACTATAATTCTCTATCTAGTCTATAATTCTAACTGTGATTTTGCAAATATTCATATTTTCGTTATTAAAATGAAATATTCCATATGAAACTGAACGCATGGGCGACGTGCATTTGTATGGCCAAGGTCATCGACGATTACCCACCCGACCCTTAAGACGCTAACTATAATTAAGATACAGTTTTTTGTATGTTGTCCTGTTTTATATGTTGGGGCCCAGGTACAGTCTAATTAGTGTTCGGTATAGATTAAGATACAGTTTTTGTATGTTGTCCTGTTTTGAATGTTGGGACGATATATACAATATTAGTTTTAGTATATGCGAAACCCGAAACAAGTGTATAGTATTTTTATGTAAGGAATCTATGTACAAAATTTCATAACTGTATCAGGAAAAATCACGAAGTTAGAAGGTTGTTATGTTACCGGGTTGTCCGTACAAAAACATGCTAACGGCGCCCCCGCGCCTCCAGGGTCGTCTTGCGCTCATTGATAATAATTTGGCAGTAGGTATCTAACCGTACGGCGATTGTGTGTTAAGTAATTAAATGGTGACAACATTTTCTATCACACTTCAATATTTTTGGGACAAAATATAACATGGTGTAAAAATTATTGAAATCGATTCAGTTCCTTATTCTGAACAAACTATATTGAGGTTTCGCATATACTAAAAATAATTTATTTTCATTACGGTTATAAGCGTAGATAAAAAAACTTCGTTTCGACTGCTTCAAACACGGAAAGGTAGATTACGGGTTAAAAAAGGTAACTACTTATTTCTAATATTATTTGTACATTCTTTAATTCATTTTTCTATTTTTTTTACAAATAAATCTTATACATTATATCATAAACAACACTCTATCTTGCAATATTATACTATCCATAATTGTTCATTCATTCATTCAACAGTAAACATAATTGAATTAACTAGAAATTCAATTATTTCCGGAAGATAGGTATTAACAAAAATAATCTTCACCTTTTTTCTTATCAACTTATTAACGCTAAAATAAATAATCTCATAATAATAAAATTATCTCCATTTAATGATAATCAGAAGTTGAAGTAACACTGTTAAGGTGCAACCAGGCTGCGGTCAATTGACGTCGATCGATGACATCAACCGTTCAAGCCGATCTAGTATGGTGATCGATCAACCGTAATTGGCATCAATCGATCGATCGATGTTTTCATTCGCTGTCGTCAAACGATGGTGTAGAGTTCACTAGTAGGTAACTATCGTTCATATTAATTTTCGATTGATAAGGAAAATCGAATATGTATGAGGCGATCAATATGGAATTTTTGACTCGACCGGCCGCAGTCTGGTCGTACCTTTATAATATTTGTATGATTATCTTTAGTCTGTGACGTAAGTATTTAGCATAGATATAATTAATTAGTTTCCTACTAGGTATACATATAAAGATACCTTTTAAATAGAGCCTTCATTAATTTTCTTAGCTTCTTCATGGCATGATCTTCTTATATTGTTCGTGCCGATCTGAGGGTATTACACAAGAGTGTTCACTTATTTAAAAATATACCTACATTTATTCTCATTTTCAATACAACAGTGGTAACTAAACAGAATATCTTCAGAAGTATGCAGAATAACTTGAAGTTAATTATGTTGTGCTAATTAGTACTACATACTTATTCATAAATGGTTTAGTTTCATTCAAAATTGACTATTAGGTACGAAAGTGTGCTTTAGAATTGAATTAATAACAATATCTCAGAGATTTCTTTCACCGCTCAACTCTTTAACTCGAGAGTTGGCTTACCTGATTTCACGTACATTTATAGAACTAATATTCATACCACTATCATTTATAACCACTACATTATCATCGTCATAAGAATCCTTCCCATCAACATCAATTTCAGTCGAATCCAATTTTTCTAAGACCTCATTAGAACTAGCATTAGCTTTTAAATCTTGAGGATCTTTTTCACAATCAGATTTAACTTTATTGTCATCAGTTATAATGACATCTTTCATGTTTTTGAGATCATCGATAGCTTTACCACTCTTTTCTTCAAAAGTATCTTCTTTTGTTGCTTTGCTACCTTTCACAGCTGGTTTCGTTCTCTTCGCTGAAACAAACAAGTTAATTTTGTAAAAATGGCTCATGAGTTCTATTTCAACCACTGACGGAATTCCGTTATCATTTGGTCTTTTGTATTCAAGCAAAAAGTAAATATGTGAGTAATTATTGAATAAATCCATATATGTAGATGTTCGTTACACTTTTTTACTCCAACAAAACTTAAATGATTGTTAGAAAAAAAACACAGTTTTTGTTCGTTCAGATAAAATACCACAGGAGACGGAAATCTATTCAAAACTGTTCAATAATATCATTAAAGCAAAGTAATTGAAGTATTGTAATACCTGAGTCCATCAGTTGTTTGAATAGGACTGTCACTGGGGAATCCACAAGAAGAGTGAAGACGAAGGAATACACCACAGCCAACACCAAATAAGACAGGAACTTAAACGTCTGTTGAAAAGAAGCATTCATTATTTTATGAAATTTTAAGTCTCATATAATACAATAATCATTAATGCACAACTACGATTATAATTACGAGATAGCAAATGCAGTAAAATCGATTAGTTTGTGAAGAATAAATAAGTGATGAACGAAAGAAATCACTTAAATAGTTCAAATCATTTAATCTTTATTTCATTAAATAAAACCAAAATACTTACAAAATTGCCGACTGAAAAGTATGTGGGGGCTACCACTGCGGAGTTGAAAGAAAACATAAGAGGATAGTGGAATATGAACATCCCATATGAAAGCCGAGCTGGTAGGCGCCATGCATCAAGAGATAGGAACCAATTGATAGGACCTGGAAATATGGACAGTAATATTATAATAACATAACAGGACACCTGTATTTTCAGAGGTGTAATATTTAGAATACTTAAGTGCCGTTTAATAGGGGTCGAGCCTATTGGCATCAACCGGGCACAAATCCTGACACCGGGTTGCTACTGAGAAATTCCATATGGAAAAACCCAATAAAAATTTGTCTGGCCTGGGAATCAAACCCAGGACCGCATGCTCAGCAATAGCGCTTACGACCACTAGACCAACAGGGCAGTTTATTATATATACATTATAATAACTCATGAAAAAAATAACTCATGATATAGTAATAAAGAAAATAATAATTGAAATCTCACCAGAATATCCGTGCTGACACGCGACTATTAACCAGCATATAGCACATGCAAAACTAGGCCTCATGAAAGAGTTCATCAGATTATCCATCAGCTGGTTGTCCCAGTCATACGACTTGATTCTGTACTTGAAGTAGAAGATTCCTCCCAATATACCAGCAGAACAGGCCCAGAAGATGATGGCAAGGATCTGAAAGGTAAAGATGTTTTTAGTAAAAAAGATTCTCTTCCCATACGAAATTCCTTTTTGACAATAGTTCAAGTGACTAGAGAGCCACCGAAGCTTGTACGCAGGGATTGAAAACCGGTATGAATTTGGGTTCCGGTTCTTCATATTGGTTCTTAAAAAGGTTCTTCTTTTCGGTACGGTTCCGGTTCAGGTTCCGGTTTGGTTCTGGTTCCAAAGTACCGGTTCCGGTTCAGGTTCCGTTTGGTTCTGGTTCCAAAGTACGGGTTCCAAATAATGGTTCCAATTCCAATATACCGGTTATAAATGGTTGTTATTATCTTAAATGTGTGTTATTAAAATCGTTTTAAAATAAGAATTCCTTCTTTTGGAGATATCCTACTCCATATTTTTTTTTTAAAGAGATTGAGATGAAACTTTATGTCCATCGTGTGGTGGGAAATAGGAAATAACTATTTTCTAATCATATATAAAGTTTATTTTTTTAAGAAAAGAATCAATTGTTACAGAAATACCTTATGAACTTGATAGAACATGCCCAAAAAACATAATGACAATGAAATACAAATTCGTCCACAGAGCTATCGTCCTGCGTTGAGCGGCATCGTATGAACTCGTTCAGACCCGATTTGAAGAAGAACCGGTAAAATAATGGTTCTTAAAGGTTCCAATTTAGGTTCCTGTTCCGGTTCGGATTCTAGTAACGGAACCACTAAATACCGGTATTTTAGGAACCTTTTCAATCCCTGCTTGTAGGAGCTGATGGCTATTCCAGGTGAAATTTTAATATGGTTTAAGTTTTCCAAGTCAGTCAGTATTGTCAGTTTTTCTATACCATATTCTGCCCACGTAACATTCGGTGCAACACATTTTTTTCTTCAACTCTCCCTGTCAACTGTCTATCATTCACTCCTTTTCTATCATATAATTGTTACACAAGTTTTAAAATAAATTGCTCTCTTTGACCATATCAATCAACTTACCGACGGTATCTGTATTCTACTCTTGCGGTAAATGTGGAGAATATAACCAAAGAGCAGCCCGACGAAGAACGGAGAAGCTCGCGCCAGAGTATTGAAGTAATATTTATACATATAATCCATTACGTCCATGAAACGACTGCAACAGACAAAAATCTAATAAAAAAATGAGTATTAAAAATTACAATTTCCTTTAGCTTTTTTTCGTAGGTTCCTTACTATGTAAGCCTTACTATTAAATTATAATTAAGCTTACTATTCTGTTATTTTGTACATTTTATAAATAATAATAATTATCAGCCATACGTTCTTAAAATCTCTCTTGAAAGGATACAATGAATGAAAGGGAGAGGGATGCCTTTTCCCTGCAGTGAAACGAAACAGGCTAGTTAGTTAGCTATTCAAAAATATTTGTCATCTTCGAACTAGAGTTGTCTTTAAGAGCGTTTATGACGTACGGCATTTCATACAAACTTTCAAGCCCTTGTTTTTCGAAATGACTGAACCAATTTTAATGAAATTTCATACGCTTAAGCAGGATACAAAGGTCGAAAAATAGTGTTACAGCCAAATTAGATCGATTTTAAATTTTCCATAGAAACAGAGATTTCCAGTTATCTGTTTTTAAATAAGACTTGTCGAAAATGTTCTTTACTAACTTTTTAGACCTTTGTATCCTTTAGCTAAGTATTATATTCACCTATCTATTAAGTACTCAAACTCAAAATTACTTACGAGGGCACAAGGGATGCAGCTGGCATATTAAGGTGGAAACTATAAACAGTAGAAGCTATCAGAACAGCGGTGAGTCCGCCTACCACACCCATCCAAGCGAGGTATTTCTTGCCAGTCATAACCCAAACGAGTACTATTGGTGACACTACATATAGTTGAAAGTCTATGGCGATGTACCAGGAGTGGGTGATACACTGAAATTTGAATAAAGCCATAGTTATTAATACCGTCTTTTTATTTGCCTATATTAAAATCTTGTTAAGGTAAATCTAAGGTACCATTTGGCAATCATGTAATGATTTATTTTTAATAGAGAGAAGATTTATATGTGCACTTTAAAGCATTCTTTCATTTCGAAGATTTCCTAAATTAAAAAAAAAACCTCTTGCAAATCTTGCTTGGTTGTCATAATTTTGTTTAAGCATTTGACTATGTTCGTATCGTCTACAGTTGTAAATCAATGTTTTATTTAAGATAGATTATTCTGATACTTAACGAGGAGCTTATGGCTAAGTCGAGAAAGAGATCGAGCAGGTTAAGTTACGGTTGCCACTGTTGGTCCGTGGATGGGTGACCATCTTTACATACCAAGACCTCTCCGTGTCTCGGAAAAAACGTTAAGCCATTGGTTCCAGCTGTCATTTGCAGATCTTTAACAGTTGTTACGGGTCGTCAAAAGCCCGTAAGTCTGATTGATATTCTGATACCTTTACAATAACATAATAATTAACCTACCATATCTTCGAGGTGTACTAAATTTTGAATATGTAGCAAAGTAGACCACCAGTTTTGCCTACATCTTTCGGTATGGTCGATTACTGTCAGCCAGTGAGGTCCATCGGTGATGCGGTTGAAGTAAGAAGTTTGAAGGAGTACAACCACAGCTATGAGTGGTGTCACTCGCATAAAACGACTTAGGTAGAACCAATGGAGGTTCTTGAGAAACGTTACTGAAAAGAAAAGTTGTCATTTGATTACAATCAATATATTTTTTCACTGATTCAGCTTGTCTAAAGCATTAACAAAAAATATGATTCTCGTATATACGTATTATCATCCGATGCATACTGGGGTCTGCCTTGGTCGCAGTCGCAGGCCTCTTTTACGAATTGAATTTATATTTAAATCTGACAACGGAATATTCAGGGCCATACACGAGGTAAACTATTTCTTAGTTTATATGGCAATTCCAGCTGAAATAATAATTATCTATTGGTTTGTTGTAATGTAATGATGTATTGTTTTTTGTAATAATTTATAATTAATGCATAATTTGTAATCTGGTGTAAATTTTAAATGGGTATTACTGAAATAAAATGATTGATTTTGATTTGTTATTGATATTGCTGAAGGAATTCCGAATCCGTCAAAACTTATTGTTTATCTTCGATCTTTAATTTTGGATTTCTTGTGTTGTCAAAATGATAATGAATGTGGGCTCCAAGTGATAATTTCTAAAATTTAAAAACCTATCTACATGAAAAACGTGCTCCATCATAATAAGCATCACCGTTTTGATTGAAGAATTCGATAACAATATTTTAATAATAGGGATTTAATTATGAAATTACCGTTTTATCATATTGGTCACTTTGAATTAAAATTGTGGTGTGAGATTCTAGAGTGAAACTTTTTTCACACGATAACTATAACATTCTAAATTTGAAAAATGTACAACATTCGATTGTTTGACTTTAAATTGTTTTATCATTCAGCTTTTAAAGTCAATATGGATACATTAATTTGAGTAAAGCCGAATTTACATTACGAAATTAGTGGCATAAAATTAATGTCATGACACTAATTTCATCAACAATTGTACGTAAACACCAAGTTTTACAATGCGTGCAATAATATTATGACACTAAAATAGTTTCATTCCATGCGCAACACCTCAAGAAGTGTTGCCCCCTTGTCGTTACGTCACTATGACCATGTGGGAGGGGAACACTGGGGTGGTTTTTAGTCAGTAAGAGTCTGACAGACTCCTCCACCCGCCCTAGGGCGGAGGACATCCATGAGGAGTTGTCACCCCGTGAACAAAAAAGGTAACTGTGGCTAGAGCCTTAGGGAAAAAGAAAAAAAAAGGTAACTGTGGCTAGAGCCTTAGGGACAATATAGATTCACGATGAGAGGGTATAATGTAGCTATATGCTGAACCCAAATAGACTACTAAAATAGCAAATATTGCCTTGCCTACATATAAACTGGAACAGGATCACAGGTTGAAATAATTGTTCTAAATTATGTTTTCAACCTGGAATAGTTTTTAAATTATTCATATTAACCCGCCTCATAGCTCAACTAAGCGCCCGGTATAGTCCGTGTCATTAAAAGAGAAGAACATGTTGAATATTTAAATTCTAACTTACTTTGATTCATTTTCCCTGCGGTTGTATAGACCAGTAATACTCCCGCTATCGTGAAAAACGTGTCGACCGTCATCGTTGCCGCAGTTATCCATAAAGCTCTGGCAGAAAACATCCACTGAAAGATAAACAATAATTTTATCATTCTCAGAGATCATCCTAATTTCATGCATATTGTAATTTGACTTCATTGAAATGGGATAGAACAGCTGCAGTAGATCAATCAATTCAGCCCACCGCAGTCTACTGCCGGACATAGGATAAGAGTAGGGCAGTTGAAGTGGATTCAAGATAAGTTTAATCATGAATCTTTCTAAATAATAATTATCACGCATTTTCATAAATCCTCATTAATCTAGCGCAATTTTATACCTACACAAATCTTATAAGCTGCATTAAGTCTCAGATAGGACTAATACGTAAGTATAATGAGAAACTGGTTTTTCGTGCGAAGGACGTGTCCTCTCCACCTGAGTTGGCGCTGCATGAGTAAGGCTTTCATGAGATATAGAATGGTGCAGGACCCCCGTATTAGGAACATGGTCCTGCCACTTAATATTCAAGATTGATCTGAGACACCACAGATGAAATGTGTCCAAGGATGTGCTAAAGAGGCATCTTAGCGCTTGGACTATTGATCCTAAAGGTTAGGATAGGCTCGCTTTACACCGATTTCCCACGAGGCGGCTTGTGTACTGGCCGGATCCCCGCCCTGGCATCACGAGGCGAAAGTACTCGCGTCACTGTATCGGTGGCACATGACAGGACAGGACATCCATGAGGATTCGGCACAAAAAAAAAGCTCGCTTTACACAGGTCGTCTTGGCGCTCTACTATTCACAAAAATATACAATCTTTCGAAGAAAAGCGACACGAAGCTATTAACAAGAAGCGCCAAATACGCAAAGAGAAACCTAAGTCCTCCTACACGTATACATCCAACAATGTGGGCCAATTTTATTGTTCTAGTTGCAAAACTAAATTCGGTCTAGCGAAGCACACGCCAGGAATTGATTTCTAAGGGTCACCGTTATCGAATTCGATAAGGAGAAATTTATATATAATTATAATAAGAAAAATAAGTGAATTCAACCTACCAATCCTACATCAACAGGGTTTGCTATAAACAGTTCTGTACTGAACGAATGTCCAACTATGACCCATATCATAGCGAGGGTCCTGATTCCATCTAGACATTGTAAGTTTCCACTACCAGAGCTAAATGTTGTGAGTCGTTGTCCGTTTGTGTAAACAGAAAACGATCGGCACAGTGCACTCATTTGCTTGACATCTGTAAATAATAATAAAGTTTCAGATTCTAATACTAAACGACATAATGATAGTGAAAACCAGTACTAAGAATGAAGATGTAAATCAAGTTAGTATCAAGACAATCATTGTTGGAAATGGATATAATCTCGTAAATAAGAAAAGAGAAATACTAACTCATATTCAAGCTATTAACGAGATACTTATCACTCACCTTTCTTAAATAGGAATCGATAACAAAGATCGTAGCTTGTACTAACTAGAGTCAGAAATCCGAGCACCGAAAATATTACACTGAAATAAAATAAAAAATGTTTGAATATTCCCTATCATATATATAAAAAAATCCTTTTATCAACTTTTCGAGTTTTTACGTTTTAATAAAAAACGTAAAAACTCGAAAAATTGATAAAAGGAAAATTTTGGAAGGTACAAATCCTACCCATACGCTTCTGACAACATATTTTTGGTTCAAATCTTCTCTGTATTTCCGATAATTAATTAAATCAAATAATATGTATATATCAGCAAACGATAACTAATACGATAAAAGTAACTAGATAAAAATGAAATATTACATTCGATTAAACGACTAATTACTACTTACACTGCGGTATAATCAGCGGGAGCCCACGGCTTATCACCAGTAAGTCGGCAATAGTCTTCTCTGTATTGAAAGCCTACTGCGGAGACGTTGAAAAAGAATGAAGAAATTGCTTGGTGAGTGGTGCATGGCTTTGGTACGCAAACTCCCAGCCTGAACACCATGCTCGCGAGAGGATTATTTGGAATGGACCTGAAAGGATTAATGGCTTGAGATGGTTGGCTAAAATCTATAAATAGTCTAACTATACCAAAACATTTGACATGCCGTCCGTATGTTTAAGAAGCGGTCTTTTAAGACCTGTTTACAATGTGTCATGTAACTCTATTGCTTCGATCGTAGTGTTTGCACAACGACACCCAGTTCTCCACCCTCTGCATGGCCTACATCTGTTTTTTTTTTAAGTTTTAGGGGAAAAATTCGCTATGGGCAATGTTTTAAAAAAATTGCTTACCTAGTATCATGTTTAAAGCCATCAAAGTTTCCACTCAAGGCCAGTAATTCTGCACGTCTTTGATGATATTCTGCAATTTTAGTAATAGTTTCGTTGTCTAAACGTAAGGAGCTTGGATCGAATTGCGTCCCATGCATATCTTGAGGGCGAGGGACTCGAAACGTCTGGTTGAATGGCACAAGGATTGAGCAGTATTTGCCTTCAATGTGCATGTCTTCCAATTGATGATTTATGTCCAGACATTGGTGGTAGTTGCCCAGATCTACTGAGTTGCCCGTTAGTATACCTCTTGGTGTTCTTAAACCGGAATCCGTAACTGTAAAAATTTTGTTATACTGTATTTTGTTTAGAATAAAACTTTTTAGGTATCTACTAATCTGGCGAATCTAGGCTACGTTTAGATCGCCTGAATTCCCCAGAGGGATTTGCAAACGTGTATCTATGTAGAAGGACATGACCAGTATGGGCGCCTGCCTATGTGTCAAAATCAATGTTCAGCAAATATTGTTTTATTTTTGCAATTGCTGTGTTCTATAGTTTACAGATTTAACATTTTCACGATTGTAAAAGGTCAGGAAACTGAGAAAAATAAAGATAAGTTGTCATTAAATAACTCTGCATTTTGTTATGAGATGGCGCAATAAATTGTGGTTATATCGAGTATAACAATGATTTTCTTCTATTCGACACTCCTTCGAGGCACTAGGTTTTTTTTTATACCATCAAGGGGGCAAACGAGCATTCGAGTCACCTGATGTTAAGCAATCACCGCTGGCCATAGACACCCACAACACCAGGATTATTGCTGATGCATTGCCATTCCTTTCCCTCCCCAAACCAATGAACTGTGTTGTGCTGTGTCAGACTTTATTGCTGTCTTGTTGCGAAATAGTATTATTTCAATGTGGTATCGGTACATTCGTCATTGTTCACCCATCGGGCAAGTCTCACTTGCAGGGATAAGGTTTGCATTGATATAATATGCCTTTGAATCCGCCTTGCGGATATGCCACAGTTTAGGCACCTCATAAATGGTATTATAAGTAAAAAGACGTAGATAGGTTCCCTAGGGTTACTCAACATTCGAACTTCAAACATGGCACAATGTCGCACTATTAGATGACACGTGAAAGTAGGACGGCATGTCGTCATTATCGAGAGCAAAAAAGAGACAACGCAAATCAATTGAATTATAGATTTTATGAAAAATATTGCTGCCGTTTGGTCCCTACACAGGTGTCTGCCACTAATGTCAGATACTTGCCAAAGAAATTATACTCCTATTCTATTCTATTTTTGTTGAATGGCAAGCAAAGCCGGTGTCGACTATTCTGCCAATGTCTAAAGTGAGTTGAGAAATCAAGTGTGTATTGTAAAAAAATATTAAATTAAAACAACAATTAGGTGTTAAAAAAACTAATAAAACTCTTCGATTGATACAGTTGAATACAATGTAGATCTTGTTGGATTAGTATGGGACTGAAACAAACAAAAAATAAATAAATAAATTATAATTGTTAAAACATAAAATATACGCATACCACACCCACACAAACGGAATACTTCATAACTTTATGTTATTGTGACGGATGAAGGTCATCAGCGCCACAAGCAGATCTGGAGAGGAATATGTTAGTAAGGAGGAAAAATTTGTCGGAAGAGGGATCTTAAATTTAGGGAGGCGACTATATAAATCTAAAGGTGGAACGTTGTTCGAGCATTCGAAGAAGATGTAGTCCAGGGTGCCCTCCTCCGACCCGCACTCGCAGAGAGAGGAGTCCCGAACACGGATTTTGCGCAAAAAAACGGGAGTACAACTAAAACCTAGACGAATACGACAAAGAACGGATATAACTGTTTTGGAGACTTTTTTGTAACCGTGGAACCAAGGTTTTGTTTTTATGACTGGTTGTACTGCATAGTAAAACCTCCCCTTTTTTCTTCCAGTAATATTCCATTGTTCCTGCCATGAAGATTGGAGTTTAACTTTTGGAAGGCTCAACAAGTCATATCCCTGATGAGTATTGTGAGTGAGATCAGCTGTTGCTGATGTGCAAGCATCTTTGGCCAAAGCATCAGCGCATTCATTGCCCTTAATGCCACAATGACTGGGTACCCAAACTAACTGAACCTCTCTTTGACTAATAAAGCAGGATAGTAGAAACTTTTTAATTTTTAAAACAAGGGAGCTGTGTAATTTACTTTTGAAAGGGTTTTGTATTAAGGCTTGCAAAGAGCTAAGAGAGTCTGTGAAAATTACGGCTTTGACAATATTGTGGTGTGACTCTATGAAAAGACAGGCTTCCAATAAAGCCACACACTCGCCCGTAAACACAGAAGACTCCTTAGGGCATTTGTACTGTAAAATAATTCTGGGGCTTTGGTAATAAACCGCAGCGCCTGTGTAACTGAGATCAATACATTTTGAAGCATCAGTAAAAAACTTCTGAAACCCAGTCCATCGTTCCCCCACCGCCGCATTGAAAGCCGAGTCCGCTGAAGGCGACTTTTTGGAAATACCAATGTCGAAGAAAATTTTTGGAATGAAACTTAAGACTTCATAGGGAAAGTTAAAAAGAGGTAATCTGGGATATTGTTCTATTGGACATTCTAAATTATTCATTTGACGAAATGCTTTTAGAATTAAGGGAATTTCTTTATTTTTCCAGTAATTTGAGCTTCTGCATATGGCAGCTAACTCATTCAATCTTGGTAAAAGGGGATGGGAAGATCTAGATGATAATCTAGCCAGAAAACGGGAGCAAAGATACTGCCGTCTTAGGGCCAGGGGAGGCTCAGCACACTCAACCTGCAATGCGTTAACGGGGGAAGACTTCATACAACCAGAGATGTTCCGAAGGCATTTAGACTGGATCCCATCCAGTCCAGCCAAAGCACCCTTGTTGCATGGAACTAAATGGAACGTACCATAGTCTAAAACACTCCGAACTAAAGCGTTATAGACTAATTTCATAGTATAGGGGTGGGCACCCCACCAGACACCCGCGAGAGCTTTTAAAATCGATACAACCAAAAAATGTGAAAACATTTTTTTATTAATAAATTTATATGATGCTTACCATTTAGTTTTGAATCTAGAAAAACGCCTAAAAATTTAACTTTATTTACTAACGGAATATTTTGACCTAAAATGTCCACTGAAATGTGTGGCATCCGTCTTTTACGAGAGAAAATTACTGCCGAACTTTTCGGTGCGGATAATGACAGACCATGGCTTAAAAGCCAATGGTTCAAAGAGTCCAAAGAGAGGCATAGAGATGATGCAGCGTCTACGATGGAGGAATCTGTCACGTACAAGACTAAGTCGTCGGCATACTGGAGGATGTGGCAGTTATTATTTAGGCAGGAGCCAATGTCTACTGTATACAAATTATAAAGAAGGGGGCTCAAAACGAATCCTTGCGGTAGTCCCTTCCAAGTCTGCCTTTCATTGAAATCCTCGCCCTGGACTCTCAGAACCAAAGAACGAGACAGAAGAAGTGCACAGATACATTCGATCATCTTAACCGGGAGACTCAGCTGATGCAGTTTCTGCCTGAGAACGGGAAGAAGAACGTTGTCGTATGCAGAGGAGATGTCTAGGAAGGTGGCAACAACGGATTCGTTTTTGGAAAACGCTAAGCGAATATCCGCAACTAAAACGCCAACACTATCCATTGTGCCAAGCCCTTTCCTGAAGCCAAATTGGTAGTTCGGCAGTAAATCCCTCGATTCGACTATCCATTCAAGTCGATTTTTGATCAGGTGTTCCAATAATTTTGCCAAAACTGAGGACAAAGCAATTGGTCTAAAGCCGTTTGGATCATCTACATGTTTGCCTGGCTTCAGTAGGGGAATAAAGATCTGTAACTTCCACTGATCTGGAACCCAACCATTGATATAACAAAAATTAATAATATTGAGGAAGTACAGTTTAGCCTTGTCTCCAGAACGAATGATAAAAGAATATGGTACTCCGTCAATACCAGGAGCTGAGTCCCGGACATGCCTGAGCACCATATTCAGTTCCTGTAAAGTAAAAGGCACATCAAGAGGATCCTCTGAAATATTTTGAAGGGACATATTGAAACATTCAGAAGAGAGAGGAACGTAGGGTGGAGCAATTTTGTCAAAGAAAAATTCTGCTGTTTCCCTAGTGATTGGTGACGAGACTGATGCGGAGCATCCACGTCTAAACCTATTGATGTTCCTCCAGACTACCGAGATTGGAGTAGAGGGAGATAATGAGGTGCAGAACTTAACCCAACCCGCACGTTTCTTCTTGCGAAGGTGACGTTTGGTTTTGGCATTAAGCCGCAAATACGACAATAGGTTTTCGGTGCTCATATCCGCATTGTAGCACTCTTCGGCTTCAACCCTATCCCTGATTGCTGAAGTACATTCTGGGTCCCACCACGGGGGTGAAGGTATTTTATCTCGGGCACTATTTTTCAGCGGAAAGCAGGAATCCGCACTGGAGGTGATGGCTGTAACAAACCCCTCATAGCAGCTCTTGGCATGGGAGTGACCAGAAGGATGTAATAAGCTTGAATTTAAATTTGGAAGAGTGTCTATTTTTTCCTCTAATAGTGATAAAAATTTTGCCCAGTCTGGTTTGGACAGGTTATATTTCAAGAGTGGAGGAGAAGTTTTCTCTAAATAAGTCTTATTAGCCAAAGATATGACAATAGGGTAATGGTCACTACCATGCGACAAGGTCGTACATTCCCAATGGGTCAAAGCTGCTAACTCATTTGAACAAAAGGTTAAGTCAACACAACTCTTTTGTTGTCCGGGAAGAGATCTGCGTGTTGGGCAACCATTATTTAAGATGCAGAGATCCAGATCGTCCAAAATCTCAACCAAAGCTACACCAAAGGCATCACAGCGTTCAGACCCCCACCTATAATGATGGCAGTTAAAGTCACCCATGACCAGTATCGGGCCATGGACATTAGCAAAGATGTTTTTTAAAATAATGAAAAAGTCATGGTGGGGATGAGCAATATAAATAGAGAACACTGTGATGCCCTCAACCCTTCCTGCGGCAATGCTCATATCACCCGTAAGTGAAGGTAAAGCAAAAGGCGAAAGTGGAACCCGATTGTTGACAAAGAGAGCCGACCCTCAATAGCCATCAGGTCTGTCACATCTGAGGATGTTAAAATGTGGTATACGAAAGCTAAGACTTGGAATGAGCCAAGTCTCAGCTATGGAACAAGCCAATGGCTTGTACTTATTCAAAAGAAATATGAGGTCGTGCTTTTTATGCCACACGCTCCTCACATTCCACTGAAGGAATACTTGGCGAGACGCCATTTCTAATATCTGAAAGTAGAGTAATAAGTTGATTGGCAACGTTGGACGGTGATTGAGTATTAGAAGCAGAAGAAGAAATAAGAATGGGTAAAAGTTTTATCAATAGGTCAATAATATAGAAGAAGTACTATTATTGAAAGAGTCATTATTATAATTGAGAGCGCAGCCATTAGGCTGTGAAGATTGGGGAAAACTAGTTATCTGGTGATGCGCAGCCTTATCATATGATGGGGAAAGGGGGGCATGGGTCCTGGGCTTGAGTGTTACAGTTTTTCGATAGGACTGAGGAATTGGAGTCTTGGTGGCATTGGCATAATTTCGGGAAGCTGTGGGGATAATTTTGCTAGCCTCAGCGTAAGGAATGCATTTTTCAGCCATAGCAGTCTTAATTGCTTTCTGTCTACCATGCTCGGGGCATGACTTGCTATTAGCGAAGTGATTACCCGAACAAAGCACACAGAACGCCTCAGCCTCAGAAAGGTTGCAACCATCACCTGGGTGATCATGGCCACACTTACTGCAGCGTGGTTTAGATCTGCAAATGTTTGCTACATGTCCAAATCTGCAACAATTGCGACATTGGATTGCCGGGTATATGTACTGCCCAACAGGAAGAGATGTGTAGCAGCAGTAAATCCTTTGCGGTAAGACTTGGCCATCAAAAGTGATGACACAAGTTTCAGTAGGTTTCCACTCATTAATATTATCTCTCTGTACTTTCCGGTTAATACGGCGGACTTTGAGTATATGCCCACATCCTGCGGGCACAGATAAATATGACATGGCCTCTTCTTCTGAAATATCAGAAGGAACCCCGGTAACAACACCCATCCTAGTTACATTAAATGTGGGAATAGAAGCTGTGTAACTATGTTTCGACAATAATGAGTTAACTAAGAAAGAGTTAGCATCCTGAGGGGAACTAAACTCTACGGACACACGGTTTCTGCCAACTCTACTTACACCTTTACTTTACTTTACACCACCACGAACAATGTTCGCAATGTTATAATTTAGTAAGAACTTGCCAAAGTTAACAGGGTGAAGTGTGGTGCCTGCATTTGGTTGGGTCTCTATGCGGGAGACATGAACAATGTATGGGGCTTTATCCATTACCGAATATTTGACACGACCAATTTGGCTTTTTTGTTGTTTACTTGGAGGACTGGGTGTCATATTTACTTCGTCACCGGGACGTTTGCGTGAAGTTTGGGATTGGGATACATCCATCTCTGTAATGCTACAAACAACATCCGCAAATTGGGATAGTGGATTCGGGGAAAAAGGAGTTGAGGAACCTGGGATGTCAGGGGGGTCAGGATCGGGGGGTTTGTTTATATCCATCTTGGATAAAACGACGATAAAACAAGACAATCACAGTACAAACCTGGTTACGAACACAAGGACCACACACCTAAAGAAAGACAAGTCACAAAAGTATCAACAATCAATTAAAAACAGCAAAAAAATTCTAAACACACGTGCTAACCAAGAACACCGTGGCGAGAATCCTATACTCCTATAAATGCAGTAATTATTTAAAAAAGTAATGGTGTTCGAGCTTATAACTGCACACACGTGTCAATAAAAACCTAATCTTAACCTGTAGGTGTGTCAATAAAAAAAAAAATATATAGAAAACATATAATATAAATATTCCTTGTCATTAAAATTCACTTGATTTAAAATAACTCATTCCTAATTTATTGTTCCCATACTATGTGTAGGTTATTATGGTTACCGGATGATGACGGATACAATGGAACATCAAAATCAGGAAGTGCATTTATTATATGAGAAAAGCCTTAGAATATTAACTTTAACCTGGGAATGCCCAGGTTAAAGTTAATATTCTAAGTCGGAATATTATAGCCATAATAAATTTGATATAATTTTAAATCTTATTGTAAGCTGTAATCCTGCACATGTTCCCGAATTTGAAAGCAGGAACTGTACCCTAATTGCGTAACACAGTTTGAATCGGAATCGGAATGATTTTGAAGTATATTGCTAATCCATTGCTTCTTATAGTAGAAAAAAATGTCTGCTCAACAACGTATATAACGCAATGAATGTTGTTGAACTGTCAAATTGAAACCGATTCCTACTGATAGTGTGTTACGCAATTAGCCCTCTGGTCATGTTCTTTAAGTGTCCTCATATTTGTCAGGTTTGTTATAATTCCGATTCGATAAACATTTAGGTACTTAAAATACTGCCTACCAGTTTAGGTATTAATGAACCTTAGGAAAAAAGGACTAGTTGAATGCAGTGGACAACAGAAAAAAATAAAATTTGTAGAGCATTTACATTAAGCATAATAATCTCTTTTTTCCGAGTGAGGTCTTTACAGTACAAGCTGAAGTTATTGAATGACGTTTATATTTGGATGTCCTTTTTCTTAAGATATAATAACAATTTCTAATTTGTTGGGTAGGCCTTTGTTGTGTCGATAGCCTTGTACCATCCTCTCTTCCTACTGTGCTGTGCTTCGACAGCCTGTGCAGAAAACGTCAAGCGGCACAAATATATCAAACATAATATATGTTTGCGCTGTTTGCACTTAAAAAACTGGGGCCATGGGATTCGAGTGCGCATCGAGTGTTTTGGGACATCACTAAGCGGTTGATCGACTCTTCACGTGACCACTGACCAGAGGTTAGACCTATTTTTCGGTCAAGGAATCAGAATTGGCAATATTGGCATTCAACGTGTCGATGCCGCCACCCTATTGAGCACTTTTTCTATGAACAAGTTCAAGTTAAAGTTATTTATTTCATAACAAAAATACATTTGTGTCGTAATATTTGCACAGTAGGTACATAAAAGAAGCAACATAGTCAATTATAATATAATTACCCTCGTTCCTCACCCGTCATCGAAGTTAGAACGACTAACCAAATTAAAAAATACCAACTTTTAAAAATATTAATACTACTCGTAACAGCGATTCGGATGACTTTTTTGATGTCCAATGAGCTATTCGCCCCTTTTTCCATCTTGATAATTGTATATAACTCTAGATAATTCTATTATTTTTAGTCTTTTGTCTATATAAACCACTTGTTTTTGTTTAGAATATTTGTAATAATTTTTACTCACATTGAAGCAACAACATTGCATTTCTTCTAATAAATCTAATTTGTCGCTGGCACTCTTGCGCATCTAACGCGTTATCCAACATACTTGTGTCTACTGCTTCTTGTCTTCTTCCCATTTCATGGGAACAATACACTAAACTATATGTTCCTAAAAATATAATTAAAAACACTATATGTGCCATATTTAAATTAGAATCTTTAGAACTTTCAGATCTTTAATTAATATAAGATTGAGTGCCACAATGGCACCTGCAGCGTGGAGCAGACAAGTGATACAATAAGAAGATTTGAGATTTTAATATTAATTTTGTTTATCATTATCTTATCGCATAACTTTGATTAATTAGCATGTTCGATCAAGCAACGGAATATCCTGTGTTATATCAAGATTATTGATAAAACTGCGGAAAGAGATTGGTACCTACGCACATTTCAAAGCTATAGATTAAAATGCAGGTGTTTGTATGTTGTCATATTCTGTCTGTCTAACTAAGCCTTTATTCAACCAGTTCACTACTGAATCTCTTTTTCTCTTGGCCTCTTCTTTCATTTGCCATTCCAGACTGCTTTTTTCTGCGACTTATTGCTCGAATCTCGTACACCTGCCTGCCTAGTCTAGTTTTGCCTCTTTCATCATCATCTGTCTCGCTTTTTTTCAACTATCTTAGGGTCGGCTTAGTGTAACCGGATATAGCTGAATATCAGTATTTTAAATGCCCCGACTTCTTATCTGACCTACACAACCCAGCTACTGGGTAATTCGGTCGTTTTATCTCTCCCGATGAACTAATATTGTACAAAATGGTATAGGGATCCGTTTCAGTTCCAGGTTATCTCTAAGATTTTAGTTTTATTTTTATGCTTTGTGACATCCAGCCTGTTTGAACTGAGTAAAGTATTAATATTATTCTCTAAGAAATGTGAATCGGATATATAACTTAGCTTTTTGATTTATTAGATTAGTACCTGCGTAATTCGGAGGTGGTGGAACAGGCTATCACTAATTTACTGAAAAGGATTAGTATGAACTATGGGAGAAAACGACATAATATTATGACCTTACTTTTCTTGCACACATTATGTTAATTTTGTACGAAAGTCATTTTACAGTTTATTTATTCACAATCACCTTCACAGACTCATTTGAGGCGATGCTATAAGTTAAATATTAACAAATCAAATACATATTATATTAAGCTGTATGTATATTATAAAAAAATATTAATAACAGGTACCTACGTAATAAAAATATTGACAATTTAGGACATTTTACAAATCATTGCAAGTATTAATTGTTATTAATGGCCGCTTAATATAACACTCTGATCAGTCCGGAAGTTTGCCTTGTGTTTTGATTGGCCCAAAGACCAATGATCGTTTTAGATAATACGTTAAAGTTATAATTATTACATTAATACGTGTACCGAAAACTTTGTACCCCTTTTTACGAAACGGAGGACAGTTATAGTTTATATGGAGGAGGAGCGAAAAAAGCTAATATTCTTATATTAAGCATTATGATCAGTCCGGAAGTTTGCTTTGTGTTTTGGTTGGCCCAAAGACCAATGATCGTTTTAGAGAATACGTTAGAGTTATGATTATTACATAAATACGTGTACCGAAAAATTTGTACCCCTTTTTACGAAACGGATGACATTTAAAGTTTATATGGAGGAGGAGCGAAAAAAGCTATAATATTTTTATATTAAGCATTATAAATAAATTAAAATAATTAAAAAAAACTACACACACTACCATGCGTTTGACACACATAATATCAGGGTTTCATGACTTGAAGATAGATAGGTGACAGACGTGACAGCTTGAACATGGTAAGTACTTTTTAATAGCATGGAATTAGTCGGTATGCATTTAAGCGGAAATTGCAGAGTTTACAAAACAAATAGCGTAGAGTCATCTCAATTACCTCCTTTCCTTGAATTTGTATGTATTATATATATATATATATAATACATACAAATTATATATATATAATAATATTATATATATATATATATATAATATAGGGATATGTTATAGTGTATATGTACGTATGTATATGTATTATAAGTTTATAATCTATTTATGTACTTGAGCACCTATTTTATTAATAGTAATATAAATAGGTTAGAATTTAATATTTTTTAATATTATTATTTTCTCCATCAGAGCACCCGCCATCTTATCTCTTCACCACCCTTGGTTGACTGGTAGAGAATGCCTAAGGCATTAAGTCCGCCTTTGTACCTTATTGTGTGCGAGAAGTTTAAATAAATAAATAAATTAGTAAGTACTATTAGATTTTAAGTAAAGGGGGGCGGATTTCGACCAGTGGGACCACTAGTAATTTAAAATATGTAATTATGTACATGCACGTGCAAGATAAAGCAAAAATATAATCGATCTTAGCATTGATAACATCATAATATTTTAATTGTTTTGATACTTACCATTCTCCACGACCTCAACCTTACTGGAATGAATGTTTGTGAAATACGTACACGTACATACGTACTCGTATACGAAGTGAAATACCGTCAACGTTGACCATTCAAATGCAAAGGATGCTCATGTCATGCTCATGCTAATAGTCTATTCAGCAAGACTAAATAGAGAAGTTCTTAACTAAAGCATTTAATTCTGTTACACATTCAATTTTAATTATTTCAACATTAAATGCGTGAGTGAGTATTTCATAATGCTTTTGTATAAACAATTTATAAATAAGGTATCTTATTTGAAAAAAAGTCAGTACTTTGTCTATTTAGATTACGACTCTATACAGTCTATTCGGCGTGCCACAAGAATGTTTTTTGGGGCCAATTCTGCTGACTTTGCGTTTCTTAACGTGATATTTCATACAGACCGTTACCTGTATTTATTTTATAGTGTAATATTTTTGTTGTTACTTTCGTATATACGGAAATAAATTAATTATTATCGAAACTAAAATCCGATTACCATGATTTCATATTTTTATCTGGTCTGTCAAGATTTATAATAGTAATCGTGTCAGTTGTTCTTAAGTCTTAAGATAATAGTTATTTATGATACTAGTGCGGTAAGTTGATTTTTACAAACGAGTAGATGAAGGACTTACGTCACTAGTTTGTAAATACAATTTCCGCACGTGTGTCATTCAACATTTTTCAACACATTTGCGAGAAAACAGTACGATAGGTAATGAAGTTGAGTATTTCTTCGAAGCTTCCATGATATAAAATTATTGTAAATCATTAAATAGCGCTCTCGTGATTTTCTTCAATTTGCGCCTCATTCAAAAAGGTGAGCATGCGGAAGTTTGGCCGATAGTACCAAACACTTTTCATACAATTCATTGGTAATGAGACATTTTGTTTTTCTCTAGTTTAGATTCTTATAATTCCCCATAGACCATAGAAAATTAAGCAATTTGAACTTACAGAATTGTATTGATGATTTAATGATTATAATTCTGTAAATACATATGTAATACGATCCAAAATCATATTTTTAACAACATACAACCTGAAACTGACCAGTAAGTTGTAAAAAACGTAAGGAAATTTGAATTTTGCGGGCTACCATGGCACTTTCGCCTTTAATAGTACATTATTGCAAAGGCCGTGAAATAGACAATTAGGTATGTAAAGTATTTTTCAGGTATGTTTTTTATATTTTAATTTTAATGATAGTATTTGAAACACATAATTTCATCTTTTTGTTTTTACAAGCTGTAGTTATTTTTTTAAAGTATTGTTCGTACTGACGTCACTAGTAGAACTGAATAGCTTAGGATCTTTGCCACGTTTAACACTTATATAAAACCAAAATTCAGTAAAGTCAAACTGTCAAATTTGACAATTAATTTGTTTACATTTCATACTTTAGCGATTTCCGTACTTTAGTTTAAAGATATGGCTTAATAAAATGAATGGATTCAAAGACTACTTCTGCTAAGTGCTTCATACCGTCAAGTATAAGAAACACCACAACAAATAACCGACACAAATTGATTGTTAGTAAAAGAAACCTTAAAAAGGAAATGGTGCGAGGAAGTTAATGTTGAGTAGAAGTCTGGGCGGCATCTGTTTTATTGTGAAGATCATTTGAACGTAAGTTAAGTTTGCCTGAGGCGATACATCGATGTGATTCTACTTGTACTGTCCGCCGCTGGTGAAAAACTACACTATTTACGTATATATTTATCTAAATAGAATAGTATTAAGTGCTTCATGTAAATTTGACGTTGACATGACACTTGACACATAAAGAACAACTTAATTACAAGAGGCACTGAAAGTTTCCAATTCAGGCTGCTTTGTGACGTAATTTAGAGGTCAAATAAAAGTCAAGTGATTTTAAGTATTTTTGTGAAAATAAATACGATCTTATAACTTTAAGACCTAATAATAGAAAAATAAGTCCTAGAAGCTTAAAATCTCGAAATGGTTTTGGAATCGGCATAGGTTAATTTTTACTTTACATACCCAATTGCAGGTCGAGTATGAGTTTGAAGGCCGAGCCGTAGGCGAGGACTTCACTAATACGAGACAGGCAATTGCCATTTCCGCCGAGGCATTAGTGCTTTTCTCAAAAGAATGCAGGGAATAGTTATTTATGATATCAGGGCGGTAAGTTGGTCTTTACAAACGAGTAGACGAATGTAAGCCCGAGATGAAGTCGAGGGCTTACCATAGTCACGAGTTTGTAAATACCAATTTCCGCGCGTGTGTCATACAACGTTTTTCAACACATTTGCGAGAAAACAGTACAATTATAGGTAATAAAATAAGCCATCAAAACATTTTAAGAGAATGATCGAGTCTTCCATGATATAAAATTAATGTAAATCATTAAATAGCACTCACGGTTTTGGCGGCTCATTCAAGATCAGGTGCAGTACCTAGTAGATTCCATATTATTATCGGATTCCTCGCTTGAACTCATATTATTATTTTGTAAATATCAGTCGGAAAGTCGCAACAATCTTTGACATTTCTAATAAGAAAATGGCGCGAATTTGCAAATGGCGCCACGTGCACATGGTGAAAATTAGTACTACATCATTCGTCTCATTTTCTCTTTAATAATAATGTGAGATAAACATATTGAGCAAAAGCGCTTCCAAGGAGGTTCGATCATTCAGCGTATTTACTCTCGTAATTTGAAACTCCTTGGTGGAATTCTTATATATTTTTATGGTAATTAAAAAAAAACCGTAAAGGATACGCACGGCGCTATACAACGAAGGGGGCGGTAAAACATGTACTTAGGTGAGAGTACCTATTTTACCGCCCATTCCGTTGTATGGTGCGTAATTTTTAACTTTCGAACAATGTATATAGACTTCGTAAATGAATTTTTTGAGCAAATGTGTTGAAAAGTAAATTATTTATAAATTCCAGATTCAATGACGAACAACGATAATTTTTCACGCGCCAATGTGTTCATTTGATTTTTTTTTTCAATATACAGCTTTCTATTTGCAAGCCAGTTCGAAATTTAAATAAAACCTTTGATAAGTTACTTCCTTGGTTGCCATGTTTCGGAGTAAAAGAGTTCTTAATAACCCCAGCACGCCGTTTCATACAACATTGCTGGAGCGTTGTAATGTTACAAATTCGAAACTTCGCGTGTTCTTTCTTTGAATATAATGACAATATTTCCATGCATGTTTGAGAAAAAATAATTTCCTTGACTTTACAAAGGCAGTTTTTATAGGTACCTAAGTAGTATCAAATAGGAAGAACAGATACTTATTATCACAAGTCCAATCAATTTATTTTATCAGCGAACTTAAATATGTGATTAATGATTTCAAGGACACTGAACGAGATACGATAGAAGTTTTATTACGCATATGTGAGTTTAGTATCGCTAAACTTGTTAAATGGAATTACTGGGGCTTAACGTGAGGGCACTTTTTACATAATAATATATACCACCTTATACAAGGTGTTACAGGACGATTGACATTCCTATAAACCACGTAAAGAGTATCATGTTTTTTACCCGTATACAAAAAATAAATCAAATCCAATGAATACTTTAGCCACAGGAAATTATTTTCCATTTTGTTATTTTTCAACATGATGTAGATCTGGGTCCGTTATAATAGGTAAACATTATGCATTAGTGGTGCCTTTGCACCACTAATGCATAATTTGCGTAAGTTCATTGGATTTTATTTATTTTTTGTATACGGGTGGACAACATGATACTCTTTACGTAGTTTATAGGATGTCGGTCGTCCTGTAACACTTTGTATACACACTTTCTTTTACATATACCTTTGCAAACCCTTTCGTAGTAGGCTACGTTCAGATGAGTAGGTACCTAAGTATTACTCTAATCTTTAACAAAATATTTTCATTTACGGATTCTGGTTTAAGAATACCAAGAGATATTCTGGACGACCGGTGACAGTGACCTGGGTCACTACTACCAATGTAAAGACATCCATCATCAATTGGAAGACATGCGCATTGAAGAACTGCTCAATCCTTGTGCCATTTAACCGGACGTTTTCAGTCCCTCGCCCTCAAGATATACATGAGACGCAGTTCGATCCAAGCTCCATACGTTTAGACAACGGAATTATTACTAATATTGCAGATTAACATCAAAGACTGGCACAATTACTGGCATTCAGTGGAAACTTCGATGGCTTTAAACATGATACAAGGTAAACTATGTTTTAAATCATTGGCCCTAGTGATTTGTTTCCCTCGTATTAACAAACACAATTCTCACTTAAAAGAAGACAGGTAGTGCATGTAAAAGGTGGAGAGCCGCGTGTCGTTGTGCAACACTACGATCAAAGCAATAGAGTTAGATGACAAATTCTAAACAGTTCTTTCAAGACCGACAAATGCTGTCGCATATATTTAAGACTATTTATAGATTTTATTTTGGCAACCGTCTGAAGCCATTCGTCCTTTCATGTCTATTTCAAATTACCCTCTCGCGAGCATGGTGTTCAGACTGGGAGTTTACGTACCAAAGCCATGCACCACTCACCAATAAATTTCTTCATTCTTTTTCAACGTCTAAGCAGTACGCTTTCAATATAGAGAATACTATTGTTCTGGTGATAGCCATGAGCCCCCGCTGATTGTACCGCATTGCACGTATAATTTCATATAATCTTATCAATTAAGGGAAATACAGAGATAGGACTTTAAGTAAAAGTATGTCGTCAGAAGCGTGTGGAATTTGTTGGGTGAGAAGTATGTCGCCAATAATAATTATCTAAAATAAAAGTTAGAATTTCTGGATTCGCATTTAAGAGACGATTATGTGCATTTTCAACGATGATGGGGTTGATACTAAATTGATTTAAGTACATCGTTATTCTTCGTACCGGTTATTACCTATCCCATAGTTTCAAAAGTTTATTATTATTTACAGATGTCAAGCAAATGAGAACACTGTCGATAATTTTCGGTATACGACAACGACTCACAACATCTACAACAGCTCTGCTGGTGAAAACTTACAATGTCTTGATGGAATCAGGACCCTACGACTAGTGTCCTAGAGTATCATTTACACTATATCGATTAGTCAACTGTGATAAGAAGCAACTGGAGACATATTGTACTTTATGATCCAGTTGCTGTAGCTAAAGTACAGTAAATCTACACTTTTACTTACCCTTTCGTAGAATACGGCCGAGGAAGATGACGTGATAGTGTTGGGGGTACTAAACTAATGTTTAGCTTGGCATAGCTCGGCACAGCATGGTCGTATTGTGCCGAGCCGACCCGAACATAATTAATCGTATCGTGAATATGTGTAGTAATTGTTTCTGGGAGCCTACTCCAAAGTGATAATCCCAAGTATCGGCCGAATGTTCCGCCGTTTCTGGACTTCCCAAGTTTCCTTATTTGGCTTTGAATCCTTACCCGTCTTCAAGTCACGTTTTTGACTTTAACTTATGTCTTTAGCCGTCGTTTTTTTTTGGGTTTCACCGTAGTCAGCCGTAGTCAGGAAACGGCCGAACAGTCGGCCGATACTTAGATTTATCTTCGGAGTAGACCCTCTGGTCGGTTTTGTTTTTCAACAAATACTGCTGTCCCGATCCGAACATAATGTGTAGCACTTCTTAGTAACTAGTGTTAGTGTTTAGTGGGTGGCAAGTAGGTCCTTTTTCACAATTACACAAACATGTTTTCGCTCTCAATTAGAACTAAATGCACCTTTCAAATTAACGGGTGAGGTTATTTAATGGAAAAACCAATTGGACGTACCTATTGGTACAGGCAGGTGATAAAGTTTCGGATATGTGTGTTTTTCTTTTAATAGATACGTCAAACATATATTTTTAAACGGTTGGCAAAAGTTATCCAGAATCTTTTGGATTTGGGTCGTTCTGGCCACTTTCCATCGGCAAAGTTTGCTTTCTTAATGCGAAAGGCTACATCGCCTAATTGTGAGACTTGTAACAAAATTGAAGATGTGCAACATTTGCTGATGGAATGAGCTAAGAACAAGAATGAAAGGGAATCTTTGGCTAGGGAGTTTAAACTGAACCTGTGGGATGTTGGACTTATCCAAAATATGTTGGCATACCCTAAATCAGAGAGAACTAAACGCATAATTTGTGGTTTAATGCAGAAGTCTGGGCAGTGATTCTCTTTTCTATTTTCATAGTATTTATGTTTTGTGTAGTAAAATATAGTATAATTACAAGTGTATAGTTGTGTGTAAATAGAGTATAAGGTACAATGGGGTTGATGTATTCGTGTGGATAAAAACCCCTTAAAAAAAAATCCTAACATCCAATCATAAAACCCAATATAGATTCACTATCACTACATACTCATATTATAAAACAAAGCCCCCTCCGCGTCTCTCTGTCTGAACGCGATAAACTCAATGACTCCTCAACGTATATTCATTCGGTTTTCACCAATCAACGGTGTGATTCATGAGGAAAGTTTAGGTATATAATTTATTGGGGTTTAATTGATTTAAGTTACATTTTAATCTAACCCAGATGCTCGACGCAACAGGCTGATACGAAACTACGACAGTTTTTTTTTTTGGTATTTATGCTCTGGTACCCATGTGAAGTCGGGGTGGATTGCTAGATAAAATAATAAGACAGCGTTTAAACAAAAGTTACCAATATTAGACTATTCCATAGCTATAACGGTATTAAAAATATCCTTAATGAAGCAGGTAGTCACGGGTTATTTTTCCTGTCAGTTTTAAATGTTATAACTTAACTTTAAATGCTTCCACGATCCTGTACCAAACTTAACTTACCTGCACATCGTTTTGCATGCGTCACATTGCCCCCTGCCGTAAACAGAGATTTGTCACACCAAAGATAAAAATCATTTCTCAGCAATATTTTGTGCTCAATGTAACTTAATTTGATGTAGAGAATGCTTAGACAACGGCTATGTGATGGGTCTTTGTGCACCCTGCATAATATAATTTAGTTATAATAATTAGCAATTACGTAATCAGCATGCAAATTAATCGAATTAACATTATTCAACTAATGGAATACGCATTAGGATTATCATTAGTACGGTATTGCAATTAGGTTCCGTGTGGTGCCGGACTTAAAGAATAGCACCACCCTATTTCTTCCCGTGGGTGTCGTAAAAGGCGACTAAAGGACTTACTAGAGAATGGACAGCAGCGTTTGATATGCATTTTAACACCATACTGCGATTGCCAACCCGCCTGCCAAGCGTGGTGATTATGGCAAATCCCCCGCTTTGAGGGAGGCCTATGTCCAGCAGTGGACGAATTTCGGCTGAAATGATGATGATGATGATTGCAATGTTTAGGTGTACCAATATCTTATAAAATATTTTTCACATAAATTGGGTCTTTAGTGTAAATAAAAATGTGGTCATCACAGCAAAAAAGCGAGTGGCCTATTGTTAGCTATTACACACCTGTACTTTAATACAATCAAATCTATCTACCTAGCCTTTTCCTAACTAAGTTGGGGTCGGCTTCCAGTCTATCTGACCTCCACAACCCAGTTACTGGGTATCACGATAACCCATGGTAAGACTGGTTGTTAGACTTTTGGGCTTCTGTCTACCCGTATCGACTGTCGAAGATCCACGAATGATGGGCGAGATCAACAGCTTAACACTAAGGCCATGGGGTCCAAGTGCCCACTTTTTAGAGACATCTCCAAGCAGTTGCTCAACTCTTTACGCGACCAGCGGGCTCGTCTATTTTTTGGCTAGAGAATCTGTATTGCCATACCACGTGGCAATTCTGCTAGTCTTTTGGGCACTTTCCTGTTGATAGCGATGCGGACGAATTTCTTGATGCCGTATGATTCTTTTCCCTCCTTTTTTATATACATGTACATAATTGCTATTTTAAGACTGTTATACTTGTCATAAAATAATAGGCCCCTTAGTCCTCTTTTACGACACCCACGGGAACAAATTGGATGATGCTATTCTTTACGTCCGGCACCACACGGAGCCGGTACTACGGAGCCGGTGGTACTTAATACTCACGATAAATCGATTCAAGTTAAATGTCAAAACGGGCCTATTATTTTTTGACAACTTTAGCTTTATTACTCGATTAATTCATTTTCTTATTTACAAGACCAATTTAAACAAGAATTCTTAATGGCAAAGTACGTCTAAATTAAACGAAAATATTTGACAGCCCTCCCCAAATTGTGATTTAAAACGAAAGACTTACGTTCGCGAGCATACTTGCGTGTTTTTACTTTCCATCCCGTTAATTGGGAATAGGGCAACAGTAAGTAATGGAAAACTAATTATTGTAATGGACATTTTTCTCTGTAATTTCAAGTACTTACTTAACTGAAAACGCGTCAAGCTGATTTCCTTAAGTAAGTTAATGGAGCTAATCAGAAAAATACGAGTATAATTAGAAATGTAAATGGGATTTCGATGTTTACCTTTTTAGGAGTAATTTTGGAACAAAGTTCCTTATCGCATGTTATAATAATAAACCATTTATTTCAATCAACAACGATCATAGGCACAAAAAGAAACACACATTAATAAACAAATAAAAACACACAATTAAAAAGACCACATATAACACATTACCGACCTCGACTTCTCAGTATGTGAAACATACAGGTACTGGCTATTGAACCTCTGGGCGAATGTCCTCAGGATGCTGCTGGAGCTAGCCCAAACCCTGCGCACCAGGGATGTACACCGTAGATGTTAGCACGAATTGACGAGGTACATTAGGGCCAATCCCTGCCAGGGTTGCGAGTTTGTGCGAAAGGGATATCGTGGCCCTGGTACACAGGCAAATGAAGGAACACGGTTGGGTTTTAGTCAGTAAAAGTCTGACAGGCCCTCCCGCTTCGCCCAGAGCGGGAGAAGTTATATGATAATTTTCCACCCAGAAAAAAAAATAAGGGATTTACACCGTTTTCGCATAGTAGAATAAAAACAGTCCACATGCGACTGGGTGAACATTCCTGATGCGCTGCAGAATCGGGGCAGCCTCACCAGCACCCTGAATGCATTATTATATAATTGCACACTCAAGGCGTTGTACTGTCTACGCGTGTATGAGACCCACAGGCTGCTCGTATAGAAAGATGTACAATATGCTCTGAACAATGTTGTTTTCACTTCAGTGGTACAACGAGCAAACCTGCGGGCCATCATATTCGCCCTTACAGACAACGCCTTGCGTTCTCGGTCTATGTCTGCATCATCTTTCAGATCAGAACCATCATATATGAAATATTACTAATACGATGTTACTTATATGATGTACAATTAGTATAGAGTTTGCTAAACCTCCTCTATCGTAATGTATATTTTATCTGTGGTCGCTCTCTATGTGAGCTTGCTGCGTGACAGTTGTGACTACAGAGTAAAGTCCATTTCACGAAAGAAGTCCCGCGGAAATAAGTGGAACTAATTATTATTATACGCTAAGTTAGCAACATTCCTAAAATAACCCATGCCTGCAGCGCCACGTCTGCGGGACTTCTTTCGTGAAATGGACTTTACATTTTGTATATAGGTTGTGCCACTCTGATTATAAAGTTCATGTGAAACCCCGTTCGTTTTATTTCAAGTTTTAATATTTAAAATGTTCCACCCCCTCAGTGGTGTTTCATATAATTTTATGGCATCTATCGTAGTCAGACATTTACCTCGGGCTCAAAGACCATGCATTCCCTTTTTGACATTATAAATCAAGCCATGGCTGTGAGCGTACTGTTCACAGATGGCCAACAGTTTTGAAAGGCCACATACAGAAGCACTCAGCAGCACCATGTCGTCCGCGTAACTGATATTATTAAGACATTCATAATCAATATGGCAGCTAACACGGGTGAGGCTGAGCTCCTCTATCAGCGCGTTGACGTACAGGTTGAAGAGTTTGTGTGAAGTTATTCCCCCCTGTCTCACCCCACATTCCAACCTGTACGGCTCGAAAAATGCACTCGATCATCTCACGACATTGACCTGGTTCTGATACCAAAATTTAAAGATCCTGCTGAGTTCAGTTGGCAGGAATACGTCTTTTAGTTTCTGCCACAGGTTGTAATTAACCAGGCCAAATGCCCTCGATAAGTCGAGAAAACATGCATAAATGGGCGTTTGTCTTTCTGTGTAGTACTTGATAGTTTGCTTCACACACAAGATGGCAGTCTATACGGAGAATCTCGACCTGAAACCGAACTGGTTGTCACTAATGTTCAGGTATTTATCCAGTTGATTGTTAAGCAAACTATCAAGCACTTTCACTACCGTAGTGGCAAGTAAAATCGGCCTATAGTTGGATTTATCAGAAATTAATATTTCTGATAAATTCAACTACAGGTCGATTATTTAAACTGTGGTGATGCCAATTGAGAAAAATAAGACTGGTGATCCAGTCTTATTTTTTACAGTTGGCATCACCACAGTTGTCATAAGTTATACTCTCAGTTAAACCCTGCACACTTGGCGAATGAGAGCTAGTCTGAAAAAAATGTGTTACACGACCTTTTTTTACGTAACAAAAGTGTCGTGAAGGTTAAAATGTTACGCTTTTTAGGGTTCTGTACCTCAAAAGGAAAAAAATAGAACCCATAAAGGATCACTCGTGTGTCTGTCTGTCTGTCTGTCTGTCACTCAGCCGATTTGCTCCGAATCTACTGGACAGATTAAGATGCAATTTAGTACACATTTGAATTTCTATAACCTAAACACGAACGTGTAACAAAAATAAATGAATTTTGTATATGAGGATCACTTTTGGGGGGAAACTAGAAAATTAAAAAAATTGGTCTGGTAGTAAAGGTTTTATTATTATTATAAGAAGTGTTAAAATAACATGGTAAAACTCTCAATATTGTGCGTACAAACTTACATTTGCAGTTGGAATGTATCAGGGAACATGTTTTTCAACTACAATGTTAAGTTTGTTCTTGGGATAAATTATCTTGGGATGAAAAACTTGGTAGATAACATTATTCATTGTGCGGAACCCTCATCACGGTCCGGTCCGGTTTTTTCGGTGTAGCTCTCATTCGCCAAGGGTGCAAAAGCGAATGGAACTTCATTCCAGCCGGGTGTCTCACGACACCTTTCTATTTTTTTTTATAATTTGAAAAACACCTGACGGGACTAAGTTTCAAAGATTGCTACTATCTCCTAAAAGTATGGAAAAGCATGATAGTTTAATTAGGGAATAATAGTGGTCGCCCACTGGTCGAAATTCGACCCTTTTTACTTACAGTCTATACAGGATGTTAAATAAATTGCGTGTCATAGCTAAGGGGTAGGTTCAGTATGCAATTTCTTTAACACCCCCACCCTGTGTTGTATTATGACATAAGCAATTTTACTATGGATATTTATCTGAAATAAATGATTTGATTTGATTTGATTTGATAGTACTTACTAATTCCATGCTATTAAAAAGTAAGTACTTACTCATTCCATTTTCCGCATTCCACATTCCGTTTGTTTTATTAATTTAATTTAATTCTAATGCATAATATATAAAAAATAATTATTAGTTTTCTGCAGTCCTCCTCCATATAAACACTTTGCCAAATTTCATACTCCTCCGTCCGCGTATTTTTCGTAAAAAGGGGTAAAAAGTTTTCGCTTCACGTACCTATTAATATAATAATGATGATGATAATTATATTATCACAGTCAGTGAGTCGTAAAGATCCATTTTACTTATGGAAAATACAAATAATAAATTATTTACACATTGAAATTAATCACTTCAGTTGCGACATGTAACGTATGTTAATTGACGTTCAATATTCATTAGATTACCGAGTAAATATCCATCAGGATTTCATGAAAGAGATTGCAATTACTTGTTAAATTATTTGCATTGAGAAGAATTGCTTTGAATTGCATTTTATTTGCATTATATTGGCAGTGGGCATTGACATGATCTGCTCGCAGTACAGATGGCCGATGGGGCCGAAAGGTTCTGGAGTGGCGACCACGTACAGGAAGTCGTAGCGTTGGAAGGCCTTCACAAGGTGAACCGATGACCTTGTGAAGGCCGCAGGAATCCGTTGGATGAGGGAAGCACATAACCGGTCGAAGTAGCGGTGCTTGGGGGAGGCCTATGCCCAGCAGTGGACGTCTTTCGGCTGAAATGAGGAGAAGAATTAAAGGGGTGATGGAGATGGCGGCTAATACGTAGAGATGTAGGTATGGCAGAAGAATACATTCTGTGCCTGCTCCTAGTAAAATGGGGTCAATCAATCAACTCAGCCTATCGCAAGGCTGGAGAAGACTGGACAAAGAAAGCGAAGACAAGGACAACCTGGAAAATGTTGGAGGAGGCCTATACCCGACAGGGGCCTTAACAAAAAAAAAATGAAATTTAAATATATCTAGTGTTAATTTGTATGTATGTTAAGGAAATAAAAGGGCTTTATTAACATTATTATGGCAGAAGAATACATTGTGAGCCTACTCTTAGTAAATTGGGATCAATCAATCAACTCAGCCTATCGCAATCCGCTGCTGGAGATAGGCCTATCCGCTGCTTCAGAACACCCTTTCTCTCGCCTTTGCATCCAGTCTATCTCAGCCACCTTTCTAAGGTCGTCTGTCCATCTAGCTGGGGGACGTCCCACATTACGCTTGCCGATACGCGGCCTCCACTCCAAGACTCGTCTCTCCACCGGCCATCCACATTCTGCTCCACTGGCCATCGGTCCTTCGACAAACATGGCCAGCCCAAATTGGGGTAAGGGCAAAAATTTATATGAATAATTTTACATATTTAAAATTGTTTATGAATCATTTTTACAATCATTCCTACACCAACGAATGAAATATGAATATTTTGGTCTTTCTATTTTATTCGTAGATACATCACAGAGCCCTGTAGGTTTTTAAGAATTATTCTAACAAAAACATTGTCTTCCTTCTGGGGCAGTTGGTTAAATAGTAGGTTCCTCGTGTCGGTGTTGACATTTCTTATCAGAATATAAAGCAGCGCTAAGCCTGGCGTATTTGGAGCAAACAAGTAAGTACCTATTGACATCAAGGTTAAGCGAATTTCCATAATAAATACATTATTTTTAATTTTCTTAAAGTTGGTAAATAGTTTTTTTTTTTTTTTTTATTTATTTTACTCTACTCATACACACGTTGTCTACACCTCTTTGTCTACTTTCCTATCGCAGGTATGCTGGATGAGATTTCTTTAGAAATAAGCATCACCTTTGTACGTTAATTTCTGTTCCTTTCTTCTTGTCTGTTTATATGTGTGTAAAAAAAAAAAAAAGACAAAGTAAAATTGTTTATTCTGCACAAACAAAACACACATTACAAAAATAAAATACAAATTGACGATTGACGTTGATTGATTTACTTATATAAACTGTTAAATAAATAAATAAATATACATAATCAGCCTATAATGTTCCCACTGTTGGGCCTCAGGCCTCTTCTTTCTGTGAGAGGGAATGGGCCGTAATCCACCACGCGGGCCCAGTGCGGGTTGGTGGATGTCACATGTCTTCGAATTTATAGTTCTAGGACATGCCAGTTTCCTCATGATGTTTTCCTTCACCGTTTTGAGAGCAGTGGTGGTGAAATAATTTACACTAAGTAAAGCGCCTGTCTGGGTTCGAATTCGAACCCACGACCTACTACTCGTAAATCGAGGCCGTTACTACTGGGCCACCACTGTTCAAATAAATATATATTTACCTAATTCAAACTATTCTACATGTGTCAAAAGTTCTGTAAAAAGACGAATGGCTGAACCACATCGAACTCAGTGTAACTGGTACTTAAAATACCATCTCAGATACTTAAATAACTACATGATCCTCATATGGCCTCACCGAGACTATGTCTGGACTTTAAAAGAGACTGTGACCTCTAAGTTTGTTTCGGTCTTTCTTCTCAGAGTAGTCAGATAGGAAACGCCGAACTCATCTAGTTTTGTAAAACATAGTTCAGTTTCGAAGGGTAAAAGTGTTTTTTAAAACCAATACCTATACGGAAATAAATATTGTTTATCACTTGAAAGTTGCGCATGGCTAAATAATAACAGCCGCGCGGGTCAATAAACCAGGTTAAGCTACGCTTGCCGCGGTTGATTCGTGGATGGGTGACCATCTTTCCATATCGAGATCCCCTCCGTGCATCGGAAAGCAGGTTAAGCTGTTGGTCCTGGGTGTTGTTTGTATATCTTTGACAGTTGTTACGGGTTGTCAGAAGCCTGAAAGTCTGACAACTAGTAGGTAACTGGGTTGTGGAAGTCAGATAGAAAGTCGCTACAACTAAAATCACTGGCATTTGGTTAGACTAGAAGCCGACCCCATCATAGTTGGGAAAAGGCTAGGCAGATGTTGATGACTTGAAAGTTTTCAATATGATTTTTGTGGGCGCGAATAAAAATGTTATGAAAATGTCGCAGATATAAGATTGACAAATCTGCTGTTTTACATAACCGCTAGCTGTTTTACAAAACAGCTCCATTCTGTAAAACAGCTGAACAACGTTTAGCAATTTCCTATAATTACTGAACGCAGAATTGCTTAAACGTCTTGCATTTATCAATGCAGCGGGTCAACGATTAGAGGTTATGGAAAGCAGCGTTTAATGTCACGTCAGATTGTAGATTTTAGCGTTAAATGTTGTCGCTCGTGGCTTTGTGAAAAATAGAAATAAAAAAAAGGGTAATATGAGTGAAAATTACCCTACCCTAACTCAAGTGAAAACAGTGATTTTAAGGACAATTTTAATAAAAAGTTATCAGAGTTTTATGAAAGTCAGTACTAGAAATACTAAATAGGTAAGTAACCAATTGGTCAGAGTTACTGCGACTAAGTCGGCATTAGAAGACACACCAAACGCTTATTATGACAGCAGATAAGCCATTCTACATTACGTCTAAACGTACTAGCAGTTTTGTTAAACATAATGCAATGGAAATCCATGCAATGTTTTACATAATGGAGCTGGTTTGTAAAACGGTTAGCGGTTATATAAAACAGCGATTTCGACAATCCATCTGCGACAAATACGTTTCGTGGAATAAATAGTTTTCATATCTTCTCAAAATGACTCAATTCCTTTTGAATAGTTTATCAGAAACGTATAAACTTGTATTTGTATACAGTTTTTCCAGAATTTGGATTTGAGGATAACCTACTACCCTTTTGTAACCGTACAACTTACATATTAGATTAAACACTTCCAGAAAAAAAGAGCTTCAAATTCGCCGAAATAAAATAAAAATCCCTTTTTCTGTAAGTAAGGTTTTCTCAGGAAAATAAGGAAAGAGGCTTATGTGTTTATGGTACCGAGAATTTTGTACCGTGAGCTAAAAGCGTAATTTATTTATTTAAGGGAAAAGTATTTAATTCTTTAAGGGTCTTTTTCTAAATGTCCAAATAGGCACTATCCACCCCAATTTGTATATATATATAAATATACAGATATCTGCTGTTTAAGTTAATTGTAACAGATCACGCAGTTGTGGAAGATACATGTTACCTACCCACAAAATGTTATTTTTTGAGACGTTTACTTTTTTTGCCTTTATCAATAAGAACAGTTCTTAATAATTTATTACAATCCAGCCCAATAGACTAATAAGCAATTTAACTTATTTTACGTTATAGATTACGTTATAACTAGGAATAGTGTAAATTTGCACCTTTGCACAATGCCGTAGCACTTTCTTAGGGTCTGATAATTAATAAAAACTATTCATGTGTTACATGTATACCAAGGCATTGTTAATATTATTTATACTGTTACTATACGCTGCCTGTCGCGATTGCGATATCACGCCAGTCTGCACGAGCCTTAACTTAATTGATTTATAGTTCTCTTTACCCTACGCATTATGTCCGTGTTGCACGCAGCTGAATTGCCTCGACATTCACGACAAGATTTTTACTGCTGAGCTAAATCGTGAAAAATCTCATCGCAATTCAAATCACAAAAAAATATTATCATCATTTCAATTTTTAATGCCACAAAATTATGAAGTTTCTTTGCACAGGACTTTACAACCCTCCGTTCGGGAGCTCTCACGCTAGCAACCCTACTCGTAGATCAGGGTTGCCACAAGCACGTCCCGGCGTCCTGTAGGGCTGTACAAGTAATTACCGCGGCCCGACCTGACTGATGATGATAGCACTCGGAACACTCCCGCCTCTGATAAACAACTGTGTGTAGTGAACTTTAGTCTTTTTTGTACGAAAAAATATGCTGAGTTTCATTTAGTTTGCGCTCGGAATTTTAGGAAAGGTTTTTTTCAGATTTATGGTAATTAGAATCTAGCGAGTGATGACCCTGCGGCTAATAGCATTAGTGGTGAGAAAAAAATGTTTATCATAATATATAATAGGATATTCTACAACGTGATTTTGATTATTTAATACTAACTTTCGTATTTATGTGAATTTCTAATCTAAATTGTAAGTCCGTAGTCGTAAAGTTGGTATTTCAATTTACATGTGGCATAAACTTGGGATGTAACAGTGAAACGTAATTATATTTAGTAATTAAAGTCTTTAAGGGCGAATCTTACTACAGCACGTTATTAAACAACCGGATTATTGTGATTTGGGTCACACATATAAATGCAAAGCGTATGTGCTGGTAAGTTCACGTGGAAAATTACTCTCTTGGAGTACTAATACAGTTTTTATGCATTACAACCAGGGACCATTTCGTTACCCATTGAAAGGGTTTTTGATAGGGTTTTTCTAAGCGGTTAAACAAAAACCCATACGATATGGGTAACCCTTATGAACGGCTTAAATTAAATTTTGATAACCTATTAAAAGGGTTTTCGATAAAAACCCATACAGTGTGGGTAACCCTTATGAACGGCTTAATTTAAGCCATTCAAAATTACCCACACCATATGGGTTTTGGATTAACTACTAAAAAAAAAAATGGTAGCCAAAATGGTCCCTGGGTAGAATAGAGATAGAATTGGTCATGCTACGCGTGCTGGGCGAATATCGAAATAACATAATATTATGACTTTTTCATGTTACTGGGTTTCAAGTAGGCATAGAACCCATTGAATGGGTTATCATGTAACCCTTTCACTGGGTTTCAAGTATAAAACCCTTTCAATGGGTTACATCATGATAAAGGTAACCCATTGAATGGGTTACCCCTTCGAAAGGCTCTAACTCTACCGGGGTTGTACGGTCCCTGATTACAACATAACATAATATTACGCCTGTATGTAATTCCTGTAGGGCTAGGCAGAGGTGTACCCACATTTCGCCAGATATGTTTAAGTCCCATGCAATAGCAGGCAAGCCTATTGCCATCAACTGGACACAAATTCAGACTCCGGGTTGCTACTGAGAAATTCCCGTTGGAAAAACCCAATAACACTTTGCCCGACCTGGGAATCTCACCAGGACCTCAATTCAAACTCAAACTCAAAGCATTTATTTCAATTAAATCATTTACAGTCAGTTATAAATATGAAGCTAGTTGCTCATATATGGAGAAGAGCGGGCAAGAACCTCCATGGACACTTTTTTTAAATTATAATTTTCCACCAGAGATGTGCTATGCTCCGTTGCTATGGATGCGTTTGATATCTACCAATCATATTCATTGTTGCACATAGTTTAGCTCTGGTGGAAACGGATTCAACTAAGCAATGTTTTTTATATGGAAGGATGCGTGCTATGGATGGTCGCGAGTGGTGTAGCTATGTGCAGAGCCGCGCCGCAGTCGCCGCTTCCCTACTATCGATACATCGCATAGCTCGAGCTGCGCATCTTCCTCGCACAGCTACTTTTCGGCGGCGCATCTTCATAGCACATTTTACTCGCACCGCTAAATAAAAAAAAAACGCTAAATAGCTTAGTATCAGTGGAAACGGTCACATAGTTTCACAGCTTAGCTATTACATCCTCGCAGCATAGCTGCATAGCACATATCGGTGGAAAAGCAGCCTTAGTGTTGAATTTATAACTGCATGCTTATCAGTAACGCTTGCAACCATTAGACCAACATCATGTAGCTACAATTTTTTATTTAATTAAATAACGAGAAGTCCTTTTCATATAATTACTAGAATACTACAACACCTTCACATACAAGATTCAAGTAAAATTTAAAACGGTTTTAAGATTGATAGTTTCATGAACTAATACAAGAAAAAAATGTTTATTCTGCACAAACAAAACGCAAATTAAAAAAAAAAAACCTTTAACCCACATACAAAATAGTCAAAAGCCTCGTATTCAAGTATTTAAAGTTTGTCAATTTTATCCACTGCTTGTTGGCAGGATCAGGGAACAAACACAATTTACATTGCGTAATATTTATTAATCTCGTGTTGCGACACTGTTAAATAACAACAATAAAAAAAAACCAATTGCAGAGTGAAAAAATAGCTACGTTTGTAACAAACAAAAAACAAGTACAAATAAAAATATGCCGCGTATTATGATTTTGTTACTCAATTACTTACAATGGTAAATTGGTAACAGCTGCACGAATTTAAATTACATCCTAAATTGGTACAAATTGGTCATACCACTTCCTTCCATGGCATCCCGTTCCATTAAACCTATTTAATGTAATAATTATTTTGCTAAATTGCATGATGATTGGTTTTAGTTCTTTTGGTTATTTATTTATTTAATACTTCAATCATAAATGTAGAGAGGCAGATTCAATGCCATAGACATTTTTTACCAGGCAAGCTATTTGCCCATTCCAAAACGTAGATCTCTATGGAGAAGAATAGGCAAGAAACTCCAAGGATACTCTTTTAAATCAAGATATTACAAAATCCTGGGTACATTATTCTTGTCGCTTCTATAAGTGAGAACAATGTAAAAATATAAATTATTTAAAAAACAATATAAAATATTACAAATAAGCCCTGGCAGATAGGAGAAGACCAGTCACAACTGACGGCGCCCATTCACGAACATGACGCGTGGATCAGCACCATCCAGCTCAACCATTAATATATAATAAAGGTTAATTGTGAATAGAGTTTGTGTGTGTTGCTGTCGGGTTAAACTGGTCTGTTGAGGTTTGTGTGTGAGTGTGGTACTTGTCTGTCAAGGAAGTAAGAAATTGGTATTTTATAGGTATATTTTATAATAATGTGATGATTAGCCCTATGTCCAGCTGTTAATGGGTTTTGGCTGAAATGATGACGACAATCATAATGATAACTGTTTACGGTCACCTAACATGATATTTACTGAGAAAATGGTTCAGGCTTTTAAGTCAAAGTCAAAGTCAATTTATTTATTTCAAATAGGCACATAAGAGGCACTTTTGAACGTCAGAATTTACAAAAAAAAAATAGAATTGATTCTAGTTGCCTCTTCCAAAAGGTAGTTTCATATGGAGAATAATGGGCAAGAAACTCCACCGTTACTCTTTTAAAATTTTTTTACAATATTTTGTTTAAGATATATGAAGACGATGCATCTAGAACAAAAATTACTATACCACAATAGGTAAAAAAAAAAGAAATGAAGCAATGACAGATAATTTAATTATGAGATAGACACATGGTGCTCACATAACTATTTACGAACATCGTAAAAGTATAATTAGGTCTTCCAAAAAAAAAAAAAAAAATAAGTCTGTGTGTGGTTAGAAGCCGAAGTAGAACCGAAGCGAATGAAGATGTGGATAAAGTTAGTGTTATGTAATATTGCGTTCGTTTTCGTTTTCGTTCGGTTTCGTTGTAATGAGCGCCCTGCAGGGTTCCGTAAACGGTCCATTGACTACTCAGCATGGCTCAAAATCGAATTAAGGATATGGTTTTTTTTGCTGGGAAAATGAAGCAAAAAGCTGTTTTCTTTTGTTTTTGTCAAGAGGAGGTGAAACGATGTTAAAATTGTTTATGGCTATTTATCAAATTCAAACTCAAACCCCTTATTACAAAACAAGGTTTATCTTCAGACCCAGGTTTAAAACATGGAGCCATTGTTAAATTTCGAATTTTATTCCAACTATGGTAAAGTTCCTAAACACAAAACTGACAACTTAGTACCGACCTAAGTTTTCAGTTTGTATAAAGAACGGTATTTCAATCATTGCTACGTTCTTATTACAAAAACTGGCTCCATGGTTTAAGCCATGTCAAAATAGAAATCTTGTTTTGTAATAAGGCGGACAGTATTTATTTTGAAATAAACCAATTACAGGCACTTTTGAATTGTCAAGGGGTCGGTCAATCAGAAAGTTGAAGCTCGTTAACTTGCCCATTCCAAATCGTAGTAGGTTCCTATGGAGAAGATCGGGCAAGAGACTCCACGGACACTCTTTTCAATTAAAATATTGTTACTAAATGTTGGTTACATAATTCATGTTGAAATTATACATGTGAGAATAATGTAGAAAGCCGTGCACGTTAAAAGCATCCGTTATAAAAAGATAAAAACCAAAAACAATAGAAAAAATTAAATATGGTAAAATAAGCCAAGAAAAAAAAAAAACGAGCTAAGAAAATTTAGTTCGTCAACGGGTGTCGTCAGTAGGGACCTGCGAACATGACTCATGGATCAGCACCAATCAGCTCAACCATTTTGAAGGGAACTTAATGATCCAACACACACGCCACCAGCAGCGAGACATTTGAGTGAGCATGACAAACTCTCAGCCGCCAGGGCACATTCAAGTCAATGAAAGACGTACCCAGTAAATGGTAGCTTTATAGGAGGTACATAGTGCTCACACATGTGCTATGCAATTATACAATACCCTATCATATCTGTATGTCCTGGATGAGAATCGCACAGACCAGGGCAGTATGTCACAAAAGGAAGGAGGCCAGCGTTCTATTCTAGTTAACTTATCCGGCGCATGATTTCACTATCTGTCTTCTATTATAGATATATTGTGCTCATTACCTAACCGGACACTGAAAAAGGCCTATAAAATTTGTTTTACATGCATTTATTTTTGTATTTGCTGTAAAATATGTGATAGGATGGCGCTATTCTTTACGTCCGGATCCACACGGTACATAGGTAATGTTTAGCGGTAAATGTATTTAATTTTTCAAATGAAATTATTTTTCTTTCTTTTCTTTCGTTTTCTTTCTTATTATTGATGGAAAATTACCTACGAGATAAATAATATAAAATTGTATATCGGAGCTACATCTGCCAACAAACTGCTTTGCAGTTTGGCAGAAGTACATTTTTTTTGTAATACTGAGGATGTTACCACGAATAAACGCATTTTTTTTCTTTTTTTTCATTGAGTTTATTTGATAATTGATCAGGTACTTCCAATCTTCGTTACAAAAAAACGAATCCATTGTGTCAACACAAAATGTAAAAACCATTCGATCCATTTAAAACCATCCTTTACAATGAAAATAGCTTAATTCCTGAATGAGAATTAAACCTTTGAATCATTAAACGGCAAATGAAAACCGGATGAGCGGAGCGGAAGAAAAACGGACAAAAGTCGCGATAATGGTTCGTTCCCGGATTGCGTTAGTAGTCATTAATTGAATCGTTTTACGTGGCAACTTGCGTTATGTGGATGGATTTTTATAGCTGCTGTATCTGACTGGTAGTAAAGACTCGGCTATAAATAGACTACAGGCTTAGCTATTTTTCGTTTTCATGGCTTCGACGTAAATACGCCATTGTACGGATTTTATTTTATTTATTTATTCAAGGAAAAACAAACAGTAGCACAATACGATACAGTCATTATATCTATCTTAAATATTACATTTTAAACAGTTATGCTACCCACTACGTTGTCCACAGATTACAATGGAAAGTATTTAAAAACTAGCTAGTAACACAGATACAATACAGTATAATACTAAAATGTCCAGTTCAGATGTTATCGAACACAGAGTTTTTGTACACTGAGTTTTTTAGTTACAATTTTCAAATCAGTCAAATTTATTTTATATTTATTTATTAACCTAGAAATTATATCTGGATTTTTAAATAAAAAATAAAATGTAGGTAAATTATGTGCGTACATTATTAAACATTACGTCATTATAACATATTATACTTTGCTGATCCTTTAGGGTTGCTTGGATTTGCTTTCTAAATGCATTTTTACTTAGAAAAAGAATGGATTGGGACTTTTGATGTGAAACATCTATATGCGCACGTAAAACCGATTGCTGGTGCCGCGACGCATGTCGCGTGGCGATTCACCGCTCACCCCTCGTGTGCGGTTCCCCTGCTACGCGAGTGTGTAAATAATTTCGAGGTGTCACATCTGCCAGGCGTCCCGTGACAGCTCAATTTTTTTTAGAAAAATATTTGGGTTTTGTTGGTAGATCTGCGTATCTGAATTTATGAGATTTCTTGTACGGCATTTAATAATCATCATCATTTCAGCTGAAAGACGTCCACTGCTGGACATAGGCCTCCTCCAAAGAGGGGGTTTGCCATAATCGCCACGCTTGGCAAGCGAGTTGGCGCAGTCATTTAATATTAATAAAGACTAAAAGTTGGATTCTTGGTAGCCTCGATGAGATTTAACAATTCTATGAAACGTAAATTTTAAATGCTTAAGTTGAAGGTAATTTAACTGAAGTTGGTAGATGCCTACAGGAAAACCGCTTGAGGCATTTTCCTAATGAATAAAGTAAAATAAAGTTTAAATCAAAACATGGTTCCAAAGAGATTCCTTGAAAAATTATCGGCTACATTGTTTTATTTAATTCAGATTTCAAACTGCTAACCAGCCAGCGCAGCGTTTGGAATGCTTATGATTTAAATTTAAATTTTCTTTACTCGCGAAATTCAAATTTTCTTACGTTTGTTGCTAAATTCGAAGTCAAAGTCAAATTGTTTATTTCAAATAGGCACATATTAGGTACTTTGCTATTTACAGGCCAGTGTCAGGTAATAATACAAAAGAGGAACATGATTGTGAAAATGTATTTTTAAAAACAACTAAACGTGATAATCATGGTCGTTTCTCTGTGCGTATTCGCGCGAAACAGCTGATCAACTAGGCGATTCGTACCTACAAGCCGAGAGTCGGATCCTCGTGCTTGAACGTAAGTTAGGTCGATGCACACCGAGTTACATAAAATTATATTTCAATTTTATGTGTAAATATTTAAATCTCGGTCACATGACAAAAATATACACTTATACATCTCCAGAACATTCGATTCACGGGTCGAGGCAAGGAAAAAGATGGTAGTCGGTTCACCATTGCATATTTTTTAAGCCATGTAAAACCTATTAAAATAAACACCTCATCATCTTCATCATCATTTCAGCCAAAAGACGTCCACTGCTGGACATAGGCCTCCCCCAAAAAGGGGGGGATTTGCCATAATCGCCACGCTTGGCAGGCGGGTTGGCGATCGCAGTATGGTTTTAAATGCATCGATAACGCTGCTGCCCATTCTCTAGTAAGTCCCTTAGTGGCCTTTTACGACACCCCTGGGAAGAAGTGGGAATAAACACCTAAATAACCAAAATAATAAAGGATATTCATTGCAGAAGCCTGACCTTATAATCCAAAAATATATTATTTGGTACATTGTAATCATTAGAATCATTCGTATATCTCTCTAAGTTAGATTTGTTCCATTGAATTACTTTTTCATGCAATCATGACATTGGGGAACAAATCTAACTTTGAGAGATGTATGTATGTACCAAGCAGTGGAGTTATTTAATAGGTTACCGACTGACTTAAAATTATTAATTTATAGGTCTCACTCTTTTAAAACTAAATTAAAAGCCTTCTTGTTGGAAAAATGTTTATACTCGGTATCAGAATTTAAGTAAAGTTGTACGTCTCAATATTTTTGACATTCAATTTTGACATTACACCTGCTTCTAATTTGACATCATATTAATTTGTTGACTAACTTTAAATTAATTGACTCTTGAACACATTTCACGTCAAATTTAATTAGGCCTATAATGTATTGTTTCTGCATGTGATAATTTTATTAATATGTAATGTTCAACAAAATTAATAATATATTACAGTAATTATTCTAAGTTTAAATCTAACAATCAAACTATACAACCGATTACACTGTGACCTTACCCTTTGTTCACTAAATCCAATACTATGGGCACGCGTGCCTCGCGGTCCGGTGAATACATAGCTAATACATTGCGTGTTTTTTGCGACATGCTTACTAGTCCTTCAGAAGCGAACGCGGACTGGAGGTATATTTTGCCCGTAATACCGCATTCTTTTTCGTTTGTTTTTCTGTATGTGTACACTACACTGTGTGATGCAGCTGTGTGAGTGGAAAATTCGATGTGTGGGTTCTAAAATAAGTTCTCACGCTCGCAAACCTCCCTCTTAATTGTTAGAATAAATAAATAAAATGAATGATTCTAATTATTACAATTCTGTAAATACATACAACCTGACACTGACCTGCAACATGAATAAAACGTAAGAAAATTAGAATTTCGCGGGCTTCACCTTAAATTGTCTGCGATTTAATCTGTAATTACAAAATCAACTGTTCTACCAGTTAAGACGCAGATATATGCCAGTGACCTTGAGTGGTTAGCTTGCGTGATCTGTACTGAGCTCACGCAACGCGTCGTACGTTCAGCGCTGTCCCAAATTTGACGCACTATTAATTTATTATACACAAAAAAAAGGTATTTTAATAAAACGCGTATATTAAAAGATCAATTATTAAATTATATTTAAATTGGTGAAGGTTTCAGAAAAATACGCTTGGTCAATTTTGCGCCATTCTCAGTTTTTTATCCGCGTTACAAATAACTTTACAAATTAATTTCACTATGTAAAATAAACATAATCAAAAATATTCACTTATTAGGTGTGTCCGTATGGATTGAGGAGCCATGTCTCATATTTAAACGAGGGTACTACCAATATTTAGTAGTAAATTAGCTAATTTTGTAGGCCCGAAAAATAAATGGTTTTGTACAGCTGAATTTGAGGTGGCTACAAGCAATGCTTTGATTTTTCTTAAAAATCCATAAATTTCACCTCGCTGTTTCTCGGAAAGTCATAAACTAATTAAAACGTACTTTTAGTATAATTTAGTAGTAAATGAGTTCTAATTTGTAGTATAAAAATGATTTTTTTTTGTACAGATTACGCATAAACACTACTAAATCCTACCAAATTTTCAAAAACATCCGTTGGCTAGTTTTCGAGTTCTAAGGTGGCTCCTCAATCCAGATGTCTGGATTGAGGAGCCACCTTAAACGTTCTATAACTTTTTAACGGTTTTACTACAAATTCCAGGATCGGGCCTACAAAATCAGCTAATTTACTACTAAATATTGGTAGTACCCTCGTTTAAATATGAGACATGGCTCCTCAATCCATACGGACACTATTAGGTTATTGAGAAAATGCTCTCATTTATCATTTTTTTTTTCAAATCATTAACACTACTCGTTTCGACGTGATCTTCAGTATAAAATCTTTAAAAGTCGGTTATCGTCCCCATATTAGTGACCAGAGACAAAATGCAACAATATGTCAAACTCAGTACATTTTAATTCTGATTCATTTATAAATCTACACCTACAAAGATCTAAGCACGCTTGAACGTGACTTATCACAATCAGAGAGCTCTCAATATGAACCCCATAACTTCTCAGAGGTTCCAATACGTCATGCAAGCTTTCATGTTGGCAAAGGAAAATGGAACTGTTATAAGATTCGTTGAACCTTATTCAGATTGTTTCCGTTTTGTGAAGAAATCTTCTTCGCGTTTAATATGTGGTTTGTGTGTTTGTCTAGGTATTTTAAAATGGTGAAAGTAAAGCGATTGTTGCGTGAGTATGTGACTTTCGCGCTCGTTTAGTGCAGTGGGTCTGTGCAGGAAGACAAACGCTTACATTCATGAGAAAAGCAAGTGCTAGGTCTGTACAAGTTAACCATATATCAGTGGCAACACTTGCACTTCGAAAATTCCCCTTTTTATTTTTGGTGGGAAATTATCAAATAATTTCTCCCGCTCTGAGCGGAGTTGGGCGTGCCAGACTTTTACTAACTAAAACCCACCCGGGTTTTGTCAGTTGCCTGTGTGCCAGGGCCATGATATCCCTTTTGGATAAACCCGCAACCCTGGCAGGCATTGGCCCTAAGAGACCCCGTCAGTTTGTGCTGACATTTCAATGAGGCGCGCGTGAAACACAACACGCCGTAACCCGGGCCTATTTCTTATCGGACGGCGAGCTACTCATTGCACACCGTCCGCAAACCTACGGTGGCCGGGAATTTGGGAACCCAACAGTGCACAGTGGCGCGTTCCGAGAACCATAAAAACTCATAGCCTCGAACTTGTGCAAAGCCACCGTGAGTCCCAATTGCCGGATCCTCGCGACGGTTGTCGCAACCCCACGTGTCGCTAGTTGGGCCGCCGCCTGGTGTGACCTCCCTGCTCCAGGACCAGCATGTCGTCAGCGTAGCAAACCACGCTGAAGCCGCTAGCTCCACCCCAAGCCACAGCATATAAATATTTAATTTTTATTTTTTGGGTGTACTACAAGTACACTTCTGCCCAACCCTTCGGAGAAATAAGGCGTGATGTTATGTTATGTTGGTATTTTTAATTATTATTTGGAATAAAAATTTCACTTTTGCTTCTAAAATATAAAAAAAATACTGAACATAAATTGTATGAAGAATGAAAAGTAAAATAAAATAGAGTTAATTTATAATTCTGTGAATTTTAATATAAAATTATAATGATCACAAATGATATTGACCACTCAATGCAAAGGATTCTATAATTTTAAATTGTGCTGTTCTTTAATGAATGTAATTAAACAATTCGTGATTAATATAATAATATTCCATAATACTCGTAACTCAAATTCAAAATATTTAATTCGAGCGAAGACTCATAAAGGGTTAATAATATTGTCCATAATAACACACACATATTCCATTCTCTCTATTACATTTTATCATAATAGTTTGTGATTTTGAAATTATTTGTATAATTTAGCTATGGGTCTTAGCTGCCTTACGTTATAGGGCCAATAAAGCGATTATTATTATTTTGGTTTTTAAAGAAGAACGGTCAGAAAATTTACCCAGGCCCGACACAAAAGGAATGTAGTTCAGTTATTTTGTTATATTAAATATAACAGAAATAAATTAACCGTATTCTGAATATCAGTGACCTATAAAATGACATTTGATTTTGGTTTGGCAAAATATATATATTTTTTTTTAATGAATTGCAATTATATCTATTTAAAATGTCGCTCATTTAGATAAAAACACACAAAATAGACAGCTTTTAGCTCCATTAGAGCTAAAATATTCGTGGTGGAACACAATATACGGGAGTCTTACTTAGTGCCTTTATTTTAAGTTGTATTATTATGATCTCCTAATCTTAATTTCAATACCTGCTGCGGCTCAGGTAACCCAGTAACAGTAACAAATCATGCTATCTCACTCTTTTATTAGAAGCTCTTGCGCAGTCTTTGGCTTTCTGTCCCCTACAGACTAAAGTGATAACTGACTGGAGGGAAGTTAGTGAAAGACTGAAATTCACACATCGCCTCACTTGGACTCCATTCCTGACCTCATAGTCTCAGTCACAGACACGAGGGGCGCGATCGATTCGTTTACAGAACACGTACAATCCGTATTGACGGATTGTTGACGGGAAGTTCCGGTGATGGGAGACCATCGCTGGAAAGTACTGGCTGACGTACGTGAACTGATAACGATAACTAATACTAACTGATAACTATTATAATTATATTATGTTCGATAAGAATATAAATGGAATACATGCAATAACAGAATATTACTGCACGTGCTACGATGGTAAAAGGACGCTGGGAAGTCGCGCACACGTCATTAGTGTTGTGTATTACTTGGGGTGGCTAGACATCAGGATCACTTTAACCATACCGCACTGGGTATGGATTATGTTTTAAGAGACATTGATATTGAATAAAACCTTGATTTCCAAATATTGGTTTTATTTTCGTTTCACAAGTGGCACTTAAATAGAGTTAATATTGATAAGCTCAAACTCGGTGTATTTATTGTAGTATGCTACCAGCTACCAAAATATTCCACTATCTATCTAGCTTCTTGATGTCTCTAATCTGCAATCTGCAATGAATCACCGATTAAGACGATTTTAATGAACCCTAAAGGCTTCTACATACCGGGGCGACTTGTCGCGCGACGCGACGCGACACAAAGGCACCGCTCGTCCCGCGAGACGCGGCGCCTTTGTTTCGCGTCGCATCGCGCGACAAGTCGCCCCGGTATGTAGAAGCCTTAACTCGATTGTGAAGGCTTCTACATACCGGGGCGACTTGTCGCGCGACGCGACGCGACACAAAGGCACCGCTCGTCCCGCAACACGCGGCGCCTTTGTGCCGTGTCGCGTCGCGCGACAAGTCGCGCTGGTATGTAGAAGCCTTTATACTTGAAGTTTAAAAATTACATAATCCAGCTCCATCACCAGGTCACCTGGATAATTCTATAATTATTATATCATGATTGAGTTGCATACAATTATAAATTTTGAAGGTAAATAGGTATAAACAATATTTTTTTGTATATCGCCTGAACAAAAACATAAGGCAATATTTTGGTGTTAGCCATTGATTTCGAATATAAAAAATATATATTTTAGCTATATTTAAAATAACAAAAAAACCGAGATATGTCTCTTTCGTGTCGGGCCTGGGTCACAAATTACCGTTCTTTAATTTTCTCTGGTTAGTAACCGGTGTTTTCAGAATTTCAAGGGTGTGAACCAAGGTGAGATTCTAGTTATTATTCTGAGAAGGTAAATTGCTCTGTATTGCAGTGAAATTATTATTATTATTTAATATATTAGAAATAATGAAAGAAAAATATTTAATTTGGGACACGCACAAGAAATACAAAACGTAAAAAAAATGCATTTAAAACTAACAAAATTTACGTTTGTTCGATTGTACAAAATACAAAAAAAAACAATCGAGACGTTTTGCGTGACGCCAAAAAGCACAATGCTGCGATATTTGGAAAAATAAATACCGCAGCAATAACTACTCATTCCGTTGGTAGCTCGCCACTTTTCCCGCAATCCGTTTGACTCTTTAATAGCAATAATAAAAAATAATGCACTTTTCATATTTGCATAATAATATCTCTATTACAGATTTTGATTGCCTTTTGCAGGTACTGAAAAAACTGCTGTCTGCGTGGTGCCGGACGTAAAGAATAGCACCACCCCATTTCTTCCCGTCGGTGTCGTAAACGGAGACTAAGGGACTTACTAGAGAATAGGCAGCAGCATTCTCTATGCATTTTTACACCATACTGCGATCGCCAACCCGCCTGCCAAGCGTGGCGATTATGGCAAACCCCCCCTTTGTGGGAGGCCTATGTCCAACAGTGGACGTCTTTCGGCTGTAATGATTGTAGGTACATAGAAAGAAAGAAAGAAAATACGTTTATTTGCGGTAAACATGACGCAAAAAAGAACATAAACACAAAAATAAGAAAAGGTTGGGGGAAACATGCGTCACATCCACGCAAAACGGCTATCGCTCAGCATTATACTGAGACCCTATGCAAGACAGAGCCCCAGCGCTGGTTTTCAGCGACAGCCGGCGCTGACGTAATGACGTCGTACGGTGCATCAAACAATTAATAGGACGCTGTGCCGGTACATCATACATAAAGAAAAATAATATAATTTAAATAAGTGGTAGAATAAACTAAACAGAAATATTACAAATAGACATATTACATGCTGTGAGAATATCATCCTCCATAAATGTTTTACGCTTTATGTACGAGTGGTGGCAACATTTCGAAAGTTAGAAACTTCACATCTCTGTTAGCAGTTTATCGGCCTTATTACAAAACAAGGTTTATCTTTAGACCCAAGTTTATTCCAACTAACGTAAAGTTCCTAATACAAAACTGGCAACTTAGTACCAAACTAAGTTTTCAGTTTTGTATAAAGAACGGTATTTCAATCACAGTTACGTTCCTATTACAAAAACTGGCCCCATGGTTCAAGCCATGTCAAAATATAAATCTTGTTTTGTAATAAGGCGGTATGTGTTTTACATCCTTTCGTTAGTTTTGTTTATCATTACCATCATTCTCCTGCTTTCTATTTGTTTGGGGTCGGCAAAACGTATATCTTTTTCTTCCACAATTTTCTATTAATCGTCACCTCGGTAGTCACCCTTTTCTAAAAGGGTGACATAAATATATATATCATCATCATATCATATCATCTTTCACACAATCCATCCATCATTTTTAGGGTTCCGTACCCAAAGGGTAAAACTGGAACCCTATTACTAAGGCTCCGCCGTCTGTCCGTTTGTCTGTCCGTCTGTCACCAGGCTGTATCTCATGAACCGTGATAGCTAGACAATTGAAATTTTCACAGATGATGTATTTTTGTTGCCGCTATAACAAAAAATACTAAAAAATAAAATAAAATAAATATTTAAGGGGGCTCCCATACAACAAACGTGATTTTCTTGCTCGTTTTTGCTCTATATTGATAATGGCAACAGGTAGACGCTTGAAATATTCACAGAATATGTAGATATATATTAAATTTAAAAATAAATAATTAAATTAAAATAAAACAAATATTTATAGATAATGGCCCGACCGACGAGAGTCCGACTCGCACTTGGCCGGTTTTCTCAAAAGAAAACAAAGAAAGAACTCAAAAGAGCTTCCACGTGTTCTGAAAGGTTCAGTCCACGGCATCTGTCATCCATTAGTTCTACCTCAATCAAAACGGTTGCTACGCTTGCGAACGCTGCGGTAGTTGAATAGATAAAGCAGTCCTTTTTAGGGTTCCGTACCTAAAAAGGAAAAAACGGAACCCGTATAGGATCACTCGTGTGTCTGTCAGTCTGTCCGTCTGTCACAGCCGATTTGCTCTAATCGAATCTACTGGATCCGATCCAATTAAGTTAAAACTTGTTAAAAATTGGGGACATCGCTTTGCGACATCCTTGATGGGCGAATCCTATTACTGGCTGAACGTACGACGCGTTGCGTGACCTCAGTACAGAACACGCAAGCTAACCACTCAAGGTCACTGGCATATATCTCCGTCTTAAGGGTCGATTGCCATCCCCAAATGGAACATAATATAAATTTCTGATACTCAAACACGGACGTGTAACGTAAATAAACGAATTTTGAATACGGGGGCACTTTTGGGGGGCAAATTGGAAATGTTAAAAAAGTTTTGTAAACTGTTTCGTTTGTCATATCAAATGAAAGGGCTTATTGTGAGGATCTCAAATATTTTTTTTTATAACTTTAAAAGGATAGGTTTTAAAGTTATTAAAAAAAATTGCTGAAAATTGACCATTATCTCCGAAACTATTGAGCCTAAAATTTTGAAATACATACAGTTAATAGTTCTTTACTTAAAGATTACGTACAGAGAAACCTTTAAGAAGTCTATGGTATTAAAATAACATGGCAAATCTCCCAATATTGTGGGTACAGTTACATTTGTCGTTGGAATGTATGGGAGAACATGTTTTTCATCTACAATGTTAAGTTTGTTCATGGGATAAATTAATCCCAACTACGGAACCCTTGATTGTGCGTGGTCCGACATGCACTTGGCCGGTTTTTATTTACGTTTATATAGAATACATTGTATTCACTGTTTACTTCCGAGTCACCGTTTAGCAGAACATCGCTAATTTCCTTGGAGGACGCGCTATTGGTCCTTTGGGCCCGGATAAGCAAAGAACCTTTTGTAGTATCTATTTTGCGACTAACGTTTAAATAAACTCGTAAAAATTTATCTTTACCATTATTGTAATCTTAGACATATTATTATTTATAGTTTTGTTAAGAGCGTTTACACCTTGTGGCATTTCATACAAACTTTCAAGCCCTTGTTTTTCGAAATGACGGAACCGATTTTAATGAAACTACCAATTTTAATAAACATACGCTTATGCAGGTACAAAGGTCTAAAAAGTTAGTTAAGAACATTTTCGAAATGTCTTATTTAAAAACAGATAACTGGAAATCTCTGTTTCTATGGAAAATTTAAAATCGGTCTAATTTGGCTGTAACACTTTTTTTCGAAAATGTTCCTAACTTTTTAGACCTTTATAATTATTCTGCACTCGTATGAAGTTTCAATAAAGGCTCGAAAGTTTGTATGAAATGCCGTAAGGTGTTAACGATCTTAAGACGCAGATATAAGCCAGTGACCTTGAGTGTTTAGCTTGCGTATTCTGTACTGAGCTCACGTAACGCGTCGTAAGTTCAGCCAGTAATAGGACTCGGCCATCAAGGAGCGCTGTCCCCAATTTGACGCATTATTAATTTATTATACACAAAACAAAAAGTATTTTAATAAAACGCGTATACTTAAATATCAATAATTAAATTATCTTTCAATTGGTGAAGGTTTCAGAAAAATACGCTTGGTAGATTTTGCCCATTCTCAGTTTTTTATCCGCGTTAGACATAACTTTACAAATTAATTTCACTTAGTAATATAAACATAATATAAAATATTCACATATTAAGTTATTGTGAAAATGCTCAAATTTAACATATAATTTTTTTCTAATCAGTAATACTACTCGTTTAGACGTGATCTTCAGTATAAAATCATTAAAAGTCGATTATCGCCGCCTTAAGTGACAGTGATACGAATTTCAATGTGATAGAATAGTAATCACTATTTTAATATTTTTTCGGATACATAATTTAATTTGACGGTCTATTATTGAGTAGTGGTGTCGTTGACCGTGGCTTTACTAAGAGATCGTGACTTTTAGCCCCAAGACTGGTAGAATCATAGAATTTTCTTTATTAAAAATCTCAACAGAAGCCTATAGTTTTCGACAACTTTTATAGAGATTATTAAGTTTACTGTCTTTTATATTATCGACGAATAAAATATTCGTCGATAATATGCGACACAATTATGTAAAACATATAGTATGAAGTCGTAACATAGTTTTGTTAGCTCTTAGGTAAACATGATTATATGTATCTTTTTTTGTTTAAGTCGGAAACCCTGGCCAATCAACATCTAATTACGGCGCCTCTTAATGAGACGAAACCTGTAACATAATTTATGCTAGACCTAGTTTTTTAGGCACGGACGCCCGGGCGGACGGTGCAAACATTTCGGATTAAGGCGACGATAACCGACTTTTAATGATTTTATACTGAAGATCACGTATAAACGAGTAGTGTTAATGATTTGAAAAAAATTTATTTATGTTAAATTAAAGCATTTTCTCAATAACTTAATATGTGAATATTTCAGATTATGTTTATATTTCATAGTGAAATTTATTTGTAAAGTTATGACAACCGCGGATAAAAAACTGAGAATGGCGCAAAATCTACCAAGCGTACTCGTATTTTTCTGAAACCTTCACCAATTTAAAGATAATTTAATTATTGATCTTTTATTCTACGTGTTTTATTAAAGTACCTTTTGGTTTGTGTATAATAAATTAATAATGCATCAAATTGGTGACAGCGCTCCTTGATGGGCGAGTCCTATTACTGGCTGAACGTACGACGCGTTGCGTGAGCTCAGTACAGAACATGCAAGCTAACCACTCAAGGTCACTGGCATATATCTCCGTCTTAATGAGTATAGTTTAGTGCTACACCGTATAGTATCCACGTCACGGACGGGCATAAATGTAGCACGCATCCACGCCTGAGCCGGACACGGCACGGTGTAGTATAAATCATTCTCAACATGACTCTTGGCTCTAAGAATGGTGGCAGTTTTACGTTGCTATTCCCTTGACAATTTGGTCCTTCTTTTAATCCATAGGTCCTATATCCCACACTTGCTAAAAGTATAGAAAATTGTCTATTAAATCGAGTCTTCGACACTAAATACGATTAGCTTAGTTAGTCTTTAATACATTCGCCTCCACGCAGTAGTTATACCACTTAGCTAAACTTTAGTACGCGGAAACCCGCTAATTTCCTCAGAGAATGCAGCTTATTGGTCTCTGGGGCATAGATAAAGAACGGTTCGTTAGGACCTCGACAAACCTGTGATACGTATGCTCGTAAAAGTTTATTTGTTTCAAGGCTATTACTTTTATGGGTGTGAATGGCCTTATATGAGTGGTTGGATAAGGATTATTCATTTTATAAATATTATATACAGCAATGACACAGAGATAGGGTTTAATGTTTATCGTTATTATTAAGTCGCTATTATCACCACAGCCCTCGAGGCTTCACTTTAGATTTGTTTGTTTTGACGTTTCATAGATAATCCAAGGTAAGAACCATAAATCCATGAAAAAAACTTGCTTAAGTGGACTGTTCTGTAACACGAATTCTCGGAACAAACGATGTTAGATAGCAGAAATTACTGGGACTTATAGGAGCATGATAACACCTGTGCATAACGCACCTTCTTGAGTTTTGTCTATGTTTTTGATATTATTTTGTCTATTGATTTTTATGATTTTGGAACAGATGGGTCGTAGAGTACCTCATTATTCATCTGCATGCTATGCCTTAAGAACCCTAAGGGACGAGGTTGAACTCAAACAATTAAAGATGGTGTACTACGCACTCATAGAGTCCAAATTGAGGTACAGCATCCAACTGGGGCAATAGTTACAATTACAATTGCCAAAAAGCTTTTGTACTTCAAAAAAGAGCTGTACGCACCATGTTTCGAATCTCGCAAAGATAGAGTTGCCGTCCCCTTTTTGCAGTTTCGGGGATTCTAACAGCACCTAGCCTTTATATTCTAGTACTCCTGACTAACCTAAAAAAGTATCTGCATGAATATGAGACTGAAGAGGAAAGATTCATCAGAGAGAGCACACGTAGGAAGGACCTCAGCAATATAATAAGCCCACATCTTCTGATCACAAAACATAGTGCACGATACCAGGCAGTACAAATTTTTAACAAATTGCCACTCGACCTTAAAAGTTCGATATATACGTCCTCGTTTACGCCCAAGCTTAGAGTTTTTCTCTTGAATAAATGCCTCTACTCCATTGATGAATTATAACTTGACACTCTAATTTCTTTTGACATTTAAATTTCTTTTGACTTTCTAATTTCTTTGACATCTTAATTGCCTTTAGTTGACATAACATTATTGTATTGTTTAATTTGACATCTTATTAAAATACCCAATAGATTTGTGATTCTATCGTATCTCTGACATGTAACTGTTCAGTAAAATAAATATACTAGTACGAATTAATGGATTGTAATGGAATTAAATTATGTGAAAGTGTTTCCTATTGTTATTGATATTGAGTTGCTGGGTTATTTTATTCACCTCGTAAGGTTATTGGGTTTATAATTAAGGGTATGTGTGTAGGTATTTATCTGAGTTGATGCAAAAGGTATGGGACGTTATAGGTGAAGCCTACTTGTAACATTAGACTGCAATGTCTGACTGCTCGTTTATTATTGTGATTTTTGTTGTTTTTATTTAATTTGGTGATGGAATATTTTTGTATTTATTATTAGTCGAGTTGTGTTTTTTTTTTGTTTATTACCTAATTTTATTACTAATTTAAACTTTTTTTATGTAACACATTCAGACACAATTTGTATTGTTATTGAATAAATTAATTGAAATTGAAATTACCTGCCTACACTTTCTCCTAGAAGAGCAATTAGAACAGCCCCATTAATAGCCATTGGTGACATGGTAGTGGTAGCTGCTGGTACATTACCACGAGGATCCTGGCCCAAAGGCCGCATTACTGCTACCTATCCGGCTAAAGACGGCGTCACACGGGTGGTAGATATTGCCACTAAGGGAGGCATACTCCGTAGGCCACTTAAGAAGGTCGTTCCTTTACTTTGAAAGGGGAGCATGGCATATCGCACCTTCTTGAGTTTCGTCTGTTTTTGATATTATTTTCTTTATTGATTTTTATGATTTTTGCATTACCTTTTGTTTTAACAGTTAAGAGAGGAAGTAAAAAATACTACCATTTTAAAAAGCGCCTTTCTATTAATAATTTGATATAATATACAAAATTGGTTTTTGTGTATAAACAAAAACCAATTTTGCGGGTCATTGTACTCATCATTTTGAGATTTTTTTTCTATGGGACTAACCTTGAAATCGCTAAATAAAAATCAGCTGTTCCATACATTTTGTCGATTTAAGTGAACACAAATGTAGGGAACAGCTGATTTTCTTTTCGCGAGTTCACGGTTGGTTGTTGAAGATTTCACCTTCATGTAAATACTTAGACTGGCTAGATAGAAAGCTATCTAGCTAATAGTTGACATATGGTTTTGTACGAGATTCCATTGTTACACATTGTTCTGAGTACCTTTACACCTATTATATGCTTTACAGTATTTCCTGTGTTTTATCTCTGCAAACCTCCCCAACATTGGTTCAATAGAAAAAAAAAATCAAAATGATGAGTACAATGACTCCTTTTCGGGTTTAGTATAAACGAAAACTAATGTTGTATACAGTCCATTCTCACATTAACAACATCAACAACAAATTCTCTAAAGCACTCCTAAATACCACCTTTCACAAACGACAAAGGTATAAACATAACATAACATAATATCACGCCTGTAATCCCCGAAGGGTTTAGGCAGATGTATACCTATAGTAAACCCACATTTTGCCAGAGTTATAAACAAAGAGTGTATTCCCGTTGTCCCCGTTCGCCATATCCCCGTCACGGGGACAGCGGGACGTGATTAAATTTATTTCCCGTTGTCCCCTTAACGTTTCGTACGTTAACCTTTTTTAAATCGAAACAGCTAGGTTAGGATAGGTTAGAACTGTGACCACACAACGACGAGAAACATATTTTTGAATGTAAAACCAAACCACGGGGACAACGGGAAGTATTTTTAAATATTTAATTGAAGTACCGCTGTCCCCGTAGAACGGGGACACGGTGAACGGGGACAACGGGAATACACGAAACAAAGTATCCTATACAATATACGTTTATATATCCGGGATATTCACTGATATTTTCCCGGAACCGTATTTGGCTGGCACTCCATTTAAGACCACGTTTTTGCGGCTGCTTCAGGCAGGAGTCTGTTTCAAATTACATAATTTATCATGTCGACCCGTTCCTTATATGCGTTGAATACCATTTTCTTTGGTCGCGATGAAAAAATCGTTCAATTTCTCGCGATGGATGTTTTGGAGTGTTTCAAAAGGAATTTATTGGGGGATGCTTGTTATTTTAGGGTAGCAGTATTTTTTTTCATATGAATCGTTTTTTTTTGCATGCATATTATAAATAATTGCTGCTGGTAGGTGTTTCTCTAAATAAAATCAATCAAAAGGGTTGGCTTTAAAATAATAATAAATTAATTTATTTCAGGTAAATTACACCCATTGCCAAACAAAAATTAATAGAAATAGACCATACAAACTATCCAAACCGACAAAAACCCAAAATAAAATTGCAACCAAATAAATTTAGACAACAACTCATTAAAAATCATTAAAAAAAAACCATATTAAAATATGTCAGAATCTACAAAAATTAAAATGTCAAATATAAAAGTAAAATTAAATTGTAAAAACGTTATAAAAATATTTGTATAAAAGTAAATTAACAGTGCGTTCCCAAAAGACTGGTAACATTGACGCGATGGATGGCTGCAAAGCTGGTTTTTTCCCTGGCCTGGTTATAATTAAAAATCGACCAAACAGTAGAAGTAACCCAAAAATATATGAATAGATTTACGACATTCATAATTAGGTACAGGCCAAATTTTTTGCGGAGTTACGTTTTTCAGCTAATGTTTTAAACAAAACTATAGCTCCTCTGAGAAAGAAATAGACATCGACAAGATCTCGCGCTGAGAACTTGTAATCTATAAAATACCTAAAAACCGGCCAAGTGCGAGTCGGACTCGCGCACGAAGGGTTCCGTACCATTATCTATAAAAATGGCAAAAAAATCACGTTTGATGTATGGGAGCCCCCCTTAAATATTTGTTTTATTTTAATTTAATTATTTATTTTTAAAGTGAATATATAACTAAATGTTCTGTGAATATTACAAGCGTCAACCTGTTGCCGTTATCAATATCGAGCAAGAACGAGCAAAAAAAGTCACGTTTGTCATATGGAAACATTTAAATATTTATTTTATTTTGTTTTTTAGTATTTGTTGTTATAGCGGCAACAGAAACACATCATGTGTGAAAATTTCAACTGTCTAACTATCACGGTTCGTGAGATACAGCCTGGTGACAGACGGACAGACAGACAGACGGCGGAGCCTTAGTAATAGGGTTCTCGTTTTACCCTTTGGGTACGGAACCCTAAAAACGTTTCGTTTGAACGAATCCTATTTTATACTTTGCACATTTTCCGTTTTAAGCTGATCTTCAAAATAACTACACAGAACTTATGTTAGTCTTCTTCTTTTAATTAATCGTTAACTTCATTTCTGAAAGTCGTGCTTAATCTGAATTGTTGACCACTCGATGCACTACGCTCTTCCAAGTGATTCTGTCCTCAGCGGTCTTAATAGCCTTGGATACTGGTTGGCCAGTGAGCGTCTTTATAAGGTCAGACCACCGGGTAGTTAGGATAATTATGTAAATAAAAAATAAAAAAAATAGAATTAATCAGCAATTTGATATTGCCGTGCGAAAATTTGCGAACAGTAACACTGTTTTAGTAAATGATTGGGATTTCTGTATGTTTGTGAGAATTTTTTTTGGTGGAAACGCAGAATGCCGGTCGCCTGAATGATGTTAATGTAATAATTACTACCGCTCATGATCATCAACATGACCAGAAGATTGGTTGATCAGCTGACGACCTTTTAAGGAAGAAAGAAGAAGATAATAACCTATAAGAAGATTCATAATAATTTGGTATACTTTTTACTCTTGAAAATAAATAACTTATCAAAACATAGCAGGTTTGTGGTTAGTAAAACTAAAAACGGGGAGTGTTATAAAATTCATCATTGTTCTGTGTGAAATGGGGATGGTGCTATAAGTTCTGTAGGTATAGCTATCTCTTTTCAGTACCGCGAGCAGACCGAGAATGCTAGGTTTTTAATCACGCGGACAAAGCCACAGAACATCAATCGTTTTGTAAAATAATAATAACGTAGGCATAACATATAAATTTTATACGAAAAGGAAGTTGGCCATATTATATGCTCTTGGAACTGCGTGTACCTACCTTTATCAAATAATAAAACAGTTAACAGAACAAGTTTAATTAATTGGAAATCATTATGAGAAGTCAATAAACGAAAGTATATAAACTGACACTCCTGTTTTTGGAATATTGTAGTCTGCAAAGATGAACACAGGCGTAACATTATTCGTGCTTTCGGCATATGTGAGCCTGGTATTTGGTTTGACAGCCAAGGAGGTTCTGTCACCTCAGTTTTTAACTGGTCTTAGTGAAAAATGGTGGGGTCCCCTGGGTGAAGAAGAAAATGCTAGCACGGATATCAGACCTTTCAAAATCAAGTTCACGGATAAGGTGAGGGTTTTCATTTTGGATAATACTTGTACTATAGTGCTGCATGGAACTTTTGCCGCTCAAATGACGTTGAGGTGCAGCACCTCATCGGTATTCGAGCGGCCAAAGATCTGAAAGAAAAAGTTGGTAAACATTTGTGAGATTGGTATGTGAAATGAATTGAAAAAACCAGTTTAGTTCATGTCCACGCACAATGAAGGGTTCCGTAGTTGGGATAAATTTATCGAAAGAACAAAATTTACATTGTATTTGGAAAACATGTTTCCCCCTACATTCCAACTGCAAATGTAGGGTTTTACCCACAATATTGAGTGATTTACCATGTTTTTTTAAGACCATAGACTTTTTATAGGTTTTCCTACAATCTATAAGTTTAGAACTAATCTCTATATTTTTTTAAACATTTTTGGCTTAGCAGTTTCGGTGATAAGGGGGGAATGGTCAATTTTCATCTATTTTATTTAAGATAATTATTGTGAAAACTTTTCAGATGATAACCGATCTCAGGAATCGTATCAACAACCGTCGAGCAGTAACTCCCCCACTGGAAGGCATACAATTTGAATATGGTTTCAACAGCAATGATCTGGACTACTGGATGGATTTCTGGGCTAACCAATACAACTTTACTGAACGTGAGGCTTACCTGAATAGGTACCCACAGTTCAAGACTAATATTCAAGGTCTTGATATACACTTCATAAGGGTTAAAGCTAAGGTAACTGTAATGTCTCCTATTTAGAAATCCGACTTAAGGGGGATGCGTTAAGGTAGCCCGCGAAATTCAAATTTTATTACGTTTTTTGCAATTCGCAGGTCAGTAACACGTTGTCGATTATAATTCTGTAAAGAAATATTGGTTATGGCCGCGAATCATAAATATATCAACATAAAACCTGTTACTGACCTGAAAATTGCAAAAAAATATGAAAAATTTGAATTTCGCGGGCTACCTTAGCGCATCCCCCATAAAGAATTTATCTAATAAATAACTTATAACTTATTTTATTTTTTTCGCATAAAGAACAAATAGCTCACTTAAAATCATCATCATCACCTGCCCAGCCTTTTCCCAACTATATTGGGGTCAGCTTCCAGTCTAACCGGATGCAGCTAAATACCAGTATTTCACATGGAGCGGCTGCCTATCTGACCTCCACAACTCACTTAAGGGGGATGCGTTAAAGTAGCCCGCGAAATTCCAAACCGATTCCGTCAAATTTTCTTACGTTTTTTGCAATTTGCAGGTCAGTAACAGGTTGTATGTTGATCTAATTAACCCTTTCAGTCCTGACCTTTTTTATTTTCTCGTAGAGATTTAAGTAAATGTTCAGAGTTTTAATAGGTATTAAGAACTAGGAAAAAATAAAATAAAAAAAATCAAGGGAGTCAATAATACTTTATAAAAAGTAATACTTTTATATTTTATTGTATTTTATGTCCTCAATTGTGGACGCCAGGTCTGAAAGGGTTAAGATTCGCGGACGTAATAAATATGGCTTTACAGAAGAGAGTTAGTTGTATTGCTTATTAGAATTAACAATACAACTCTCTAAGTTTATAGAATCCTATTGAATGACTATTTCATGTAATTTTTTTTTTTTTTTGGATGAGTTTGCTCTTGACCTTAGTCTAGGTCAGAGGTGACAGAAAAAAAGTCTACGATGGAGTGCGCTTACCCAAAAGAAGCCTGTGCACTCTCACTGAAGAGATTAGGGTTGTATGCGTTCGGAAACACAGACGCCGGCAGAGTTCCACTCCCTTGCTGTGCGCATTATAAAGGACTTTGGAAACGCTTAGTGTGAATTGGTGGAATAGCAACCAGAAAGGGATGGTAACCTTCAGTGCATCTAGATGACCGATAACAGAAGGGGGCCGGTGGAATGAGTTCGTGGAGCTCTTGGGCACACTCACCGAAGTACAATCTGTAATAGTCATTAAATAGGATTCTACGAACATAGAGAGTTGTATTGCTGATTTTATGATAATAATTCAGTAAAACCATATTTGTTACATCCGCAAATCATATTTAGATCAATATACTACCTGTTACTAACCTACAAATTGCAAAAAAACATAAGAAAATTTGAATTTCGCGGCTACCTTAGCGCATCCCCTTAAAATAAGAGATAAAAATAAATCATGACTGCGGTGATAAAAAAAGAACAGAAAATTTAAAAATAGGCTTCTAAAGATTTTAAATTCTTAACAAATGGTTATTTTTCATACACAGGCCAATATTTTTTTTCAGTTGTTTAGTCTATCGTAACTAATTTTTTGTTACAGGTACCTGAGAACGTTTTGGTTATACCTCTCCTGCTGTTGCACGGCTGGCCTGGTTCCGTGAGGGAATTCTACGAAGCCATTCCTATTATCACTGAATATAGTAAAAACAGAGGTTTTGCTGTCGAGGTCATAGTTCCCAGCTTGCCAGGATTTGGATTTTCTGATGTAAGTCAAAATCAAAAGTAATTTATTCAAACTAGTCTGTGAATCAGCACTTTTTGAACGTCAAAAATTACATGAGACAGTCCCCCAAAAACGCCCACCCTTCACCACTTCCTAGTGCTTTAGCTGGCAAGAAGAAGTGGCGCAACAAACTCCCCAGAAGCACAGCTTTTGGACAAATAGTCGCGAGCGCTACTACTGGTCATGAGGTCCTGGGTTCGATTCCCGGTTCGGGCAAAGGGTTACTGGGTTCTTCTATCTGGAATTTCTCAGTAGCAGCCCGGAGTCTGGATCTGTGCATTGGTGGTAATAGGCTCGCCCCCTATTATATTGGACTTAAACATAACTGAGGTAATGTGGGTGTACTAATAGGTACACTTCTGCTTAACCCTTTAGAGAATACAGACGTGATGTTTTGGTGTTATATATTGTTTGGGCTTTGGTAAATTAGTTTTTAAAGGTGGGAACCGTGTGGTGCCGGACATAAAGAATAGTACCATCCTACTTCTTACCGTGGGTGTCGTAAAAGGTGACTAAGGGACTTACTAGAGAATGGACAGCAGCGTTCTCTATGCATTTTAACACCATGCTGCGATCGCCAACCAAGCGTGGCGATAATAGCAACCCCCTCTCCCTTTTGGGGGAGGCCTATGTCCAGCAGTGGAAGTCTTTCGGCTAAAATGATGATGATGATGAAAAGTGGGGTATACCATAATTAAAAGTGCGAAAAATCCCAAATGTTCAGCTACTGGCGACAGTTGACGCGGAAATATTATCAACTAATTTTTATTGGAAACTAGGTTTAGCCAACGGCTTCGTCCGCGTCGAGGTCGGAAATTATCCCACAAGAATGTACTACCGAGAAAAAAAGTAGCCTTTGTCCTAACACAGGTTATGGTCTATACATTTATATTTCATCCAAATCCGTTTAGCCGTTTTAGCACAAAAGCGTAACTAACAATAAAAAAAACAAAAAAATAATAAGTTACAAACAAACTCACTTTCGCAATTTATAATTAGGATGATTTTAGAATTATACAGGGTGTGTAAGTAAATGCGTGCCATAGCTTAGGGGTAGGTTCAGTATCGATAAAGGAACCCAGGAAAAAAAAACATTAACAAAATCTTTAATTAAACATAAAAAATAAATAAATATAATTCTCTTCGTACTTTAACGGGCTTAGGACCGTCAAATAAAATAATTTTAATTCTAAACGATTGCTATTTTAAGTTAGTAGGTACTAAATTAGGTTGATCTGCAATTTTTTTTTTTTTTTTTTCTGGGGTTCCTTTATCGATACTGAACCTACCCTTATTCTATGGCACGCAGTTACTTTAACACCCTGTATAAATATTTAAAGATAAAAATAGACCGAGATATTTAAAGACCAAGTGGTTTATAAATGTCTCGTAATTGCTACCAATTAATGACAATCTTATGCTAAATAACCGAATGCCGGATGCTTAGATACCGCACAAAGTACCTACCAGTATCTAACGACATCGTAAAAAACCGGCCAAGTGCGTGACGGACCACGCACAATATGAAGGGTTCCGCAGTTGGGATGAATTTATCCCAAGAACAAACTTAACTGAAAAACATTTTCTCCCATACATTGCAACATCAAATGTAAGTTGGTCGACTGTTACTCGTTAACTTGTAAAGCCTACTTAGCTGTGATAGTTTTCCTATTAACTTCTTTATTTATGCTACTGCCGTGAAATTTTTCACTTATCCAAAAACAACCATTTAGCTGGCTTCACTTGACTCTAACAGAAAACAGCACTTTAAACAATGATAATGATAATGGCAAAGTAAATGCCAGGCAATTGCCCGACATTTACAATAATAATTATTATTAGTACGTACGCGCCAATGAATATGCAGCAGCTAGTGACCGTAACTAAATATGTATGTTCATCTCTTTCTAACAACAGATATCGGTATAGGTGTTTCCTTTTCTTTAGACGCTGTATGATTGTATGCAAGTAGGTATGTAGCTACATTCATGGCTTACGCTGTTATAAAATACGTCATTGACTTTAAAGCTTAATATTACACAAATAGATCCCTGAATCGGAAAATGGTTCTGACGTACCCGCAGTATTTTTGAACGGCTTACAATATTCCACACCATGGAATAGACGAGATAAAAATATCATCCCCACTTTACTTGCAAGAGAGGGGTACCCTACAATTTTTGAAGTGAAAACTTCTTTATTGAGCACTTTTTGGGTGAACAAAAATCATGGAACTCGCGGCATCGTCACCGAACGCTTTCCATGAGCTATATTTATACTTTTTTCACTTCTATCGGCAGTCCCCAAAGACTGCCCCGCATGTTTTTTTTTTTCCAGTTTTCATTTACAACTTTGTCGGCGTGATTAATATGTATATACCATACCAAATTACAGCTTTCTAGTACTAAGAGTCTCTGAGGTACGCCACGGACAGACAGACGGGCATGGCTAAACTATAAGGGTTCCTGGTTGGGCACGGAACCCTAAAAATGGCGATTTGGCAAAATTTCTAGTCTACAAGTTTATGCCTTTTTTTAGCTCATATTTGATCCACATTGACATCTTTGTCGGCGTGATTAATATTATGTACCATACCAAAATACAGCTTGCTGGTACTAAGAGTCTCTGAGGTAAGCCGCGGACAGACAGACAGACAGTCGGACATGGCCAAACTATAAGCGTTCGTTGTTGACTACGGAACCCTAAAAATGGCGATTTGGCAAAATTTCTAAAGTCTACAAGTTTCTGCCTTTTTTAGCCCATATTTGATCCACATTAACATCTTTGTCGGCGTGATTAATATGTACCATACCAAATGACAGCTTTCTAGTACTAAGGGTCTCTGAGGTAAGCCGCGGACAGACAGGTAGACAAACAGACGGACATGGCCAAACTATTAGGGTTACTTGTTGACTAGGGAACCCTGAAAATGGCGATTAGGCAATATTTCTAGTCTTCAAGTTTCTACATTTTTAGCCCATATTTGTTCCACATTAAGATATTTCCATTAAGTTTTCGATTGTCCTTTTTGCAGGGCACAACTCGGCCAGGTTTGGGAGAAATAGAAATGGCAGCAGTGTTAAGAAACCTAATGCAACGACTAGGATTCAAGGAATTCTACGTGCAAGGAGGAGATTTTGGTGCTTTAATAGCTAACAATATGGTGACTTTCTATCCTGAGGTAAAAAAAGCCAAATCATTCATTTCAACTAGAACATTGTGGGGTTTATTTATGAATGGATAGAATTATATCTTTATTATGTACACCAAAAAAATTACAGATACTCGTATAAATGTAAACATTTTACATAGGGTGTCACAATGGGCGGTCTTATCGCTAAAAGCGAGAGAGAGATTACAGGTTCTTTCGAATTGTCAAGAATTCTGCCAGTTTGTCAGAAAATCCGTAATTATTTTTTTTTATTTAGGATGGGTTTGCTCTCGACCTTAGTCTTGGGCAAAGGTGACAGAGACAAAGTCGACGATGGAGTGAGCTTACCCAGAAGATGCCTGTTCACTCTAACTTTGAAGAGATTAGGGTTGTATGCGATCGAAAAAACAGACGCAGGTAGAGAGTTCCACTCTTTTGCTGTGTGCATTATAAAAGACATTTGGAAACGCTTAGTGCGAATTTGTGAAATAGCAACCAGGAAGGGATGGTAACCTGCAGTGTGTCTAGATGTCCGATAATAGAAGGGGGCCGGTGGAATGAGGTCGTGGAGTTCTTGGGCACACTCACCGAAGTACAATCTGTAGAAGACCGACAAGCAGGCAACCTTGCGGCGATGGGCCAAGCTGATTAATGTTTCAATGTTTAATATGGCCAATAACGAGCACGAAACTCTGTGTCCACTACCGTGTTTCTTTTTCCTCATTTGTGATATTGATGAATAAGTCACAACCCGGATCGGATCCCCGGATTGAATCTGCCCGTTGTCGAATTAAACTAAAGACTAAAAAAACACACTTTAAACTCAGTCTGTTGCAGGATTCTGACATTCACCACATCAATTCATAAAACTTTCTACTTTCAGGAAATCCTTGGCTACCACACAAACTTCCCGATTTCTCTCGCTCCTGGGTCAATTATAACCTATGTGGTTGGTTCCATCAACCCATTACTCCAATCCTTGGTCGTAGATCCAGCTCTGGCTGAGAGGTTGTACCCAATCCTTAGTATTGTTTTGGGACTGACGGAAGAATCTGGGTATTTGCACATACAAGCTACTAAACCAGATACACTTGGTAAGTTTTGGTCATCTTTTCATTTTAAATAGTAAAACCAAAGGGTAGTTTGAAAGCTCGAAGCACTAAGCAGACCATTGTCCAACTATTTCAAGTTCCTGACCTAAACCTGAATGCAAACTCTTACATTGATCTCATCAATTGGCAGCAAAATATCACCAAACCCCCTGGTTGCGCCATCTGATTAATTTGTAGCAATTTATAATATTGATTGCACTGTTCGATTAAAATTATAGTAAGTCATGTCATTTTTTATTTTTTTCGTTTTCGTGTTGGCAAAGCGAATTGATGGGATTAAATTGGATTTGCTACATTCCTTATCCTTTGTCCCTTACCCGCACATTACCTTTCGTCCGGGTGTGAGCGAGAGGGCTACGTCAATTAGCGCCAGCCGCGTAAAGACATTTGAAGAAATAAAATATGGCGATTTGTCTGCTCCGAACCTCCGCGTGTGCGCGAGTGTGTGCCTCGTTCGTTTTTCGATCAAGTGAAAATTCGTGGAAATCGCTTGTTTTTTGCTGGACAGACCGGACCATCATCATCGCATCGCTAATAAGGTATCGTGCAACCTTCCTTTAAACAGCCACTGATTGAATTCCAGTGTTCTTCCTATATCAGTGGCAGAATCGTTCATCCATCTTTTTTTCGTAAACCCAATTTTGAAATCCATCGTTAATGATTGCTTCGCGCAACCACCCCCAATTCTCAAAAGTGTAAGTGACGAGGAATTGCAATTTTTTTTTGCACAAAAAGGTAAGTGAATTATCTCTGCATCGCCTACTATGTTATACACAAGCTGTCGAAAGAGCTGTCAAGTATAGTCGCAAGCACGTAACTTGGCAATGTTTTCGCGTAGTGTGAATAAGTTTACGCATGTACCACCGCGAACGTTCCCGGTCGACCACTTTTCGCCCTTATGCCCATAGTAATAAGGTTGAAAAGTGGTCAACCGGGAACTTTCGCGGTGGTACCTACAATTAGTGCAACGAAAAATATATCACTTTTATTCTATGGTTATTGCCAGAATTTATTTTTAAACATGTCTCTTTATAAGAAAGTTAAAGAACTTCTTGGCGGGAAAGTGAAGCGTCATGTTCAGCAGTTTGTTTAACTTTCCAAAATTTGTGTTTAGCCGAATATTAATGTGTAATAATGGTGGATTATTAACCATTAAGTGTTTGTGAACGTGCATTAGTGTAGGCAAATGAAACAAAACAGTGCAACTTCGCTTCAAGTTCTCTCAAGAAGTCCGCGTGAGGTCTCAGTAAAGTGCCACATCTTTACTGAAACTCAAGGGGAGTGGGCGGGGATATCATCATCATGCATTTATAATTCATTTCATCAATATTATACAAGAACTAAAACGTGACATTGGCTAAATGCACAAAATGTGCGAAGCCAGAAGGAAAAAAAAAAAAAGTTAAAGAAAGGAGAGAAACAGCTACCGATTCTTGCCAAGTTACGGCGACTATAAGTGATGTTACGTCGGGTCCCCACACACGGTTTACAATTACATTAATTTTATCTTTTTTGTTTATTGTTATTTCACTCTCTATTCTATTCTACCTATTTTTATTTTATTTGATTTATTTCTGTATCTACCCGTGACACCACAGCGGAATACCAGCGCTGCAATATCAGAATACCAGCGCTGCTTTTGGCCTCGTACAGGTCTTTCTGTTTTAATTTTCATTTTTACTTTGTTTTATTTTGTTTGTTTTTTTATGTTTCTATTAGTGTGTTTTATTTTAATTTGTGATCTATGCGAAACCCAATTAATGCTTTATCTTTCCGTTTTTCTTTCTTTAAGACAGTCACCGAAGTGCAGCAAAATCGTGGTAAAAATATCAAACAATAGGCCCCGCGAGGTAATTGCGTAACACACTATCAGAAGCAATCGGTTTCATTTTGACAGTTCAATCAATCAATCAATCAATAATCTTTATTTGTATACATGGGTTACAACAATGTGCAAGATGTTACAAGTCTTAATATAAAGTTTCTCTATGTTTTGCCATTTGGCGTACAAACATATTATACAATTATTAGGCTTGGGCCATTAAGTAAATTAATTTATAATAATTCAGGAGTGAAATCGAGGTCAATTTAAAAAATAAAAATAAAAAATAAATGTAATTTAATAGAAGGCAATAGGTAGTTAATGTTAGGTAATTAATGTCAATATTTGACCAATTGCGATAATGTCAATATTAGATAATTATAAGTAATGTCAAAAGTTAATATTAAAATAATTATAAAAAAAATAAATTGACATTGACATTGTCCAAAGAATTCCTATTTAAAGTCGTCATGCATAAATAGTCATGTTATGATTATACATAATAATATTATTCTGTCAAAGAATTGTCATCAAAATAGTCACTGAGACAATAGTAACATTTCTGTATTAAAATAGTACGCAATTTACGCTTAAAATTTATTAAATTGAGACTTTTTATTGAGCAAGGTAACTTATTAAATATTCTTATTCTTATAAGTTCAACAACATTCATTGCATTATGTACGTTGTTGAGCAGATGTTCGAAAAATTTGTTTTCAAACATATTATGAAGGAATGAATTAGCAATATACTTCAAAATAATTCAGATTGTGATTCAAACTGTGTTACGCAATTAGGCTGCTGGTTCCGATCGGTATGTTTGTTACAATTTCCGGCTGTGTTTACAAGTGCTAAAACACGAATTTCTCGCCGTGAATGTTTTGTATAGACCTTAAAGGCTTCTACATACCGGGGCGACTTGTCGCGCGACGCGACGCGACACAAAGGCACCGCTCGTCCCGCGACACGCGGGGCCTTTGTGCCGTGTCACATCGCGCGACAAGTCGCGCTGGTATGTAGAAGCCTTGACACTTTATTTTTATTTATTTAAACCTTTATCGTACGATTTTTAGGGTTCTGTACCTTATAAGGAAAAAACGAAACCCTCAAACTCAAAACATTTATTTCAATTAAATAAATAAATTAAACCTATTAGGCACTTTTAAATTGTCAAAGAGTCGGTCAGTTAGTCAGAAAGTTGAAGCTATTTGCCCATTCCTAAACGTAGATCTCTATGGAGAAGAATAGGCAAGAAACTCCAAGGACACTAGATATTACAAAATCCTGGGTACATTATTCTTGTTGCTTCTATACCTATGTGAGAACAATGTAAAAAAAAAAAATTGTTTATTTAATTTCTTATAGGTTCACTTCGTTGTCCGTCTGTCTGTCAGTCTATTAAGACCCTTTTTCTCAAGAACGCGTAGAGCTATCAAGTTAAAATTAATATTAAATACGTAGCTCTACGGTCCCTTGGAGCTCTAAATAAATCAAACTTTTAAGTCAACGCAATAATAAAATACGGCGATTTATGCGACATGTTTTGATACTCGCAAATAAATCAAAATCTATAGGGTACTTCCCATTAAACTAGAATCATGAAATTTGGCAAGAAGCAAGGTCTCAAAGCACAAGTAAAGGAAAAAGTCCGAAAATTGTTAATTTGTAGTTTTATCTCATTTTTGTATTGCGATTACTAACTTACATTTACAGTTGGAGAATTGACCGTGACGTGTAACGATGTATAAGAGAACATGTTTTTCAAATACAATGTTAAGTGTGTTTTTGGGATAAATTCATCCCAACTACGGACTCCTTCATTGTGCGTGGTCTGATACGTAATTCACCGGTTTTTAACGTTCAATAAGTGTTTTTGATATCTGAGCTTACAAAACATGCAAAATTAACACCAATATTACTAATACTTACAGGTATTGCTATGTCCGACTCCCCAATGGCTCTGTTCACATGGCTGATGCAGGGAGTTTCTAGTGGAAGCCGGATATCTAACAAATTCAGGGCCGCTGGAGGTCTACACGACTTATACACACCAGAGGCGCTCATAGATGACGTCATGTTCTATTGGACGGAAAATAAATTTACCACGGCTGTCAGAATTTACGCAGAGTCTATTAATAAGAGGACTCTTGGAATGGGAATTGGCTCGTAAGTACACACACACACACAAATGTAAAATGACAAATGGTCAAATGTAAGGAAACTCCTTGCGTAGATAATAATATTCTTTAATTTCTTCAATACAACAATCTACTACAGTCAACCAGCTACAACCATTATTTTTATCGACAGTTATTCTAGTTTGTCCGACCCATAGCTCGCTTCAAAACCAAGTGAACGAATCGATATGTTAATTTTAAAAATACAGATAAATGAACATACACTCGTCCATCCTGACCTTGTGTATGTCCTCATACACATAAGTCAGGAGGAACCTAACACTCTGGCAATCGATCCGTTTTACAAAATAAGTAAGAAAAAAAAACAATTTGTATCTAGAAAACAAAAAATCGCATAATTATCCATAAGAATTCCGCGCAGCAGCGGCAGCATTAATACCCACTTTTCATTCATTTTACATTTCACTACAAGTAAACATGATGGCTTGATAAAAACAACAAGAAAAACCGGCCAAGTACGTGTCGGCCCACGCACAATGAAGGGTTCCGTAGTTAGGATGAATTCATCCCAAAAACAAATTTAACATTGTAGTTGAAAAACATGCTCTCCCATACATCTATATATATTATGTTACGGTCAATTTTTCAACTGCAAATTTTAGTTGGTCGACGATTACTCGTTAACTTGTAAACCCTACTTAGCTGTGATAGTTTTCCTTTTAATTTCGTTATAATATATACCATAATATATGCTATGAATATTTTCACATATCCAAAACCAACCATTTAGCTGGCAGGGGGGGGGACACTTGACTCTAACAAAAAATTGCACTTTAACGCTTAATATTACGCAAACAGATCTCAGAATTGAAAAATGTTTTTCACAGACCCACAATATTTTTGAACGGCCCATCTAACGATACCCCACACTATGTATTAGATTAGAAAAAAAAATATCATCCCCGTTTTACGTGCAAGGGAGGTACGCTAAAAAACATGTTTTTCGTGGTTTTATTTTACGTCGACGTGATTAATATGTACACTCATGCCAAATGACAGCTTTCTAGGACTTAGCGTCTCTGAACTAAGTCGGGGACAGACGGACGGACGGACAGACAGACAGACAGACAGACAGACGGACATGGCGAAACTATAAGGGTTCCTTGTTTACTACGGAACCCTAAAAAGAGACAGCTAGTGTTGTCAATTGCGCGTGAATGTAAACAAGCATTATTCTGGCCACTAATCACCGAATGTTGGCATCACAGACTAACAAATACGTCCTAATTAGGACGTTTTCGAGTCTTCACGATTACGCGCTCACGACATATCTGTTTAATATAATATCATTGCTAACAAACATAATGCCTTTCTTTGCCGTGTTATAGCCATTTCATACAACTGTCAAGCAGTCACAGTTGTGATTTGAATATACAGACAATTTATTTTGGTAGTAAATTTACTTTAACCATAGTTTTCCCGACTTTACCTACACTAGGTGCCATAAGCAGTTAGCTACGCTTCCGTATTTGCTGTCTGGTTAGATACACATGTTACAGGACGCACTGCATTAGCAGTAGATTTTTTTTTAAGTTGAATAATGACTGTACGGGCACCGCCGTACAATTTTAAACTCCTCTGAAGTGAGGTACGGGCTTTACAGCGAAATTTCGTATAGCGGAACAAGGAAAACCGTTTTTACTGTCGTATCACATAACTATTTATCATTATTCTTTAGTATTGCTCTAGGGCAGTACGGATATAGCAGCCGTCGTAACTTGTATGGGCAATTTTACTGCCATATCGCATAATTTGAAAAAGTCAGTACCGTCCCGCAATGTGTTAACGAAGACGTGAGCTATATATTGTCATGTTATAGTTAGTAACAACACAAGATAACAAGCAAAAGAAGTATGATTAGAACTCCTTGCTCCAATTAGGACTTAAGTATATCATTACCTGAAACCATACTGAAATATACCTTTCAAGGGTACCTGGAGGTGCTTAAAGTCTGTAATTATCATCAGCATATAGAAGTCCCATTTCTTCCTGTGGGTGTCGTAAAAGGCTACTAAGGCACTAACCAGAGAATGGGCAGCAGCGTTCTCTATGCATTTTTAAAACCATACTGTGATCGCCAACCCGCCTGCCAAGCGTGGCGATTATGGCAAATCCCCCCTCTTTGGGGGAGGCCTATGTCCAGCAGCGGACGTCTTTCGGCTGAAATGATGATAGAAGTTCACCAGCATAACATAGGTCTCTCCAACCACACGACATTCCCTCGATCCTCGGCTACTCCAAACCTGCGAGTACCGCCATCCCACCCAACCTGCGGGCAATGTTGGATTATTGTTAATTATCTATATTTATTTCTTTTCAGAATCCCTACTTCAGTACCAACGTGCACCTTACACGCAAAAGATGAGATAATCTATATGTCACCAGCCATGCTCAAGTTCAAATTCCCGAACCTACTTTGTTCCATACCACTTGATACTTATGGTCACTTCTTTGCACTAGAGGCCCCTGACGTATTTTCTAAAGTCGTCCTAAATGCGCTTGTTGAATTTAGAGCGTATCATGAAAAGAATAAGATTAGTAATCGTATAGAATTGTAAGGCACCATAGGACTTAATGAGAAAGACTTACAATCTAATACTTTTTACTACAACTAATTACATTTTTTGTAATTGAATGCATAGCATAATCAGCCTATAATGTTCCCACTGCTGGGACACTGTCCTCCTCTCTTCGAAAGGGAGCGGGCTGTAATCTACCCGGGCTGTAATCTCGGCCCAGTGCGGGTTGGTAGATGTCACGTGTCAGTAGAATGCATTTAAATAAAACAAATAGACGTCTTTTATTAGAATGTTGTTTTTCACTATTTCCCATTAGAGCGGCGTATTTTTCGTGTAATTACGTTAATAAATTCCTTTGAACTAAAATAAACGGCTAATAGTTATTAATTGGTCGCATACTTTAAATTCCATTACGGGATAAAATGGAACGTCAGAAATTTTTTAGTACTTCGTTTTAATCATAGCCAGGCGGAAGGTATTTAGTTAAAAAATGTTTATTTTTGTAATCCCGTCTATCAAGATTTTTTAGGTAAGCTACTTTCTTTTTTTTCTTTTTTTAATTTAATTAAATAATGCATATTTACAATATTAAGCCTTATAGTAAAATGGTAGGTATATAATAATGGTTCGACCTGAACTAGGATAAACCTGTATCTCAGGTGTCATAAGTGAAAAATTACATTAAAATTTTCTAAAATTGATGGTAGACATAAATAGTGAGTAACTTAACAGACTAATGATAGGACAGTACATAATTAAAAATAATATTTTACTTAAAACAACCAGTAACTTTTCTGTGTCATCATAAGACAAATTTTGTAACCAAGTTGAAATAACATTTTTGCATTGTACCGTTTTTAATGCAGACATAGACAAAATTGCGTTTAATTTATTATACAAAAATGGGCCTAAGAATATAAAAAATCTATACATAAACGAATGCCTTAATCTATAATTATCCATACAGATGTCTTTACGTCTTTTATCAGTGACAACTCTATCGTACGGCAATTTAGAGTGCTGTTTTATTAAAGTATTCATAATGAATAACTGCCGCACTGTCAGAACATTGCAAGATTTATATAAAACTTGGGTCGGGAACAGGATAGGCCGGAATGTGGATACTTTCAGAACAGCTCTTTGCGCGCGCTCCAGTGGTAGTAAAATTGTTTTAGCCGCTCCTCCCCATGAAGTAATACAATATGTAATTATCGATTGACACAAAGCATAATATACCTGTTTTATCACCTTAGAGTCAGCAAAAGGCCTAATTTTCTTGAATATGAACATCAACTTACGGACTCTACTGCATAATAGTTCAACGTGATTTTTACATGTAAGAGTAGCGTCAATAATTACTCCAAGATATTTTATAGTTTTCGTATTAAGGATAGTTGGGCAATTGCATTTAGAGTTTGCAATTGTGTTACATACATGCGCATGAATATCTGGAATGATCATAGATGTCTTTGAGTTGCGTAAAAAAAAGCGTATGTATTTAGTTTTGTCAGCATTTAATGTCAGTAAGTTATGTTGTAACCATCTATTAACTATATTGAAACCTTGCTGTGCACATAACCAAACTTCATGTACTGTATTTGCGGAGAATAGAAGTACGGTATCATCAGCATAAGATATAATTTTCCCCGAATTTAGATTGAGACTGCAGAGGTCATTTATATAAATAAGAAATAAGGTTGGTACTAATATACTTCCTTGCGGGACTCCAAAAGAAGTATTTTTTAGTTCTGAGCTAGTAAAATTACCAATCTTCACACATTGACAGCGGCTGTCTAAATAGTCTGCAAAAATCTTAAGCTGCTTACCTCGTATACCTATTTCCTCGAGCTTGTTCAATAAGATAGGAACAGACACGGTATCAAAAGCTTTTGCTAGGTCAAGAAAAATACCAATAGAATGATTACCTTTGTCTAGTTCTTGAGATATATAATCGGTCATATCTTGCACAGCATCAGTTGTTGATAATTTTGGTCTAAAACCAAATTGATTATCCGAAAGGATTGCTTTAGACTCTAAGTACTTCATTAACCTATTGTTAATTATTTTTTCTAGTATTTTAGATGTAGATGAAAGTATTGAAATGGGTCGGTAATTCGAAGGTACTTTTTTGTCACCTGCTTTATGCACTGGGACGACTAAAGCTTTTTTCAGATAGTCGGGAAAAATGCCTTCAGAAAGGCAAATTTGAAAAATATGAGTTAACGGCGGAACAAAAATGTGTCTGAAATTCCTTAACACACTATTTGAGATACCGTCCCATCCAACCGCACAGACTTTTTTCAGCCCCAAAATAACCCTTTCGACTTCGTCTTTGTCTGTATCCAGTAAAACAAATGAGGTTAGTTGACGATATTTCGATGACACAATGGCCCGGTTTCCGTGTATGCTGTAATTTTTGTTATAGTTACATTTAATTTGCTCAGCAAGATTTTGACCCACATTAATAAAGTAACTATTAACATGATTTGCTGATGTATGCGGCGAGGCGAGCGTTTGTAATAACTCTGACGATGATTCATGCTGTTTTGATACAAAAGCAAAATTTTTTATATGGCGCCACATTTTTTTGCTGTCGTTTCCTGATTCTTCAATTAAGTTTCTATTATACGTATTTTTCAACTTTTTTAGTAGATTGTTACAGAAATTTCTATATCTTTTATATGATGTTTGTAAAATGGTATTATCTGGAGAGGATTTTGCATGCATGTGAAGTTTATCCTTGTGCTGAATGCACTTTATTAGCCCGGGTGTGATCCATGGTTTTAGGTTATTGTTTTTCTTAGTTAGTTTTATGTGCGAAGTATTATTTACAATAGCACATTGCACTTTATTAATAAAGTATGGCAGCGAAATGTTCACATCATCAGTCTTGTAAACTGGGTCAAAGTCAATATGATGTAATGCGTCTTCAAGTTTTTTTACGTTTAAGTTTTAGATTAATACATCTATAGTAAATTAATATTATTATTACTTACTTATTCATTATTTGTCATTGTATTATTCTTTAGAACAACAAATTAGATTTAAGTACCGTAGTTATTTCTTTTATATATTTTTTTAATTTTCAATTTTGTTTTCATGTAGTTTTATTTTTTTTGCCTCTAAGTACTTTATGTAATATTATATTATGAAACTTGAAATGTGTAAGTGTTGTGCACACCTGTAAGTGACTAATTCACTCTAGATTTAGATTTAGTTTAGATAAGTGAATAAGTCGTTGGAGTGCCGTAATTAAATAAATAAATAGTAATTTTAGATCTAAATTTTTAAATCATACTGTAAAACCCGCAATCCTGAACATTACAAGTAACCAGAGGGCAGGAACCTTAACGAACCTGTCCTTTCTTGTTTTAACATAACATTTATTCTATGACGCTCGTCAATACTGTGGCTTTCCATTAGTGAAAGAATATAAAAATAAGAAGATAATTAAGAAGAAAATTTTACCGAGCTCAGAACTCAGTAGTTCCGAAAAGTACTCTACATACAAACTCACAAATTTTATCGTTTTATAATATTAGTATAGATAAGGTTCAAATTATCCCCTGAGATACAGGTTCCTGCCTAGTTCAGGGGTTAGGGTCAATACTCGTACTCTGTGCACCTTATTATGATCACCACAATTTTTTGGTTATACTTGTCATGTACCTATTAATATAATTTGTATTTGTATAATTGTAACATTTAACGGTGAGAAATAAACTATTTTATATTTATAAATTAATTTATTTTGCGTGACGTAATAAAAGGGTATCGATATCAAACTATGATTAAAAAAAAAACATTAATCAGGTAGAACTTCTCTACTAAGTATGTATCTACTACTTCTAGGTAAAATCTCTGTTTATCTTCCTTTTAAAGATTAGGTTCCGAAGAGATGTTATGTTCTAAACCGTATAAACATGTTTGATAGCACAAAGCGTGTACGTTGAAAATTGGAACATATTCCACTAAATTGCTTTTATTTTATAGACTGCAGTATTAGCAATAAACATTGATGGGTTAAGTTTATTAGGCTTTGAGCAGAATGGCTAGATGTAGATAGACCGAAACCTGTAAGTGTAACCTACTATGGCTAAGTTTTATTCACACTTAATTACGCAAATAAAGATAGGTATAAAAAGGGCACAGTCGAGTAAAACAAAGTCCTATGAAAGAAACCGCTAGTTGCACGTAAGTCCATTAAATTTAATTCCCCATCAAAAGTAATGCTGCCACTTTTTGGTACGTTCCGTTAGATAGAGATAGCATCAATGAACTGACGTGTAACTGCGGTAAGTATAATTTATATATAATTTTATAATATTTTTTTTTTAAACGTTGCGCCACTCTAGGGATTTCTCCTGCATTGTGGGTGCGTTTTACAAACATTTAAACTCACATACACAAACAGCCAGACCCGGAACAACTACTTGTAGGTCATCCAAATATTTGTTCCGTCGTAATTCGTATTAATGTATCCTTTATACAAATTATCTGACTTTTTTACTTCTAGCTTGAGGCCTACATACAGGATTGGTCCACACTAGCTCAAGACAAAGAGGAGTGGAAAGAAAAAAGGGAAGCCTTTGCCTTGCAGCGGAACAACACCGGCCAAAAAAAAAAATTGCTTCCTACTATGGAAGCAAAAGCCAATGACCAAAAATGGTACAATTTAATTTTTTTATGTAGGCATCTATCAAACATTAATTAGATGCAGAATAACATGACAAACAAAAGTTAATATAACATAACCTAACATCAGTCTGAACCAAGCTATATAGTTTTTTTTTTTTATTTGTCATCTAAAAGCAGCTTATTTTTTACATAACAATTCAAATTCAAATATCATCATCAAAGTATCGTCTTGGACTGCATTTAAAGAAAAATCATCAATTATTTTTCGTGAGATGGCCGCGACATAAACCTAAATGCACCACTTCACATAGTGATTTGGTATTTTTTTTTAACGTGAATACATACTTAAAAAAAATAGATAAATTGTTGATGTTTTATTTTTTTTCGGTCGGTACATTCAAATACTAGATCGATTCTGATTTATTCAGACTCCATTCATCCATCGTTGTGAAAGCTACGACACAACATAGTCATCCGTCAAATAAAAATACAGGCCTCCAGTTATTCATGTTTATTTAGGATAGAAGCTAAATAATTGTAATTTATGTCTGTTGTAAAAACATGCAGAGCATTCGTACGAACTTGTCTCGTGTTGGAATTTAAAAAGAATGCTGTAAAAATAAAACTGAACGAAAGATTATTTGTGATCGCAATAAATTTCTCAAAGCCTTAACGGAGTTTGCTTGAAGCTTCTTGCTGGATCCCATTTTAAATTGCCTTTTTGCTTTTACGGACAATTAAATCAAAAGCATTTTTAAACTGGATAGAATTTTGGCGTGTTTGCTTACATTAAAAAACTGGAATACATGGGCCGTGGCGTGGCGGCCATTTTTGTAACAATTGTGGTTCGTTAGCGGTGGCTATAGTCCGGATTGTGTACGTTCAAATTAGTTCAGATTAGCCCATCAACAAATGCATTTTATTGTCTGGATATTTATTATAATAATGGCTATTTGGAAAATTCATGACTGAGATTAGCACAATTTTTATAAATGATTGCGCCATTAGTGTCAGGTTTTAAAACCCAAACTCATGCCTGGGCTCGTATTTTACTACAATAAGCTCAACTTAATCAGTCATATTCTATATGCATTAAGCTCAACTCAAATCTGTAGGATTTCATACTAATCTATCAGATTTGTTCAGAGATCAGAGTTTGGGGATCGTTCTAGTTATTAGTACCTACCTCATCCTCTATGGTTTATCTTTTGGCATCACATGGATATGTCTTGTTCGTAGGTATGTTAATTATTATAATCCTGCAAATTTCATGGAAAATTAGTACATTTTATGGATAAGAAAGCAGAGAAAAAACGTAACATTAAAAACCACAAACAACTTAATTATTAATGTTTCGTTGTATTCTTGGTGTTTTTATGTCTACCATTACTAACAGTTACAGTATTTTCAAAACCAATAAATTATGAGAATAAAACGTTCATAACCAACCACTTTTGCCAAAAAAATGCTTGATTTTTAATATTTATGATCTTGATTTAATTATTCATTCATTCTTGTGAGTTATGAACTTGAATTCATAACTCAAGTAGTTGTGAATATATAGATATACGTCGACCAAAATAATATGAAGATAGCAAAACGTGCCCTTATCAAAAAAGCATATTATAAGATTAAAGACTACGTTGAAAACAAGGAAGTTTGGCATTAATTCCTTCTGCACATGTGGCTTCCCTGGTACCTCATTAACGGCAAAACTATGTAAATGTCTATTAACTGCTCCCTTAATACGATGTATTTTTTTTTTTTTACAACCTTCCCTGACAAAATCGTTTTCTTATTTGACATTGTAGACCTACAATTTTAATTTCATCAAGGTTCTAACTTTTATATTTTAATAATCTTTTTTATTGTTGTTTTGTTAATGCGAGGACGTTGTAGGCTTATTAGACTGTAGATTTGTAGACCATTTTCTATTTTGTTAAGTACCTGGTACTTTTGACGGGCCTACACTGTCCTCTCATACCTTTTTTTTTTTTTGGGTGGGAAATTATCAAATAACTTCTCCCGCTCTGGGCGGAGCGGGAGGCCGTGTCAGACTTTTACTGACTAAAACCCACCCGTATTCCTGCATTTGCCTGTGTGCCAGGGCCACGATATCCCTTTCGGACAAACTCGCAACCCTGTCAGGCATTGGCCCTAACGGACCCCGTCAGTTGGTGCTGACAACTCTTTGAGGCGCGCGTGGAATACGACGCGCCGTCGACCCGGGCCTGGTCGTTATGGGATGGTGAGCTACCCATCGCTCACCGTCCGCAGGCCCGCGCCTACGGTGGCCGGAAATCGGCTTGCAACTCCCGACGCCCGGGGCGTCTCCTGCGGCGACTAGGGGCGCGAGGGCGCGAACCTTGCCTCTCCCTCACGCGTTCCACCTCCTCCTTCGCAAGCATTACTAATTTGCAGAAGGAGGTGACGGCCCCCATGCACTCTCGCTCCGAACCATGGCCTGAACCAGGGCCGGACGCGAGAGATCGCCGCCGCCGATCACCTCCGTGAGGACACGGCGGTGCTCCGCCCATGCTGGGCAGACCTCCACCGTATGCTCCACCGTGTCCTCCGGGCGATCCACACAGTGGTGACACCCGGGCGTTTCCTCCCGCTTTACCCTGAACAGGAACCTCCTAAAACAACCATGTCCGGTGAGGACCTGTGTCAGGCGGAAGGTGAGGACGCTGTGGCGCCTCTCTAGCCACTCCTAAAAGAGGGGACTTATCGCCACGATTGTGGCGTGCCCAGTCCTCTCATACCTAACACTGTAATTTGAAACATTGTAAAAGCCAATTATTTTTAAAAGAGTAACAGTTTCTTGCCGGCTTTTCTCCATAGGAAACGACCAATTGGAACTGTGCACCTAGCATTTGACGTTTCATAAGTGCCGATGTAGGCTTAACTATTTATATAAAATTCAAAGTCCTGGCTGACTGACTCACTGATATATCAACGCACAGCCTAAACCGCTGGTCCTAGAGACATGAAATGTAGAGAGTGTGTTCTTTGTAAAGAGTAGGTATCCACTAAGAAAGGGTTTTTTGAAATTCCACCCCTAAACGGGTGAAATAGGGGGTGGAAATTTATATGAAAGTCCGTCAGTTTTGAAGTTAGGATCTTCAAATTTGGTGTATAGGTTTACGATTGATAATTAATTTATACGTATCTCAGCGTTTTTGATAATTCTACCTCCGAAGGGTTGAATAGGGGGATTAAGTTGTGTATCAAAGTCCTTAACTTTCGAAGTAAAAAACACTAAATATATTATCTAGGGTTATGGTTCTAAACTAATGCAACGGTGTTGTTAGGATTTCAACCCTTAAGCGGTGAAAAAGGGGATAAAATTTTCTTTTAATTAAAGTTCTTTTTAAGTAAAAGGTTGAATTTCGGCTTATGGTTGGAAACTATAGGCAGGCATCCGCTAAGAATTTTCGAAATTCAACCTTTAAGGGGTGAAAAAGGGGAATAAATGTTATTCCTTGAGTTAATAAACCTGAAACTTGGCACGAATACTAACCTAAGTAAATTATAAAGTGTGACTTTTTTTGTTTTTAGGGTTCCGTACCAAAATGGTAAAAAAAAACCCATGGTGAGACTAAGTCTGTCTGTCAAACTCAAACTCAAAACATTTATTTCAATTAAACCTATTACAGGCACTTTTGAATTGTCAAAGAGTCGGTCAGTTAGTCAGAAAGTTGAAGCTATTTGCCCATTCCAAAACGTAGATCTCTATGGATAATAATAGGCAAGAAACTCCAAGGACACTCTTTTAAAGCAAGATATTACAAAATCCTGGGTACATTATTCTTGTTGCTTCTATATGTGAGAACAATGTAAAAAAAAAAATTGTTTATTTAAAAAACAATTCAAAATATAAATAAGATTATAAGATTACAATTAAGCCCTGGCAGTTAAGAGAAGACCAGTCTCAACTGACGGCGCCCGTTCACGAACATGACGCGTGGATCAGCACCATCCAACACAACCATTTTGTAGGGAACCGAATGATCCAACACACGCGCCACCATCAGCGAGCCATTTAAGTGAGCATGACATACTCTCAACTGCCACGCTTTTTTAAGTCAACATACATCTTATCATAATAAACGGCTCCATGGTACTCACATTAACAAAAATGAAAAAAAAAATTGCTTTTAAATTATACAAAACTATAGCTTGCAATGTATTTCAAAAATTAATCAAATTTTACTAGCAAAAGGAAAATCATTATTACCTATTAAAGTATTCAACAACTAAAACTTGATTACATTTTCTTCTTCTTCTTAGTCGTCGTCGATTACATTTTATAAAATTGATATTATTGTAATGTCAGAACATAAAAAAAAGGTCCAAAACAAAAACAGTATGATATTTTCAAGTCTTTTGTGCTTATGGTGATGGAACTCAAAACATAATTTAATACTTCAAAAAATTCTTCAAAGACAACTCATAATTATTTTGAAAGCCTTTTTTATTCCAGTTTATCCCTTCGTTAACAGTTATAATCATAATTATAAGTAGGCCATAAAATGAAAACTGCATCCGGTGATGGATTATTTTTTATTAATTAGTTAATCTAATAAATTCTAAGTTAATTTTATAATATTTGTGACCCATGAGTTCTACGACGATCTTTTCACTATTAAACACGCAATTTAATGACACTTTACCACTGAAGACTAAAAGTATTTACTCAAAGTTCGTATTATTGATTGGGTGACTCCAGGTATTCGTAAAAGCTTCTCTTTGAACTTTATGGTCTAAAGCAACATAATCATACAAGCTTTCATCAATATGTTGCAAATATTCTAAAACTTTTAAAAGTGTGTGCAAAATAGCTAAACCTCTTTATATTAGCAATAAAATAAAATCAGCTGATGATAAAATAAAAACTACCTGGCAAATAATAAATAATGAATTAGGTAGCAAAAATAGCGTTATACTGAATTTAATTTAGAGACTGCACATGGGCTCATCACTTCAGAGGTAGAAATAGCTCAGGAATTTAAAAACTTTTTTGCTAATATTCCCCTTAAAACTACTGAAACTTTAAGTTCCTCACCCGCGCTTTCTGCTGCCTTATTTAGACAGAATGTAAAGGTATGCCCTTTGGAGTTAAGGTTTCAGCATACAACTTAAACAACAACACAACAACACACAACAACTTAAAGATCTTAAAATTAAATCAACAGAAGATCTATGGGGCATGTCTGTAAAAGTCTCATCGAAACCATTGCGCCCTATTTAGCTTTCATATTTAACACCAGTGTGGACCAAGGAGTCTTTCCGGATCTCATGAAACACAGTAAAGTAGTTCCTGTGTTCAAATCCGGAGATAGTAAAGAACCCAACAATATTATAGGCCCGTGTCAATTCTGCCAGTTCTCAGTAACGTGTTTGAAAAGTTGATGGTCAGTCAAATGTTACGTCACTTCAATAAAAATTCCATCTTTCATGAACAACAGTACGGTTTCACTAAAGGTCGTGGTACCACTGACGCCGGTGTCACCCTAATAAAGAACATTTCTAACGCCTTGGATTCTTGCACAAGCAGCAGCACAAGATGCCATTGGATTTTTTTGTGACCTCTCTAAGGCTTTCGATTGCGTTAACCATGAGACACTTCTCGTAGAACACTGGGATTAGGAATACAGCTCTTGATTTACTTAGATCATACCTGAAAGATAGAAAGGTTAGAGTTCAAGTAAACGGCGTGAACTCTTTTGGGGTCTGAAAAAGCAATGGGCGTTCCTCAAGGTTCGATATTGGGTCCATTTCTCTTCTTAGTTTACATTAACGATTTACCCCAATTACTTAAAAATCAACCGGAGATGGTGTTATTTGCAGATGACACGTCATTGATCTTTAAAATAGACCGACGGTCACAAAACCTTGACGACGTGAATAATTCTATTCTTCAGGTCCAAGATTGGTTTACGGTAACTAATTTGGTTATAACTTAATAATAAATAAGAAATAATCGGGTAAATAAGTTTTCGGGAGAATTTTACTGCGTACCTTGAATAACTCAAAAGTTGGTATATAATACATCAATTATTATTTATGAACCAAACCAGTAGAAAAAATAAACAAATGAAATGGAGGACACGTATATGGAACAAATATGTACAAAACGAAGTTGGTAAGATAAGATAAGATAAGATATTTATTTTTTGTAAAAACATGAGTACATATACAATAAAATTGCATGGTGTTAAAATCATATTTGGGAAAAGGATCTACATGTTTTGCCATTTATGGCGTAGGTCCACAATTTTTATTTTTGTTGAATTTATACATAACAAAATAAACAACATAATTTAACCTACTGTTATGCAGTACGGTTAAAAACATAATCTATAAAAAAGTTTAAAGTGTTTGAAGATCGAAGAAATTTCATAATGGTAGCAACTAAGTACGATCATTCAAAAATTGTGTTAGGCTATAATAACATTTGGCTATCAGGTATTTTTTTAGATGTGGTTTAAATAGCATTGTGGGCATTTTTGTCTAATGGGTTTAGGGATTTTATTGTAAATAACTGGTGCTAATGAGAAAATACTTTTACGCATCAGTGCCGTGGTGGATCTTATTGCACATAATTTATTGTTATCCCGTTGATTGCGGATTGAAACATCTGAAGTTTTTCTAAATAGTTTGCGATTAGTTTTTACGAAATTAACCACTTAAAAAAAAACAAGGACAGCAGATTTAAAATATTATATTTAATAAAATACGGTTTGCAACTCTCCGTTTTTTTTAAACCGAACATAGCCCTAATGCACCTTTTATATATTTTTTTATATTGGTATTTATATGATATCTATATTATTATCCTCCGTAAAGTTGTAAATCAAACTGCACTCCTATCTGCTTACCACGCTTACGTTGGTTCCAACTAAGATATGGTATAATGTTTTGGGGGAATACTGCTGATATTGAAGCTGTTTTATTTTCGACATCCACGCGGGCGAAGCCGCGGGCGAAAGCTAGTGTGAAATAAAATATTTTGATTTTGATAGCGATGGCCTTATGACCGAATTCGGACCCCCATTAGGACTTTGCTACCGAATTCGGTAAACGATCATAATTGCTTGACAAGCACAAAAAAATCACAATCTTGTCAAGCAATTTTGATCGTCTAGAGACCCCATTAGCACTAGTCGAGGTCTTACGAAGATGCTCAGTCGGCGACTAGTGAGTAACTTTGACGGGATGCTAATGTAGTAATATAGCTAGGTCGTTGGGCAAATTGCCATCAACAATACGAGGCGTTGGAGAAAGTATCCATCGCCATTATAATAATTAGTATTACTTATGTTAGTTCTTGCGATGGGGACTGTTTTATAGCCACATGGCCTGTAAGCCTTATTAATGACTATAATTGACTTTTATAAACTGTTTGCGTTGGTAGATTGGAAGTCAAGATTGTTCGGTGTATGGACATTTAAATTACTACTTCTGTGGGCCATTATTTTAATTATGTTATTGAATTCTTAATTCTTGAACGCTACGACTTTCGTTGATTAGGAACTCTGTATTCACTTAGCGTTTTCTTCTGCGTGGCTTGATTCCGTGTTACTCGAGGTATGCGCTAATATTATCCGACGTTCTGCTCTCACACAATTTTACTATCTTTTTCTTCGGCCCCCTTTTCTCATCTATTCATCAACATTAATATTTCCTAATTCTTTAGTTGCGTTAGCAATTTTTGTTATTTAATTAATTAATTTTGACCAAAACGTCTGTTGTTTCCGAGTGTTAAAGATAACAAGCCAGCTTTGTCGGGTAAGGGCCCGATCACACGTACAACAATCACGGTTACGTGGGAATAGTTTCGCTGCAGCTTCTTGCAGTTACGTTGTGGTAACCAAAAAAATTCGATGTGGTTGCGTGGTCGCTAGTAGTTGCGATGTAATAGTTACGTTGCAGGTTATAGTGTTTGCAGACAGAGCGATCGATTCAACGTTTTGTTTGCGATGTGGCCGGCTGCTAGTGCGCGGTCTCGCTGGAGGTTGCATTGTGGCTGCGAGGTCACCTTGATGTGGCCGGTATAATCACCAAAACGATTGATTTTGCGGCCAAATGTGGTCCGTACGAATAAACTATTCGTTTTGTTACAAATTTGCTCCTGATCACGTGTTGTCGTTGTGGTGTGGTAGTGGTAACTGTGATCGGGCCTCCAAATATGACCATTATAGAGGCGAGAGAGGGAAGGTCCTCCGACCAGACGGGTGTTGTGTCTGGTGGGCAACTGCCCAACGATTGATGTCGGGATGTTGTATAAATGCTAGTCGCGCGGTAAACTCTGCTTGCGCGATGCAGGATTTTGCGTGACGTCAGCGTGACGCGTAGTTCGCATGTGGCGATGTTGATGCCGCTACACCATTATAGAGAAATTGATGTTGTCGCCTGTGCTCGTTAGTTAAAATTAGTTTCAGTGTAATCCGGGTAGAATACAGGATAATTATGAAATAACGAGTGTTGGGGCTTGGGTTAGGTCTTCCGGTGAAGAAAAGTGTAATTGGATTATTCCCTAAGGAACTTCTCAGAAGCAGCCCGGAGTCTGAATTTGTATTCATTGGGTGGCAATAGGTTCGCCGCCTATATACAGACTTAAACATAATTGGATAAATGTAGGTGTACTCTATCCCTCTGCTAACTCCTTTGGGAAATACAATGTTATGTTTGTTAATTATAAATGCGACTAGGTACAGTTCAAACAAAAACAACTGCAAACGCGAAAGTTGTATACGTAAAATTAGTTAAGGAGACTCCACAAATAGAGCCAGTGGCGCACGCAACAATGTGGCATAAATTAATTAAACGACCGAGGTTCCAAATAAAAATAACAAGAAGTAAAAACTCGGGTGCGGTCCCCCTAATACCTAATGCAAAGTATTTTAATTTACAATACAGTTCATTTTCTATTCGTAACTTTATGTAGGTCAGTGCCACAGAGAATTGTAAAGATAGAGATGTCACTTTATTTTGAATGGGAATGGCCAATGTCTATGCCTTCGAGTTCACAACTGAATAATTAATTAATTCAGCATTTTATTTCATCAATTTCCATATCAAGTTCCCGAGCCTGGCCATTTCGGTCACCAACTTCTTTTCTTTGTGGTCATCTTAAGTCACCTCTGTTCATTTTGAATGCTCTGTGGTCAGTAAAGATCGAGGTAACGATTTGAATTTGGAGCGTATGTTTCAAGGATAATGGAATTCTGAAAGGAACCAGTGGATTGGACATTTATTTATGTGTCAAACTGCGAGACCCGAGTTTAGAAGAATAATATTATTTTTATGCGCCTATGGGCAGAAAGTTTCTTTGGGATATTTGGCAAATTATTCTTTTGTTAAAAGTTAAAGAATCAAGCTGTGTAGTTGGAATGTTTTAGTAGTACTTGTAACCGAATAAAACAGTAAAGTCTTTTATGGAGTTTAATGTCTGCTGTCCTCTCATACTTTGAAAATATTGTAAAAGCCAATTTTTTTTTTTTTTTAAAGAGTAACCGTGGAGTTTCTTGCCGGCTCTTCTCCATAGGAAACGACCAATTGGAACCGTGCACCTAGCTTCTGACGTTTCATAAGTGCCCATGTAGGCATATGTGAGATAAAAATATTTTTGATTTTTTTTTTAATGTTTTTTTTTTTCAAAGGGCGTTATCTTCTTGTCTGTCGCGTGCATAGCAACAAGCTGAATCGATACAAGGAAGGTTCCAACACGTTAAACACCCAAGATGGGGTCTACTAAATGAATTAATTAATAACTTAAAATAAACAATGGCAGCAAGGCGGAACTGTAGAACGTACAAATATTTACCCCGAATCGAGCCAACCCGACCTTAGGCATAAAATGACGAACAGTTTGTAAATCATTTCATAGTTATCGATAAACTTTAAACTATTGACGAAGCTAATGAAAACGCAGGATAAGCTCAAGAGTTTACAATCGGTTCAAAGCAATCGATTCTAATCGTTTGTCAGACCGCCAAGCCAATCATTTATTCTCGGGAACAAAACAACTCGTTTCTAAAGAAAATGGCCACTTCCATTCCGAGCTCTTGGAAAATATATTTCGAGATAAAGAGGATGCCTCCGGTCATTGTAACTCACGTGGAAATACTCGTTTTCGTATTCAATACTGAAAATCGCATTTCCGTAGGAACGGTGACTATGAAACTATGAAAGTACGGGCATGGACACAGAGTAGACACTTACAGAAGACTTATCCGTATTAAAACGTTCATAGTTACTATGATGGACAAAAACAGTGTTGTGTCATACTTACGGCATGTGAAGTTGCTAGCAACTTTAACACATATGTATTGTGTGGTGTCTTATCTTAGCCCTTCAGAAATTGATACATACTCCTGAGGGCCTTAGCACATCTTCGATGCGAAAATGCTTAACGAATTCCGCTGCGAAACATTCAAATTAAAATCAAATCAAAATCGTTTATTTGCACAAAATGTGGAGGGTACAAAAGATGTTTTAAATAAAATTCAGTGCAAAGACACATTCCGCCATGCACTGATGGCATGCAAATATTTAAAGGATGTTAACAATAACATACAATAATACACAAATGACAATTTAGTTTGAACATAAAGAACTATTTATTATAGTCAATACCAGATTGAATTAAAATTTTAAACACATTGGGTATATGCACATTTAAATAGTAGGTAATGTACAAGTAAGTAGGAAAACGACGAGGTAACTAACTTACTAACCAAAGTAACTTAAATAACTAAGGTACTACATTGCATTCCTGAAGTGGTAGGACTGACATGTTTTTTTGTTGAGAAATTCGCCGATTGAATAAAAACTATGCGATATCAACCATTTTTTCAAAAATGACTACATTATGTCGCGATTCGAGTACCGGAACATCATCCGAGTCAGTTGAATTGTAGCAATCGGAGTAAAATGTCGTGACTTTAGACTTGGTTAATACAGATAGATCTACTTCAAACCTATTGGATTCCTTTTTACGTAAAACCAACATCTGTTTTACGAAAAAATTGAAGTTTAATTTTATACCTGTCGACGGCGACAGGTACGTACAAAACAAAATTTGGCACTGCAACAAAATAACGTGCTGAGCGCGGTGTAACCGGCTTCCGAGCAGATCGGCGATATCACGCGGGAAAGACAATCATAATCAAATCTGTACGTTAGAACAGGCAATTTCGCTTGTCGTACAACGGACAAGTCATGGTTGAACAACTGCGATTTCCCTGCTATGGTTTCGCGACGGAGGTGTGCTACCTGCCTTAAAGCTAAATCTTTAGATTGACTGTATTAATGATTAAAAACTTTTCGAATTCCGTAGTGTAAGAATTGAATGAAAACCAAGGATCGAATTCATTTAAATTCCCAAATATTCATGAATCTTCTGTATCATTTTTCGTGCGGGATTACGGTCCAGCGATTAGTTGCGGCGATAAATCCGGCGTTGGAGTGTTGCGGATTGTGATTCAGTTCCCTCTAACTAACTGCCGAAACGGTTGTTGTGGTCATAGATGGACACAAGTCTAATGAGTACACTGGGATTTTAGGTTTTGTGCCGAACACTGTGGTCACTTGCTTATTAATGATGGGTTCGTTCGATCGTCTTTTATTTTGTGGATATGTCATTTGTTGTGGCTTTACACTACCAACTGAAATATTGGTTGACTTTAAAATTCTGCCTATCGTTTCGTAGTGGTTTGAGGGTTGGTTTGGCTTGATTCGAGTGAGTAGTATCTTTCGTTCGTAATTTAATTTCCAAACAGGCGTGCACACTTCGGGTGTTTAAAATAAAAAAACCGGCCAAGTGCGTGTCGGACCACGCACAATAAAGGGTTCCGTAGTTAGGATGTATTTATCCCAAGAATAAACGTAACATTGTAGTTGAAAAACATGATCCCCATACATTCCAACTGCAGTTTGTACGCACAATATTGACTTCTGACTTCTTATAAGTTTTCTGTAATCTAAGAAAAATTTCCTGAATTTTTATCAAAAATTTAGGCTCAGTAGTTTCGGAGATAAGGGTATATATAATAGTAATTTTTCATCTATTTTCTTAGAAAATTTCAAAAGTATGTATTTTAAAAATATAAAAAAGATATAACAAGCCACTCATTTGATAAGTCACACGGTACATTCAGCAAACTTTTTTTTTTAATTTTCAATTTGCCCCCAAAAAGTGAACTCCATATTCATAATCAATATATTTACGTAACACAAGATCACAGAAGTTCATATCAACTTCTGTGACCAAAATCAAAATGACGGATTTGTGGGTTTTTAGGGTTCCGTACCTCAAAAGGAAAAAAATTCGCCAATTTGATTTTTAATCATTTTAATATACCCTATCACACTCGCGCAATAAAAACGAATCTGATGACATAATATCATTTATCAAAATCAGTTCAGCCGTTTAGTAGTTAGTAGTTACGAGGGAACATAGGGACAGACATACAGGTCAAACACATAACCCTTCTTTTTTGGCTTCACCGCAGTACCCTCCTTTTTTGGCTTCGCCGCAGTCCAACAAACCATGATAGTTTTAACATTTTCAGCAAGTCATTCCCCAAAAAATTAATTCCATCTCCGCACAATAATCATTGCAGTAATCCCTCACCACATTCTATCAAGCTACCTTCCCTACAAAGCGACGCTTAGGCAATTCAAGAAGGAAATAAATCACCTTTGCTTCTAGCCTGACTAGTTTATTCCCCTCAACCGTTGTCCCCGAAAAGGGAAGCTCAATTTATCTCCTCGCCAGTACAAATTACCGACGGGAACAGCTATATGGAGCGGGTTGAAACAGTTTGAGAAATGTTGTCATACGGACGTTTTATGGAGCCGTCATTTGACAAGGCACTTATTCTTTCTTGTGTGACAACGGGTACGAGCGCTTTTTGTTTTTGGAAAGTGTCATTGTTAGCTTTTTCTCAGGCTTTTTTATTGGACATCTATAAATAAATAGTAGATATAAAACAATGTCGCTTTTCGTGTTTTTCAGTATGACCGCGTTGTGCTTCTAAACTACGCAACAGATTTTGATGTTGTTTTCGCCATCATTTGGGAAAAGCTATATGTGACATCCACCACGTAAAATCATCATACCAACCGAAAGACGTCCACTGCTGGACATAGGCCTCTTCCAAAGGGAGGGGTTTGCCATAATCGCCACGCTTGGCAGGCGGGTTGGTGATCGCAGCTGCCCATTCGCTAGTAAGTCCCTTAGTCGCTTTTTACGACACCCACGGGAAGAAATGGGGTGGTGCTATTCTTTACGTCCGGCACCACACGGATAGATTATTATTATTATAATAAATATTATAACCAAATATTTTCTGCTTTTTCTTATTCTAAATAAAAAGAGAAATATTGGGAGGCGTCACCAAGCGTTTATTCGAAAGATTTGTAATACCCCTAGGTATATAAAACAGGCGATAGGATCGAATACATTGTGTATTGTTCTGTTTTTCCTGAAATTCGATCTTGAGTACGAACTGGTGAAAAAAACCTCTCTGCGCTTAATCCACAAGAAATATAATACGCTTTCCAATATCTTCCATCGCAAACATTCGTATTTTGCAGTTACTCTGTTCACGGCATTGTCTTCCTTATTGCTATTTAAACAAAAAGGTCTATTGTTACCAAATGTCCTTTCCAGATTACATCCTAGTTGTTCTCGACCTAAATACCGCTGGAACAAAGAAGTACCTCAAGAACAGATCAATAGAAGCGTGCTTGAAAGTTACAAATAGCTATTATCGTCTAGAACAGATTTAAACATCACTTAGGGCTCAAAGTAAAGTAATACTTTATTAAACGCGACTGTACCGAAATTGCTTCGGAAGTTTCAAGTTTTAACGATATTGAGTGTATCGTGCGGTAGATGACCGCATTCTCTCTGCGACTGTCCTGATTGCTGATTTCCATCAAAATTACGGGCACTCGGTTTGAGCTTGTTTCTGACCAGTACTTTATCCACTTTGGTGCTGTGTTTGGATCAAACATTTGAAATTCAGGTTGGAGAGACAATTACAATTCGTTTACAGCAGCAATGTTTCGACAGATTTGGTTAGTGTTACCATCACCGCGGCAGAGAAATGCCGACAGTTTCATATTGAGTACCGTAAAACGAGGTGAATAGGGATGCAGGGGTGAAACGAGACGAAACTTTGAAAGGGATTTTAACATTGAAATAATATATTTTGTTGCTAAAAAAGACTCTAATGTGTTTACTGTATTATAATGCTTTTTTTCTTTTAAACAACGTTGCCCCACACTAGGAATTTCTCTTGTATTGTGGATGCGTTCAATCAAATCAAATCAAAAGTCATTTATTCAAACTAGGCTGAGGATCAGCACTTTAAGAACGTCAAAAATTACATGAGACAGTCCCCCAAAAACACCCACCCTTCACCACTTCCTAGTACTTTAGCTGGGAAGAAGAAGTGGCGCAGCAAACTCCCCAGCAGCACACCTGTCTGTTCACATAAAAAACAAGAATCTATACAATAAAATGTAAAAACACAAACAGCCAGATCCGGAACAACTACTTGTAGGTCATACAAATATTTGTTTCGTGCGGGAATCGAACCCGTGACACGCAGCGCAGCAGTCAATCGCTTAACCACTGCGCCAACCGTGTCGTCAATTAACGATTAACTGTCCTTGTTGGCTACGAACTATAATTATTATTTCAACGTTAAAAACCATTTTACAGTTTTGTCCCGATTGAAGGGGTAACGGTATGAATAGGGATGCAGAGGATCCGATAAAAGGAAGGAAATATGATTGACGTGTAAAAGTGTTTGTACAAAACTACTTACAAAAATAAAAACCATTTATCATTTATCCCTATTCACCCCGTAACATGGTACCTACTTATCTATTTAATGATCGTTTAGATAAATAGTTTTCTAAGCTTTTACTCGAAGTCTCTTTATTTTTATCTTCCATCTAAAATTAAACTTGACGCCTCCAACATGGGCTTTAAATAGAATAGAATAACAATTTTGTCAACCCGCCATTCGTTCAGAAAAACATCATTCAAAACAAAATTGTAACACTTGAAAACAACATGTTTTCAGCAACTTGTGCGCAAAACTTTCTCTAAAGCTATTTACAGAATCAGCGTATCTTTCAAAAATAAAGAGGTCGTTGAACTTTTTTGTATGTAATATATTTTCGTGTGTGCCGATGAAAATAGTGCTATAAAACGTTCGTTGATTCGAAAATAATATTTATTTATTTCACATTACCCTTGAATTGTTTGATCGTATTACTTTACAAGGGTATAAAGGCGATTATTGTAGGTAAAAGAAGTTATTGTGCTATAAATATCAAATAACTGATGTAAGTACTTAAAAATAGATACAACATATATTTTATGCGTATAGAATCATCATTATATTGTTGTGTAAAGCGTAAACTTTGTACCCCTTTTTTTTTTAATTACGAGGACGGAGGAAAATGAAATTTGACACAGTTAAAGTATATATAGAGGTGGAGGGCAGAAAGCTAATATTTTTAAATCGACCTTGGCAATCGTTGCTTAACGTAGAGGATCGACGCCTCTCTCCTGACAATAAATAGTATATTGCTGCACCGAGCGCAAAGTGAGTTATTAAAGCACGAGTGTTATGTTGGTGCCCGAGCGCAGGCGAGGGCACTAAATTAGCGCGAGTGCCTCTGTCCACCCCTTTCCATTCTTAGTCGGAATCACGAACCATTTTGGTTACCCATTGAAAGGGTTTTTGATAGGGTTTTTCTAAGCGGTTAAACAAAAACCCATACGATAAGGGTAACCCTTATGAACGGCTTAAATTAAATTTTGGTAACCCATTGAATGGGTTTTAGATAAAAACGCATACGGTGTGGGTAACCCCTTTGAACGGCTTAATATAAGCCATTCAAAATTACCCACACCGTATGGGTTTTTCTAAAATGGTAACCAAAATGGTCCCTGGGTAGAATAGAAATAGAATTGGTCCTGCTACGCGTGCTGGGCGGATATCGAAATAACATAATATTATGATTTTGTCATGTTACTGGGTTTCAAGTAGATATAGAACCCATTGAAATGGATTATCATGTAACCCTTTCACTGGGTTTCAAGTATAAAACCCATTCAATGGGTTATCATGTAACCCTTTCAATGGGTTTCTAGTATAAAACCTTTTCAATGGGTTACACCATGATAAAGGTAACCCATTGAATGGGTTACCCCTTCGAAAGGCTTAACCCTTAATCGGGATTGTACGGTCCCTGGTCGGAATACAGACTTGATGCTATGTAATGAGTTATTAAGGCTTTAGTGCTATATTGAGGTGACCTAAAATGTTGCCAGAGATACTCGTTAGCGTGGGAAGTGTAAGATATCTAGTTAGGGTTAAAGGTATTGATTGGCCTTGACTAATATTTAGCCTGGTGTCAAAGGGTTAAGAAGGCTAATACAGGGTCAAATTAAATTAACTAGAAAAACTCCGCAGACGTGATGGGTATCGAACAGATTTAGAGTAGGCTAGAAACCGCATGTTCATTAGACAGTATGAAAACCGAGCGTGTCATATTCAAGTCTGTTTACCCTTCTGTGTTATTGTCAAAGTTTATGTTTTTTGTGAATAAAAATGTATTTATTATTATTTTTTTTTTTTTTATACCTACGATGACATCACCCTAGCCATTTAGTGATGTGGTCAACGCAAAAATAATCATTTCAATCGCTAAGCGCGTCTGTGAGCTAATATACTGCGTCAGGAGTGGACGTACGTTGACATTTTTTCATTTGAGATGCAATAGGAAGTCGCAATAATGCCCGAAGTTTGTGCACAGCACAAACTTCGGGGCATGGTTGGTTGGACGGCTTGTGGTATCTAGCCCACTCTAAATCTGTGGGTATCGATATTTAAACAAGACAAAATTAAATAAAAAAAGATTAGATGATTAATTTTCAACGGACTGCTGTTAAGCCCCGATAATTATATGCTAGTGACATTGAGTATTTAGACGTGATCTTCAGTATAATATCATTAAAAGTCGGTTATCGTCCCCTTAATAAGATATTACTCCACGTTCCTATGGTCACATGTTCAATCACACTATCTGTCTTATTTCCTGTAAGATGATTTTATTATCCACCTGCTTCAATAATGATTGTCTACTCAGTCCATTCCTGCGTTGTTAGCCACCAAAACCCCTTACAAAACCGTTTAAAAAATACGTAGAAAATAAATCATAGTGAACTGGGCGGGCATTAGAAAGTGAGTCAATTACTTCCACATGCGAAAAAAGAGAGCGCAACCATGCGCTGGAACCAAAATAAAACAACGTAAGAGCGCCAAACCAAATAAAATAAAGGGCAGTCTTTGGGGACTGCCGATAGAAGTGAAAACAGTACCTATACATATACGCTTTCCATGAGCTATGTGCTCATGGAAAGCGTTCGGTGACGTTGATGCGAGTTCCATGATTTTTTTTTACCCAAAAAGTGCTTAACGCTGCTAAAGAAGTTTTCACTTCAAAATATTGTTTAAAAATAAATTAATATAATTACTATGTAACAAGAATATTTTCAGCCAGTGTTTTCAATTAATTAATACGCACATGTTGAATGCAATTTTGCAATAAAATTACTTAGAATTTTAGAATTACAGAAAAAAATAAAAAAAAGTAGAGGTCTTTTCGGAATTCAATTCTATCGAGGAAATTTAACCCAATTGCGTTTTTCTTCAGAATATTAATCAAATAGTTAATAAACCTTTATATAAAAATTAGATCCGTACATGCTGTAATAGTGAAATAAATTATTACGAAACAGCCCCCAATTTATTTTGTTATCGCCTTAACACTTCTCCCTCAAATAAAAAACCCGGCCCAGTGCGTTTCGGACTACGCACAATGAAGGGTTCCGCAGTTGGGATGAATTTATTTCTAGATCAAACTTAACATTGTAGTTGAAAAACATGCTCCCTCATAAATTCCAACTGCAAATGTAAGCTCAACGCACAATGTTGATAGATTATTTTAAGACCATAAACTTCTTATAGGTTTTCTGTACTCTATAAATAAATAATGGGGTAATGGTCAATTTGCATCTATTTTATTAAATAACTTGAAAGAGTATTTATTTTAAAGTTATAAAAAAATATATATATAAAATTCTTACAACAAGCCCTTTCATTAGATAATATGTTTACAGTTATACCGTATGCAACATTTTTTTGTTCCTTTTCTATTTTGCCCCCGGAAAGTAATCCCCATATTCAAAATTCATTTATTTACGCTACACGTTCGTGTTTGGGTTATATAAATTCATATGTCTACAAAATTTAAACTTAATCGGTCCAGTAGATTCGGAGCAAATAGGCTTTGACAGACGGACAGACAGACAGATAGACACACGAGTGATCCTGTAAGTGTTCCGTTTTTGCTTTTGAGGTACGGAACCCTAAAAATGCAATTAGTACACAAGCCTGCCAAGCCATGTACCTACAATTGGACACCCATAAATCCTTATTAGCTCAGTGATGGTTAGTAGATAGATTCACTCCAGTGATTTTCAGGGTCCATCGCGTAATCCTGGTGGGGGAACGACGATTAAATCCGGCTGGCCGCTCGTGTTGTGAAGTGGCTGAAATTACCCCACTCTCCCCTTTGTATGAACGATTAGGTGCTGTTTAGTAAATAGTGGCCACATTGATTGAGATTTCTACCATGCTTGTAGAGTGAGCTGGGGTTTTAACTACCGTGGTTAGCCTTGTTATTCGTAATTCGATGAATTGTAGTTGTTCGCCTGCTTGTGATTTAAAGGCGTGAACTGAAACTTACTGCTATGTTCGGCTTTATTGAAGACTGTTTGTATACATTCAATTTAATTAATTAAGTAATTATAATATTTATTTTTTATGTTCTTTTTTTTCGTTTGTATGAAAGATCTTATTCCTTGAGTTAATAATCTTGAAACTTGGCAGAAATACTTAAGTAAATGATCAAGTTTTTCATTTTTTGTTTTTTTAAACTTCCCTCTAAATGGGTATTGGGGGATGTTAAAGTTTGTATAGAAGGATTTAACGCGCGATCCGATTAACTCGAAATTCAAAATTTATTTATACGCAAAAAAAAATAAGAATAATGTACTTTGAATGTTTTTGAAAAAAGTAATTACTACAAGGTGTGATGAACGAGTCTGATGGCGAAAATATAGTTCTTATAATTTTCGTCCGTTTGTCTGTTTGTCTGCATATATGTTTCGGATAGACGCAAAAACAGCTGAACGGATTTGGATGAAATTTTACACACGTTTTATAGTTTATTTTTTACTATTATTTTACTGTGTTAACACATAGGGAAATCTTAACTTTTAATCCCGGTAGTACGTTCCCGTGATATTTTTTCCGACAAACACCGGTTGAAGCCGCGGGCAAAAGCTATTTAAAAATAAGAAAGCGGTGAATGGTCACACAATAACGGTTGTCAGAGCAGTTTTTGACACCTTATTGTCAAATATACTGGTAAAAGTGACAGATTTTTACGGAGGCTGATTTAATATGACGAAACCGCTTTCTTAAGAAACCAAAGCATAGCTGACATGAAGTGTTTAAAATTTTGTCCCCATTTTGCATTAGATCGTTTTGAAAAGTTTTCAGAAGATATCTTTTCTTTTCTTTTTTTAAAACGTTGCCCCACACTAGGAATTTCTCCTGTATTGTGGGTGCGTTTACAAACATTTAAATTCACATACACAAACAGCCAGACCCGGAACAACTACTTGTAGGTCATACAAATATTTGTTCCGTGCGGGAATCGAACCAGCGACACGCAGCGCAGCAGTCAATGGCTTAACTAACTGCGCCAACCGTGCCGTCAAAAAATACACTACAACACTACCCACCACCACTACCCACTACTATATAAATGTTCTACTTTTATTAATTGCGCGTGACAACAATTTAGTAGATACATATTTAACTAAACAGCAGAGGATACCTCTAAACATAATAACATACTGTCAGAACCCCATAAAAACATTAAGACACGACATTGATCCCAAAACAACTAGTTCAGACTATCACTAATTCACACAATTAGCCTTAGATAAAGTACAGCGCTAGTTAGCCAATAGATTTACTCAAATGGATTTCAGACTGCCGCGTAATCCTGTGGAGGGCACCCTGATTATGTCCGGTCGGCTACCCTCGTACGGAAGTGTCAATCGCGGTGAATTACCCCAAACTCCCTATCTGTAAACAACGTTAGGGCGTTTTTTGTTTGACTCATGATGTGTGTATTTAATTTGGAAGTGTGGCAAAAAAGGGTAGATGTCAAAAGTCATATTTTTATTATTACTAATGTGGTCGCCCACTGGTCGAAATTCGACCCCCTCTACTTACAATCTATGTATACTTACAAATTCCATGAGTACACTAATTCCATGCTATTAAAAAGTACTTACTCATTCCATGCTCGAGCTGTCACTTCTGTCACTTATCTATCTTCAAGTCATGAGGCCCTGGTACTATGTGTGTGTGCGACAAACGCATGGCAGTGTGTGGAATGTTTTTATTTATTAATTTAATGGCTTTGTAATGCATATTTTATTTATAAAAATACTAGCTGACCCGGCGAACTTCGTACCGCCTTATACCGCCAGCAGCGCCACATACTGGGTCCAATTGTATTTTCAAACCATCCAGGAACCCGTTGAAATATAAATACAAAAACCGTTTAGGAGGAGTTATGTGACAAACACACGTACTGAAGAATTATATATATTAAGATAAGCTTCCTGCACTCCTCCTTCATATAAACTTTAACTGAGCTAAATTTGATACTCCTCCGTTCACGCAATTTTCATAAAAAAGGGGTACAAAGTTTTCGCTTCACATTATTAAATACAAAAAATAAAAATAAAGTTTTTTTCAATAATTGTTTACAATGATACACATGCTTATAGGCTATACTAGTTTCCTGTTACAACTGAATTAGACATCTGTAGCCGAACTAGCCAAAAGCCTGTATTACGGCTATCAGCGCCAAACTCCTCAAATAATTATTAACATTTAAAAATAGCCATTAAGTAGTTATGCTAACATTATAGACAACATAAAACAACAACATAACTTATCATACCAACGTAACATTTATTAATAATTATATAGATAAACGTATTCATTTCACTTAGCAGTGAATATGCACAGGAAAAAAGAAAGAAAAATATTTTTATTTGTCACAGAAAAACGTGCATACGAAAACATAATATGTAATAAACTCGAAGGTAAACATGACACAAAACAGATCTACTTGAAGGGGCAGGAGGGCCTTCATCAGAACTCATCTTGTGTGTTGTATGTGGGTAGGTAGGTAGGCAGATGGGCGTGAGCAAAAAATCACAAGTCCTTGTTACAATCACAGTTGTTTAATCAGCACAGGGTTTAATAATCGAAATACACAGTCAAATGAACAATGTACAGTCTAAGCAACACGACACCAACTTAATTATAACACTAGATTAAACTATCACTCGGATGCAAAGCGATTCATCACAAGCGTGGTGTGCGGGCGCCGTCTCGAACCAAACTGTCAAGATGGCCGCCTCACAACCATCGACAATGACGCTTCGCTAGGCTGACTTTGACAGCTAAAAGTCAACCTGACGTCTGACGTTGACGGATGGGCCGTCACGGCCGGACTGACACTCGACCGTCCTCGGGCGATTTTCTGAAACAATGAGTTGCAATCGTACACAGTCCGTTCGGCATCCTGACGGACGACTAATTACAATTATCACAATGCGCTATGATACTTAAGACTTAAGGCAAGTGTCTCGCAACAATTAAGCCGGATGACACAGCCTCGTCACTAAACAGCATGTAGGTCAACAGTTCACAATTGGTACTATTAGACAAGTCAATCCTTTGGTGGATGTGACCCGGACGACAATATTCGTCTTACCATAATCTGCAAAACATCCAGAACAAGTCAGTCAACTTAAATGGCTCTGACTCGGACGACACATTTCGTCTCATAGAACAAAAGTACAGAGACAAGTCAATCTGATACTGACTCGGACGACATATTTCGTCTGACTATTTGGCAGGAAAGAGATTCTTATAGGTCGCTCCACTTACCTACGACTATGAATCATCCCGTTCTGTATTAATTTCAGTTTCGTGCAACATTTCCCAAGTCTCAGGATCTGAGCATATACTGAGAGTGTCTGAGCCTGCTGTGAGCGTCTTCGAATCGGCGGAAACAGTGTTTGAGCATACGGTCAAGGTGTCACAGTTATCATTGTCATGATTTGAATTAGTTATACTTTCTTCATCTTCCGACGCCGTCTCGGCCTCTTCACAATTTAAAAGACTAGTAGCTATTTCGATCAAACAGCTATGTCCCTGGGGTACTGCGCGCAAATTCTCGTGAGAGTATTTATAAGTTCTCTGAGAACCACCTAAACTTTTAAGTTCGTAGCGATCGTTTTCAAGTACTTCTACTATAACATATGGACCTCGAAACTTCCTATCCAATTTTGTTTTATTCCGTTCACAATTTTTTATAAATACGAAGTCTCCTTTAGAGAAAGGTCTTATTGTGGCCCGACCACGATTAAACCGAAGAGTATCAGATTCAGCAGCTTTGCAAATGTTAGCTGATGCATCAGTTCTTATCGAATCTAAATCTAAGCGAACCTCATGATCTATATTATTGGCGTTCAACTTAGACATTCCTAAAGAATTAGAACGAATTCCAAACATTAGTTCTGACGGTAAGTATTTGGTAACGGAAGATTTAGAACTATTGAGAGCAAGTTGGATGTTACTTAATTCGTCACGCCACGCTTTGTTAGGGTCGTTTTCAATGATAGTAAGGAGGCTCTTTAGAGTACGCATCACTCGTTCAACTAGGCCGTTTGCCCTACTCGTACCAGTCGCGATGAAATGGGGGTCTATTTTATGCTCTTGACAAAAGCTCTTAAAATCTGAGCTAATGTAGCAACGGCCCTGATCTGCGATGATTCTTTTCGGGGCTCCAAAAAGATACACCGCTTTTTGTACGGCATTTATTGCACTCTTGGAATCGACTGACAAAGTATGTTCGAGTAAAACGTACTTGGTAAATGCATCGATTATTACCGAGCAATACTCCTTTCGGTCACTCTTCCCGCTCAGCTTCCCCGAAAAATCTATGTGAATCGTGTGCCAAGGCACGGATACTTTTGGAATCGAATGAAGCTGAACAGGCTGAGCACCCGATGGACCTTTCGATGCCTTACAAATGATACACGAATCTATAAATTTTCGTACACATTTAGACATATCGGGAAACCAATACTTTTCATACAGCTTGTCTAGAGTTTTGTCCCTGCCTAAATGTTACAATTCGTTGTGGACATGATTAATTAGTGTCCAAATAAGAGACCGTGGAACTACGGGTAGCCATGAAACCGCTTTGTTACGAGTAATCTTCCTGTAGAGTATACCATTTCTAACGTCATATGTTTGACCTACTGTTTCAAGAAAGCTATTATTATTATGTTTTGCGATAAGGTCCTGAATTTCTGCGTCACGTTTCTGTTCAACTGACAGCCAGCCCTGATGTAGTTCAACATAATTGATAGTTTTAGGCTTAGGCTTTACAGGAGTGATAGGAACAGCAGAATCTGACAGTGGATTTCGGGACAGGTAGTCAGCATGCTCCATTTTACTTCCTTCGCGGTATATAATATCGAAATCCAACCTGACCGAAACTTTTAATTACAATGACTATTCAATACTCACGTCTCAACAACCAAACAAACTTCTAAATCATTTTAACAACTTCAACACAGAAGGTTCCTCTAAGTCTCCATCATATTTACTCAGCAACTAAATCAACTTCGATCACATACAACGCTCATGGCCCAGCTGCCGCAGCAGCCAGTGACACTTACGCCACCCATATCGTCATCACCTCATGTGATACGACCACACACATCACACAGAGTCTGCGACTCCCAGGTCAGTACAAGACCAAAACAACAATAGTCTCCATTGAGACCCAGGTCCCCGCCGTACCACCAGCTGCCCATCGCCCCCTGAACAGCTCACAAGTGAGCTGCAGTTACGACTACAGACTAGTGCGTACGGTGCGACCAAATAGCCATGGTATGTGTCTACTACTCGGTGGAGGTACTTTCATCACCGTCCTCTACGTTTAACTCATTAGGAACATTACTTAGAGGCATCTTCCGTATACGATCGTGAGCGCACTCGTAGGTTCTATTACCATTCAAAGTTTTCAATAGGTAACAATCACCATCAAGCAATAATCACAATTTTAAATGGTCCCTTGTATTTCGGGTCTAATTTTGTCTGATTTCTCTCTACATTCTGAATTAAAACTAAATCACCAACATAAAATGTAATTACTTTAGCTTTACTTTTTCAAATCTAGATTTTTCATAAATTTGCACACTTTTTTATGTTCGTAGCCGCTTGCTCTCTTATCTTGTCAATGTCTATTTCTGGTTCAGTATCATCCAAAGTTAGAAGATTTAATGGTCTAGCTACACGTCCTATCACAAGCTAAAGTGGGCTCGTTCCTGTTACACGATTGATAGAGGAATTCACAGCTAGTTGCACGTCCTCTAACGCTTTTTGCCAAGACCTATCTGACGTTTCTACAGCCGTAAGCATACTTTTTAAAGTGCTCATCGTCCTTTCAAATTGGCCATTGGCGCGACTTGAACTCGAAACGATCAAATGTAAAGAAAAACCATGACTCTCACAAAAATCTTTAAACTCCATGCTGGCAAAGCATCGACCCTGGTCTGCAATAACTCGAGCCGGAGCTCCAAATAGAGACCAGATTTAAATCGAAGAGCATGGTACATAAGGACAAATTTAGTAAACGCATCGATTAAAACCATAACGTACTCTTTTGAATCATTTTTGCCACCAAGTTTGCTAGTTATGTCAACTTGCACAGTATGCCACGGTGTACTAATCTTAGGGGTTGGATGAAGCTTGGCTTGCACACGACCTGAATGTGATTTTGACAGTTTACAAGTTAAACATCCGTCAGCATCCATCGACAAATTTACGAACTATTTGGCCATATGCTCGAACCAATAATGTTTGTATACCCTGTGTACGTACCATCGCAAATGTACGTTCACCAATGAAATTACGACTGACAGATTGCTTGACAAGAGAGCATTCGGCACCGGAATAAAAATAATACGACTCACCAGATTGTTGCAATTGCTCGCAAACACCTGCCACTTGGCAGTTGTCGACGCGCCGTTCGGCTACGGTGCCCCTTCCGCTGCTACAGACCGCATGGCCCGCAGAGGACGCGCCGCCCTTGCTGAGAGCTATGATGAGCGATGCTCCCTCCAGTGGATGTTCATCCACGCAGATGTCAACCGTTGCGCACCAGGCACGTGGATCAGAATCTGGGTACTCTGGGTTGATTTCTGGCAGAGCGATCTTCTATGATGAGGCTGGTGTCTTGATGGCCTCGATCAACTGCATCATATTCCGCTGCTGGATCTCGAACATTGTGCGCCAGTGAGATTCAGATCCCACTTCTGATGAAGGGGCAGGAGGGCCTTCATCAGAACTCATCTTGTGTGTTTTATGTGGGTAGGTAGGTAGGCAGATGGGCGTGAGCAAAAAATCACAAGTCCTTGTTACAATCACAGTTGTTTAATCAGCACAGGGTTTAATAATCGAAATACACAGTCAAATGAACAATGTACAGTCTAAGCAACTCGACACCAACTTAATTATAACACTAGATTAAACTATCACTCGGATGCAAAGCGATTCGTCACAAGCGTGGTGTGCGGGCGCCGTCTCGAACCAAACTGTCAAGATGGCCGCCTCACAACCATCGACAATGACGCTTCGCTAGACTGACTTTGACAGCTAAAAGTCAACCTGACGTCTGACGTTGACGGATGCGCCGTCATACTTATAATCACGAGCACAAACAAACAAATAGTCGAAGTTGCACGTCATGACTGTAACAAGAAGGAACTATTGTCAGTATGTTTAGAGTTTATACCAACAATAATTTTTATAATATTTTATCTAATCCCTTGACGTTTTGTAAACCCTCTCTCTAATGCCCGTTTCCACTGACACTATTTTCAACGTTCAACGTTCGGCTCAGCGTCAAGTATTGAAAATTGAACAGTGCAGTAATATTTAGGCGTTGATTTAAGTGTTTTCTAGTATTTTTGTAAAGGGGATAATGTAGTGTTCTCTCTAACTTAAGTCAAGCAACGATGGTTCGTATCAGTCTTGACGTGTTAAGCCCGCGCCGCTTGGTCTCAATCGGCTGTTTCCACGCGGAAGTGACATTCACAGTGGATTACCGGGGATTCCCATCGTGTAAACAACGCAGTTCATCAGTGTGACACCGGCCGTTTTTTGTGTATCTTGTTAAGTCGTGGCGGGTGTGAGCTTTAAATAAAGAGTATTTGTGCTAAAGAGGTCCGTATTTAGATAATATCAACGTTCTAAAAATACATAATAATTATTCAAAATGTGGCCGCGTCTTCGTTTGCATAGTAGACTAATTCTCCATAGACACCTGCTTACTTTTTTTTATTTTTTCATGTTTCTCTTCATTTAGGTTTCTCTTTTATTACCGAACTATTTTTTATTTTATTTTTCTCTTGGATTGCAAATAGCTGTTAACGTACAGTAGTCAACGCAAGTACTTGTAACTAGATGTTTAAATCGCAGGTAGATTGTAAATGATTCTTCATTATACATACAGCGCCATTCGTTTAAAAACGCTCGCAGTTATGAAATATGCCGATGGCAAATCGCCAACTCGTTCAATTATTATAACTTCGACATCAGGGCACCCCGACCATCTTCGCGCACGTCTGGGAGTGGCGCGAGGAGGCGAAACGCCTGGGTGAAACTCCGCTGCTGTCCGCTGTGCCATGATTTCTCGCGATGATTTTGCGGCGGGATCTTATGGCGGCATGGAGAGTGCGATTGTCGCAACCCAGCGCTGGGCACGCCACAATTGTGGCGATAAGTCCCCTCTTTGAGGAGTGGCTAGACAGGCGCAACGGCGTCCTCACTTTCCGCCTGACGCAGGTCCTCACCGGACATGGTTGTTTCAGGAGGTTCCTGTTCAGGATAAAGCGGGAGGAAACGCCCGGGTGTCACCACTGTGTGGATCGCCTGGAGGACACGGTGGAGCATAAGGTGGAGGTCTGCCCGGCTTGGGCGGAGCACCGCCGTGTCCTCACGGCGGCGATCGGCGGCGGCGATCTCTCGCATCCGGCCCTGGTTCAGGCCATGGTTCGGAGCGAGAGTGCATGGGAGGTCGTCACCTCCTTCTGCGAATTAGTAATGCTTGCGAAGGAGGAGGCGGAACGCGTGAGGGAGAGGCAAGGTTCGCGCCCTCACGCCCCTAGTCTCCGCAGGAGACGCCCCGGGCGTCGCGAGTCGCAAGCCGATTTCCGGCCACCGTAGGCGCGGGCCTGCGGACGGTGAGCGATGGGTAGCTCACCATCCGTTAAGGAACAGGCCCGGGTTGACGGCGCGTCGTATTCCACGCGTGCCTCAAAGAGTTGTCAGCACCAACTGACGGGGTCCGATAGGGCCAATGCCTGCCAGGGTTGTGAGTTTGTCTGAAAGGGATATCGTGGCCCTGGCACACAGGCAAATGAAGGAATACGGGTGGGTTTTAGTCAGTAAAAGTCTGACACGCCCTACCGCTCCGCCCAGAGCGGGCGAAGTTACTTGCTATTTTCCCAACCAAAAAAAAAAGAAAAAGAAAGGGCACCCCGACCAAATTTGAATGGGTTAGGATAGGACTGTGACAAATCGCGCGCGAGCCGAGCGAGCGAAGCGAGCGGTGTCGCGGCAGCGGTCGGCGAGCTCCTTAAGAAATATATTTACATTTTGCCTTCGGCATGTTTCATAACTGCGAGCGTTTTTAAAACTGACGACGCCGTTTGTATAAACCGGAATCATACAAATTGCCTGCGACATATACATGTGGAAGCTTGTAATTAGCAATTTTCCTACCTACTAATGATTTTTAATCGTGTCATTAGTCTGTAAGCTTTCTGTAAAATAATAACAATAAAAAAATATTTAATCTCGAATGGGTAGGCTATAGACGATATCAGACGGATTAGCATTCCAGTGGATGCTGCCAAGTGAGTTAACAATATTAATCAAAGGTTTTTCTAGTGGTCTCGTTCTCAGAACTTTAGTCAAGCAAACAAACGAGCCGGGGAGACATTTCGTTTTATTTTTTTATAGTTTCGCCATGTCTGTCTGTCCGCTCCGTAGCTCCGTAGCTCAGAGACTCTTAGTACTAGAAAGCTACTTGCATGAAAAGTGGGGATGATATTTTTTCTATTATCAACTTGTAGATAATTGAGCATTAATTAATCCCACCAAAAACATTTCATGTAAAATGTTGCCAAGACGACCACATAAGGTTTGCCCTGTGAAAAAGATATCAGATCTCATGTAGAGCCAAGCTTCTGTGTGGTCGTCTTGGCAACATTTTACATGAAATGTTTTTGGTGGGATTTCAGTTCTTTTTGTAAGTTGCTAGGCAGTCTTTTTAGTGTTTATTTTTTTCTTCTTTTTTTGGGGTGCATTTCTTGCACATCAGCAGTGCCAGTTTTCATAGCACATTATCTGTCTCAGTTTACATACCAAATTTCGGTTTTCTAGCACTTCAGGAAGTACCCTAACATTTTGAAGTCTTATACAAACTTCCACCCCCCCCATTTTAGGGGATGGGGGGCGAAAATTATAAGTTTATGAATTTTTTGTTGGTTGTGTACTAAACTTAGATTACATACCAAATTTCAGCTTTCTAGCACTTCAGGAAGTAGCCAAACATTTTGATGAGTATCAGTGTTTCAGTGTGTCAGTGACGAAATCGGTGTATTTTAGATATCAATAAAATCTAAATTATTAGAGCTATTCAATTGAGACTTTGTATGTTTAATTAGTCTATTATTGACCTCATATCCTGAGAATATGAACTATCTGGTCCATCGGAAACCAACTCTATGAGGGTTCAAAAAAACGACGAAACACTTCGAGAAAAGGTAGGTAGTGCCCTTGCGCTTCGCTTGGCTCGTCTTGGCGGGGGCACTACCATGCCCCCAGATATCAATTAAAATCGCCAACTTTACAAAATTGCGTACATTTAATATATTGGAAGCTAAACGCCGAGAACTGGACCCTTTTTGCTTGGACGTCCACATATTAACTATCGCAGGAAAAGGTCTAGATTATATTTCCACTAGCTTTTGCCAGCTTTAGCGCGTGAATGTCGGAAATTATCCCACAGTAGCGCACTACCGGAATAAAAAGGATTCTATGTCCTAATACAGATAGTCTCCTTGTGTGCATCAAAAAGCCGTTCAGCCGTTATTAAGATAAAGAAAAAAGATTTTTTATTTCTCACCACAATATATAGTACATTTTCAAAATATCTATACAAAAAAAAAATCCATATTAGTTAGGATTAGGATAATAATTACACACACACTACATTGTTGCATTGGGTATCTGTAAAAACAAATGTCAGTGGTAATGCTATTATAAATAAATAAATAATTCCATAGCGCTTTGGTGGTATGAGGAACAGGGTGTAAAGTTCACTCATCCACCATAGAAAAGGGAGGATCCTCCGACCAGACGGGTGTTGTGTCTGGTGGGCAACTGCCCGACGGTTGATGTCGGGACGTTGTATATATGCTAGTTGCGTGGTAAACTCTGCTTGCGCGATGCAGGATTCGCGTGACGTCAGTGTGACGCGTAGTTCGCATGTGGCGATGTTGATGCCGCTACAGCACTATATGGTGTTCACTTTGTTCCTGTTACAAAATTTAGTAGACCGCAGTTTAGATTTTTGGCTGCGTACCAAAGTGCACATCAAACCTACCCCTTAGACCTTCAGGGTCATGAATGACGTATGTAACATGACGTTTGATCGATTCCACTTGAGTGATTTTAGGTTCTACCGATTAGGTTCGGGTGGTCGCCTGCGACTTGTTACCCCGATCTCCTCGTACAAAGGATTTTCGTCCTTATAAGATTGTAAGCGCATATAAGTTTGAAAAGGGAACCGTAAATCATAACTAACATTGGTAGGCGGAACGTGCTGGATGATATAGGTAGGTACTACAACTTTGACCTAGGGTTGCGGTTACGTATACATAGTAAACGATTTCACAGGGTCACCAAAAGCTGCTATTCTCTTGCTCAGCGACATTATTGGATGCTGGTTTCACGGGTTTACACCTTTAGAACAGAATTGAATTGAATTTCAATTCTGTTCTAAATATTTGCTTACTTACCCGACATCAATGCAGGAATGCTGTAAGTGACTTGCTAAAAGGAAGAATCTGAGATACTTTATACATTTAGTGGGTTAACTGACTATTTGACCAACGCATACTCAATTACTCACTCATATCTTCTGGACTTCTGGACACACACACACATACGTACTGCCTTTGTTTATATCTCTGTTTATTTATTTATTATTTTTATAGCAGTTTATGTACACACATATATACAGACAAGAAGAAAGGAACAGAAAAATACGTACAAAGGTGATGCTTATTTATAAAGAAATCTCTTCCAGTATACCTGCGATAGGAAAGTAGACAAAGAGATGTAGACAACGTGTGTAAGAGTAGAAGAGAAAACAAAATACATAAAATCAAAATCAAAACTCGTGTATTCCCGTTGTCCCCGTACGCCATGTGGTCCTACGGGGACAGCGGTACTTCAATTAAATATTTAAAAATACTTCCCGTTGTCCCCGTAGTTTGGTTTTACATTCAAAAATATGTTTCTGCCACGCGCCGGCCGCTGCCGCGGCACCGCTCACTACGCTCGCTCGGCTAAGAGAATATACTTACATACATACTTCTAAAATAAATATCACTAAATATACTCGTATATCTATAAGTATAAACTGCAACTGTGACGAAGTGGAAAGATAGTGTTCTCGTGTGTAGTAGGAGGGGGGGGTGATTTAAGGGCGTAGGTAAAGCGAATTTTATTTTTGTTTAGGATTTATTCAAAATTAAATTGTATAGAACTATCCTAGTTGGTCCGGCAGGAGTTGATGACACTCGTGATACAGGGTAATTCTAGTAATAAAGATTATATTTTATTTTTATTGTTTTATTAATATGTTTTACGGGGTGTACTTACAACAACTAGTTGTACTCATTACTCATTGGGATACTCAGCCAGAATGAGCAGGATTCCTATAAAAGTGAAAAGACTGTGAGGAGGGTTTAACCCTGCACAATACGTGCTTTTTTATTTATTTAAACTTCTCATACAATATAAGGTACAAAGGCGGACTTACTGCTTTAAGAATTCTCTACCAGTCAATCAAGGGCGGTAAAGAGATAAGATGGCGGCTACTCTGATTAAGAGAAAGTAATAATATTAAAAATTATTAAATAAAATATAATTAATTATAAATAAAATAGGTAGGTACACACCACAAGTACATAAATAGATTATAAACTTATAATACACATACATACGTATTTATTATTATATAGCCCTACATTATATATATTTACATTATATTCGCCAGAGTAGAAGTTTACGCACTTTGATTACACTTTTCTCCCTTCTCAACTCTCCCACCCCTACTTCTTATCTTAAGTCTCAATTCAAGAATCTGCGTTCTTCCAACAATCTTCTTCTACTCTGTGATTCTCATACTTCTGATTTTGTTCATTCTTCGTTTCATATTTAGTCCATTCTTCTCTGGAATGCGCTTCCTCTTGATATCAGGACGGCCAACAGTCGCTATGCATTTAAGCGGAAATTGCTGAGTTATTTTCAAAACAAATAGTCAACTTAATTACCTGTTTTCCTTAAATTTATATGTATATAATATATATATACATATATTTTTTTTTTATAAAATTCTATTTGTTTTGAAAATAACTCAGCAATTTCCGCTTAAATGCATAGCGACTGTTGGCCGTCCTGATATCAAGAGGAAGCGCAATCCAGAGAAGAATGGACTAAATATGAAACGAAGAATGAACAAAATCAGAAGTATGAGAATCACAGAGTAGAAGAAGATTGTTGGAAGAACGCAGATTCTTGAATTAAGACTTAAGATAAGAAGGAGGGGTGGGAGAGTTGAGAAGGGAGAAAAGTGTAATCAAAGTGCGTAAACTTCTACTCTGGCGAATGAACATCCATTTAAGCTGAGACCTAGCTGTAACTTGACACATAGTCATATTTCTTAAAACAATAGGTAGTCATTTTATTTGTTATATTTTTTTGTATAACCTAATAGTATTTTTTTAACGTTACTTTACATAATAATTCATAATATTTTTACTAGAGGCGAGGACAACAATGGCGGTTGTTTTGTAAGCAAATAACCGGCATTTTTCTATGAATTGAAACTTGTTTTTTTTATATATTATTTTAGGCATCATTCGAAAACGATATTTCAGTCTTCGTTCTGTTCTGTTGTAAATATTGTAATGTGAAAAGTAACAATGGAATCTATAAAATAATATTTTACGATTTAATGAAAATACAGAATTTTGAATTAACTTCAAAATTATTATGATTGCAAATAGTTAATATTTTTTTTGAATACAATACAACCTATATTGTAAAAAACAACAGTGATATCATTCAATTCGTTACTAGCTATTAAAATCTGAATCAGTGAAATTGTTTTTTTTTTTTCATTATTTCGTTGTTTTTTAGGGTTCCGTAGTCAACAAGGAACCCTTATAGTTTTGCCACGTCCATCCGTCTACCAAAAAGCTGTAATCTGGCATGGGTATATATATTAATCACGCCAACACCTCTCCCTGGTACCTCATTAACGGCAAAACTATGTAAATGTCTATTAACAGCTCCCAAATTACGAAGTTATTTTTTAATTTAATTTTATCTTTTTTTTTTACAAACTTCACTGACATAATTTTTTTCTTATTTGACATTATTTTCTATTTTGTTAAGTACCTGGTACTTTTGATGGGCCTACACTGTCCTCTCATACCTATTAACACTGTAATTTGAAAACATTGTAAAAGCTAATTTTATTTTTTTTAAAGAGTTACCGTGGACTTTCTTGCCGGCTCTTCTCCATAGGAAACGACCAATTGGAACAGTGCACCTAGCTTCTGGCGTTTCATAAGTGCCCATGTAGGCTTATGTGAAATAAAAATATTTTTGATTTGATTTGATTTGATTTTGAACAAAGTGATAAAATAACATCTTGTTTTAGGGTAGCCCCCATGCGTAAAGTGGAGGTGTCTTTTTTTCTCCTCTATCCCATGGTGTGAGGTGTCATTGGTTAGGCCGATCAAAAATATTGCAGGCGTAATAAAACCATTTTTCTTATTTTGCGAAATATTACTAGCTAAAATATGTGCTAATTTTAGTTAGAGTCAAGTGTCGCCCCACCAGCTCTATCTCGTCTGCTCAACGTCCGTATGTCACTGCCGATCAGGAATCTAGCAGAATATCAGCGTCAGGTATATCTGCCTGCCACATGCTGAGCTGGACTCCCATTTGGTGCAACCTTGAGACGCACACCGCACCTAATAATATTGATTCATGTCATAGTGTCACTATTCCTCTAAGTATGTTCTTCTTTTTTTTGCCTATTGTTTTTTCTTTTTTAATTCTTTTAAGTTGTTATCTAATTTTTTTTTGTGCTATTGTTTGTTGTGCCATCTTTTGTGTGCACTGAACAAATGTTTTATCTATCTAGCTAAATGGTTGTTATTGGATATGTGAGTAAAATCACGGCAGTAGTCTAAAGAACGAAGTTAAAAGGAAAACTATCACAGCTAAGTAGGCTTCAAAGTTAACGAGTAATAGTCCACTAACTTACATTTGCAACTACCATGTTAAGTTTGTTCTTGGGATTAATTCATCCCAACTACCCTTCATTGTTCGTGGTCCGACACGCAATTTTTCAGTTTTTTCACTTTTTACATGTTATGAATTTTAATCGGCGTCCAATGAAGCAAAACTACCAGCTTTTATCTTTTTCACAGCAGAGCTTATCACAACTTAGCTCATCCCTGTAATGATAGGTGTAAATTGGAAAATAAATAAATCTTTATTAAGTATATAAATTAAAAAAACATCTCCTCAAAACAATTCCTTGATTCCAGTGATGACACACAAGGCTTACTTTGCAGTTAGATTTCTTTTGCCTGTAGGTTATAGGCTGTAGGCTAAATACATACAGCGACTCGCTAGATTTCAAAATCTCACGTCCACACATAGATTTTGACATCACTAAAGACAAATCGGTCGTGAAAATCTGTCTGTGGACCCGAGATTTTGAAATCGCAAACGAGTCGCCGGCGATCAAAGTTGCTGCATGTGCTAGTACATAGTACATAGTATAAAACAAAGTCGCTTCCTGCTTCCTGCATGTCCCTATGTATGCTTAGATCTTTAAAACTACGCAACGGATTTTGATGCGGTTTTTTAATAGATACAGTGATTCAAGAGGAAGTTTTATATGTTTAGAAAAATCCACGTGGGTGACGCCGCGGGCAACAGCTAGTCTAGCATAACAATGTATCATAAAGAGACAAAACCACAACCACAGAGTGGCCCCAGGAAAATCTTTTGACCGCAAAAACCTTCATAATAACCTTGTTTAAAATGTTTGTTACAGAAACTAACAAAACTTCCGATTGTTATAATTTGTGAAAACTTACAAAGTGCCTGAAGCTTAACTAAGTAAAAATTAGTTCGTTACGTGCGTCCCAAATAATAACTCTTTTGTATAGAACTTCTTTGTTATACAGAAGGAACATTGAATGTTAGGATTCAAACGTTTTGGGTGATTTATTAATATAAATAATAATAATATAATTCTTTATTTTCAGACCAAGATCCTTATTATAATACTAACTACCATAATATAATGACTATAACAAAAACAAATCTATCTCACATATCTGACCATCCAGTGAGATAGGATAAGGCCATCCACCCTGCCTGTTACAGTAGCCACGAGGCTGTTGGGGCTGCCGCGCACCCGACGCACCAGTGATGCGATTCGCAGACGCAGCAACGAGCCGAAATCCGGAACGCATGCATCCGCGAACATCCTCGACGTGCTACAGAAGCGCGGCAGCCCCATCATTATCCGGAACGCGTTATTGTACTGGACTCGTAGAGCATTGCACGAGCCCTGCGTATAACTGACCCACAAGGCGCACGTGTACAGCGACTGGCAATAGGCCCTAAACAGTGTTATTTTAACCTCTGGCGTACACCGTGCGAACCTGCTATTTTACGATATCTTTGATAGACCATACTTATTATCCTGTTTGTTCTTGTTCGTGTACATTGAATCAAGAATCTTTTGGTGCTCGAATGATGTTGACGGGGTGGCGCTGTTGGTAAACATTTGTGCAAATGTTTTGTGAAATGTATTGAAAAAATATTTTTAAAAAGATTCTTGTACAGCTATAGGTACCTTTATCAAGGCTAGATGGCAATGTGACAACAAAAGTAAGGTATATCCTTTGGTATATCAGACAAAAAGTGGGAAAAGCTTTTCAGGAAGCCTAGCCTAGCAATAGGTATTGTAATATCAAAAATTAATTTAGAATTTGACAACCAATTCGGGTTGTACTCTGCTTATTGTTTGGCGTTTGGCGGCAAAAAACTCTTAACACTATAGTTTTTATAATAATATATGTAATTCAATCATGATTCGAAAGACACGTGGCGTCATCTATTATCATAAGAACGTTATTGTTGTTTTCCTCGGGAACAGTACTTTTTTTCAGGATGTAAGGTACCCTATGTCCGTTTCAGTACACCTGACAACATATTATGCAAAATTTCAGGATGATCGGTTCAGTGGTTTAGGCGTGAAAATGTAACAAACCAACAAACTTACTTTCGCATTTATAATATTAGTTAGCATAAGATTAGGAATCGGATTAAATAAATTGGCATGTCCCAGCCTCCCAGGTGTTTGCTAGTGTAATTGATAGACACACACAGATAGTTAAAAATATAAATATAGAGAAGAAAATATAATCCATTCCCATCAAAGGAAAATGCCTGAATATAAAACTTCATCTGCAGGACTTTTAATAGAACTTTCATGATTTTCTTAAAGATGTTTATCTTAACACGTTAAGTTTAATAAGAAATTCACTTCATTTTAATAAACCTCTTAGATTATTATAACTCGAAATTTACTGACTTCATTATTTTATGAGGGGTTGCTTTCTACCCTATAAATATTAGCTTCTATCTTCGTAAACTAACCAGCTTTCAAAGCGATTAATTCTACCTTTCAAACTAAAATACTTATTGAAAACACGGGTATTGAGTAGCAAAAGTTATATCCGCGATAGCTAATAAACTCTTCGTTTCATTTTCAGGAAACTGGTTCACCAACTTCCTTTAAAGCATCGGCAGTAGCTTTGAGGAAAATCGCGGTTTTTAGCTTCAAGCCTTTCACTTAGTCTTAAGATACTATTATTACACGGACTCCTTATACAAAACCCTGCCAAAATCTCTACTTGGTTACATCTTAGGATTACCATTCTAGCTCTCTTTAGGTTGTGTGCCAAAAATCTATTGGTCTAGAAATATTTATTTTATTTATTTAATACTTTAAGCACAGAAATGTACAGAGGCGGACTTAATGCCATAGGCATTTTCTACCAGTCAACCTTTGGGCGATGCAGAGACAAACAGTGGTAGGTGCAATAGTGAGAATTGAGGAATAAAATAATATTATTTAAATATAAAGATATACATATACCTATTAAAACTATAAATATAATATATAAACCTAATTATATATATAAATCTATGCACAAATAAATATACATAAATATATTAAAATAATTAAGACAAACAATGGGAAAACATTACCGTTGTGATGATACTGCCAGCTTCTTGCGAATGTGCTCGTGAACTTTAACTTTAAAGGATAATCGGTTGGTTGCCACCCTGATTTCCTGGGGAAGCGCATTCCACAGAGAGATAGACTGAACGAAAAAGGAAGAGTGAATGAAGTCTGTGCGGTGAGTGGGACATTGCAAAAGACGATTGTGAGATGAACGTAAATTTTTATTATGGTTGGTGCAAATGTACTGAAAGTGGGGGGCTAGATAACTAGGGGAAGAGGGAGAGTCAAGAAATGAAAACAAGGTGGTTAGCGCCCTTTGCTCTCTGCGCTGGCGTATGGGTAACCACTTTAGAAGCGACCGATGCACAGAGATATGATCATATTTACGCAGATTGAAAACGAATCGAATGCAGTTATTTAGAAGACGGTCAAGTTTGTCGAGGAGATTTGCATTCAGGTCATAGTAGCACACATCACCATAATCGATGATAGGTAAAATTAAGGACTGCACAAGCATTGTCTTCGTACTCGATGGTAATACATTTTTCAACCGGTACAGAGTTCGCAGCGTTCCAGTAACCTTCTGGCTTACCCTAGCGACTTGAGTACGCCAGCTCAGGGTATTATCAATGTGCAAGCCCAGATCCTTCACGTCAGTGCCAAAAGGAACGATCGCACCATTGAAAAGAACTGGAGGCAAGGTTGTACCATCCACCTTGCAAATGCCACGAGGACTGCCAATGATGATCGCCTGACACTTCGTAGGGTTTACAGCTACACCGAATCTATCAGCCCAGGTTTTAATGGCTACCAGATCCCTATTTAATTTGTCTACAGCGTCAGGTAATTCATCAACCTTTCCATGACAGTACAACTGCAAGTCATCTGCATACAGATGATACGCACACTGAAGTTCGGAAGTTATAAGATTTATAAAAATAGAAAACAGAAGAGGAGAAAGTATACCGCCTTGAGGAACGCCAGCCTCCAAGTCACACCAGCATGAAGAAGAATCCTCAACATGAATGGACTGCTGACGCTCCCGAAGGTAAGAGGAGAACCATTCCAGTGCTTTTTGAGATACCATAACATACGATAGAATGGCTAACAGGATGTCGTGACTGACGGTATTAAAGGCATTCGAGAAATCAACCAACACTAGAACAGTAATTTTGGTGTCTTCCAGTCCAGCTCTTATATCGCCAGTCACTTTAAGGAGGGCGGAAACAGTGCTGTGCCCAGGCCTGAACCCAGATTGAAGAGGGCTAATGAGAGAGTTGCGATGAACAAAGTTGGAGAGTTGTTTGTGGACACAGGCCTCAAGCACTTTGGATAGGAAGGGAAGGATAGAAATTGGACGAAAGTCGGTAGGAAGAGAGGGATTGGAAACCTTAGGTAGTGGACGAACATAGGCTTTACGCCACAGCAAAGGGAATACTCCGGTGTATAAGGAATAATTTATAATATGGGTAATCGCGGGTAGGAGGTGATCCAGAATAGTAATGATCATACCTCGGGTGATATTGTCACATCCCACCGCTTTTGATTTGATGGAGAGAATGATCTTTTTGATCTCTCCCGGTTCAACTGGAATGAAACAGAAAGGATTAATATGAGGACGCGTTAGACCAGAAATGAGAGACAGAGTATGTTGCTTTGTTAGACGATCCATGGTTGAAACAGTAGAGAAATGCCGGTTGAGAGCGTCTAAATCAATTGAATTAGGAAGGTCTAAATGTCGCGATTTGCCGATACCAAGAGTTCCAAGAAATTTCCAAATATCGGCAGAAGAAGAAGAACTAATAGTATCCAGGATGTGGCGGCGTTTAGCATTGCGTATCATCTGATTGCATCTATTCCTTGCAGCCTTGAATAATCTCCAGTTCTCATCAGTACGATCCCTTCTAAATGCACGGAACGCGCGGTCCCTACGTCGCATTGCCATCTGTATTCCTCTTGTCATCCATGGTGCAGGTGGGCGTTTTAACTTAACTTTTTTGATCGGCGCATGGATATTATAAAGATTGAGAACAACATCATTGAAGATGGCAACCTTGTCATCAACTAAAATGGCTTCCATCATAGGCTTCCAATCGACCACAGATGCATCCTCTTTGAGCTTCTCGACATTCATTCGAGCAAAACAGCGCCTGTACAGAACCTTGGGTTTAGGTTTGGGAGGTTTCAGGATATATGAAAGGAAAATCATGTCGTGATGAGAAAAGCCGGGAGCGTCATGTTGACCATGGGAGGAAACGAGGGAAGGATTGGAGGTGAGGATCAGGTCGAGCCATGTGTCATCGCCGACAGTGTTATGATGAGTAGGTTTGAGTGGTAACACGTGCAGACTAGCTGACTCGATAAGATGGATGAGCTTACGGGATCGAGGAGAGTTTTGGGCAAGGAGGTTTGTGTTAAAATCACCCATGATGATGTGATGTGCATACTGCGAACCCAAAGATTCAAGTACTGATTCGAATTCAGTGAAGTAATCAACAGTGGGAGGACAGTAGACAACACCAATAATGGTTTTGGCTCCCTTGACACAGACTTCAAGGAAAATAAACTCAGCAGAAGCAGAATAATGTGAAGAGGAAGTAGCAAGTATTTTATAGGGAAAGTCACTGCGAAGGTATATGGCCACACCACCCCCACCCTTACCAATTCGATCGTTCCGTATAAGAACGAAACCAGTAAGAGGGTAAGTGGTGGACAGGAGATGCGGTTTGAGCCAAGTTTCAGAGATCAGGATGGCGTGAACATTGCTGTTGTTAAATGCATCGTACAGCTCACTATAGTGGCTTGCAACACTTTGAGCGTTAATGTGACACACATTCACCAACCGATTTGACTGATTATTGAAATTTTGTTGCAGAAAGTTACCAAGAGTGTAGCTGAAAGAACAAAAGCTTTCATCGCTAGAAGAAGCAGTAGATTGGTTGGCAGAAAAATAAGACTCATTGTCTGACATAAATATGAGTAAAGTAAATATAAATAAAAGAAATAGATCGCGTCTCACAATTTGGTCTTTACAGTTATCCCAATTTTGATAATTGAATTATCATACAACAAAAGGCATAAATGTGTGGGCCCGGCTTACACAACATTCCAAGGTCACATTTAATATTAATTCCTAAAAAGTTTCTTCAAACTTCCGCACGTTGTTGTTAAGTTTCTAAATCGGCTTTTATTTCACTAATTACGAAACTCTAAAATGAAAATAAGGCATTCCGCTATCTTGTTGATGACTTAACGTGACTGCAAATGTTGATAAGGTTTTAATTAAAGGGAAAATTGTTTAGAGGAGAGTATTCATTTTCGTCTGACATTCAGAGATGCTTGTTATTCTGATGTGGACATGTTTGTTCATGGTATAACACATAAAGAAGAACTAATAAACGAGGAGACGAAAACGGAATATTTAATGAAGCGGAATGAGCTTGTTATTGCTGCCATTGGAGATAAAAAACTCAAGTATAGTAAAATAAATGTGGGATACATCACTGTTTGTTTTATCTTTTACAATAAAGTAAGACTTAGGTTTATCTTTGGTCTTAGAGGAGGTTTCAAACCAGTTTCAACATTTTGTGACTTGATGGTTTACGTGAATGACCTTTATTGCTATCATATGATCCGAGGAAAGCAATAAATTCTATGTCTACTGGCACTTATAATGAAATGAATATTTATTTGTAAAGTATTATACTTTTTTAATTATTGTGAATGTGAAGACTATGTGCGGCATTGTTATTTATATATTTTTTTTCTCAGTTAGTTTTTATCAAAGTCTGGCAGTTTGAGTAATTTATACAGCCTATCTAAATGTCCTTTCTTTGGTATTGTTCGTCGCATTGGTGAGCTCCTTAAGTTTTGAGTTGAGCGGTACGATTGCCAAATGCGTGCACTGACTAGACAGGTCCACTCAATCTGTGTGGTTCTTTACTGAAAAGAACATTTCAGACACCAATCTCACATTCATATGATCTGACCAAGATTATGTCCAGACATAATCTTGGTCAGATCATGTGAATATGAAAGTCCAGACTTTAAAAGAAATTGTGATCTCTGAGTTTGTTTCGGCCTTTGACGTGTCGTGACGTGAAAATCATAATTTACCATATAGACAATTTACGTGGAAAGCGAAGCTAATAGAGATCACTCAACCGATTCAAATGATTGGCAACATGGCGGCTCATCGCGTGTTGCATAGTTCAATAAACTAATTCCGCATGGAATCGCATAGGTACACTAAAGCCAACATTTTGCTGCTACAGCCGACAGATCGGTTAACTTCCCAAGTTAAGTTTTAACGAGATTTTTGTGGCCAACGTGCGGGTACGGTGGAAGACGTGAAATTTGGCTCGTAAATTGACTCAGCAAAAGTTACTTCTGCCTGTCTTGTCCCAGGTTAATCAGCTTGAAGCGTCAAGACTACAATTTACTCTTAGGATGATATTTTACGAAGAGCGCCAAATGGCAAATCTGAGTAACGTTAGTAAGATAACTTTATCATCTAGTTTTATTCAGCATTCATCATTGACTGGGAAAAAGTATCCAACTTTTGATTTAATACCGCCATTTTCATTTAAATTATTTTCCCAGGAAATTCTGTTTTTATAAAACTTATCATGTTATTTGCACAACTCTTTTAATATTATCGACACCGAATTTAATTAACAAGAAATCTCTTTTCGTATTTATTTAACACAGCCATTTGTAAAAGTTTCTAGTTTGTTTATTATTCCATCAAAAAACACTTTTCCAAATTTATTCGCGAGAATACCTACGTTATTAGAGTTCAAATAAAAAAACTTTTATCTATTTACCAAATCGAAATTAATTCGTCTGGGGTTCGATTACGTGAATTAATTTCTGCTGACCAAGAAAAAACTTGTTAGGGATTCCGAGCCGACGTGACCATGGACTTAAATGAACCTTCTCGCAGAAATGGGAAAAAATAATTATTCGTTCTCTCTCCCTTCGTTATTGCGAATATCTTGCGCAATGTAGTGCTCTTTATTTGAACAAGTTAATTTTCACAGTAATCCCTCTGGGGTCTTTTTGTCCTTATATACTTCTATATTTTTATTCTTCGTAAAAGAAAATTCGGAGCTCTCGAACAAAGGTTTAATAGCGAACTTTCCAAATCAAAGCTTCCATTCAATCGATAGATTTTAGCAAATTCAAGCAGAGGTGTCTTACTTTCCGGCACTCAATTTGAACTGAATGCAATTAAGTCCTATCAATTAGCTGGCACAATCTATAATATTGCTCTGCCGAATCACAGAGAACTTTCAAAGTTCGTCTAAACTCAAAGATTCAAATACTCGAGGTTATAATTAAATTGTAAAGGTTCCAGGACAAATTGCAGCAGCCGGAATAGAATTTCTGATAGTATTAATTTTACCCAGGTTTTTAGTACAATTAATGTGAGGCTCCGAACTTCTGAAAGGGTTTATTACAGGTCTAAATGAATTTGCTATCGGTACTGTCGTTACTTTTTATTGCTTTCGCTTCATTCAATTTATTTCGTGTCTTGAGATTTAATTTAATTTTTATTAGGTGTTTATTGATGTGGGAAAATTTATTAAAATGGAAATAAAGGAAGCCATTAAACAGAAAAGCCAAATCTTTATAATGTTTGAGTTTTTTTTTATCTGCTTATAAGTACAATAAAGATCAGCGCTTAGTGAGGCACTTGCTAAAATAAATATACTTAAAATATTAAAAGTCCTAGGTGCCCCAGACTTAATATAAAAAGCTTTTAGGCATTCACAGTTTATTTTTTGTTTAAACCGTAAAAAGTGGAGCACATTTATCTTGCCTTTTTTCATTTCCTTTATTTTTATTTAATACGAACCCCGAGGGTGGTTTTATGTCTATATAAATCATAGAGTTTAAGACTTTTAAAGATTTATGTATTTAATAAAGTGTGACATTTCGGATATTAGATAAATCCTAAATTAAAGTACTAAGTTAGGTAATAAAATTGTTATCAAAGCTCTACTATGAACTAGAACTAGATGCTATCATAGTAGCATAATCAGCTTATAATGTTCCCAATGGTGGGACACAGGCCTGCCCTCTTTGAGAGGGAGTGGGCCGTAGCTACGCGAGCCCAGTGTGGGTTGGCAGATGTCACATGTACTTACACAAAGCGATGCGCCTGACCGAGTTCGAACCTACGACCTACAACTCGTCGTGACCACCACTGGGCCACCACTGCTCTTTACAGCTAGCATAGTGTTTGAGTAAATTATTTTATTTTGTAATTCTAAGAACTGAGGATGGCAATCCAGGATATAGCTAGTCTATCTTTGTATTTTTCATATTAATCTTTTGAGCCAACAAATATCCTCATACCAGTCGGTCGGCAATTAAGCAGAAATTGCAGTTATTTTCAAAACAAATTGCGTAGTCATCTTTATAACCACTTTTCCTTGAATTTGTATGTATATAAGGTAGGTATGACAGGTGCTCTGATCGAGGGGACAAACAAATATAACACAATTAATATAATATAATACAATATACTTTAGTAAATATGTATGTATGTGTATGAATTATAAGTTTGTACCTATTTTATTTATAATTAATTATACTATAGAGGTATGAGGAACAGGGTGTAAAGTTCACTCATCCTCTATAGAAAAGGGAGGATCCTCCGACCAGACGGGTGTTGTGTCTGATGGGCAACTGCCCGACTGTTGAAGTCGGGACTTTGTATATATGCTAGTTGTGCGGGAAACTGCTTGCGCGATGCAGGATTTTGCGTGACTTCAGTATGACAAATAAATAAATAAACTTAATAATACAGTCCGCGAGGCCTAAGCTGACCTTTGCATTTGTGTGAGTGATTACAGGCAACCCCCCCCCCCCCCGCCCCCTTTGGGGGAGGCCTATGTCCAGCAGTGGACGTCTTTTGGCTGATATGATGAGTGATTACAGTACAAGAGTGGAAGGTGCGCGGCGGAATTGCGTCGCGCGAGGGACGCACCGCGCCTCAAGCCGATTGTATAAACCGGTTTAAACCAAGCAAAGTACCTACGCGTCGCGCTCAAGGCCGACCGTCAGACCTACACTATCTATGTGCACTCACACAAATGCAAAGCTCAGTTAAGGCCTCTCGGACTGTACCTTATTGTGTGCAAGAAGTTTAAATAAATAAATAAACTTAGTAATAATAATACCAGCCTATTATTTTCTTACTGCAGGACAAATACTTCTTCTTATACAGACTAGGCGCGAGCATTGATCACCACGCTTGCTCAAGACGGGTTGGCGATTTCAGACTTAAATTAGCTGAGTTTTTAGCGCTCTGCTCTGCGCCGAGAGTTCAAAATCCAATAGTGTATTTTTTCCACGTGCTGAGATGCACTCTATTGGATTCTCAATGCTCGGCTCTACACCGAGAGTTGATAATCCAGTGCTCGATAAAACCCCGCCGCGATATTTTGACGTCCGTGCGAACGTGGGGTATGAGGTTCGCGATGTTTTTCGTCCACCGATGTAAGTAATACCCAAGATAAACTCAGGCCGCCTTATTACAAAACAAGATTTATATTTTGACATGGCCTAAACCATGGAGCCAGTTTTTGTAATAAGAACGTAACAGTGATTGAAATAACTTAGTTCAGTACTAAGTTGTCAGTTTTGTGTTGAGGAACTTTACCATAGTCGGAATAAAGTTCGAAATTCAATAATGGGTCCATGTTTAAAACCTGGGTCTGAAGATAAACCTTGTTTTGGAATAAGGGGGTGAGAATACATAATTATGAATTAAAAAGTCACATTGGTACTTGCACATACAAACATGTATAATATTATTAGTATGTGCAGTCACCAGCACATCAGGTTTATCATCATCATCATCATTTTAGCCGAAGGACGTCCACTGCTTCTCATAGGCCTCCTCCAAGCACCGCCACTTCGACCGATTCTGTGCCTCCTGCATCCAGCGGACACCCGCGGCCCTCACAAGGTCATCGGTCCACATCAGGTTATAGATAGCAAATTATTAAATTTCTCCAAACGATTTTAAACCTTAAAATGTTGATTAAGTTGTTAAGGGGACGATAACCGACTGTTAATTATTTTTTACTGAAGATCACAAACGAGTAGTGTTAATGATTTGATAAAAATATATGATAAATTAGAGCATTTTAAATGATGATGATGATTATGTTTAAATTACATAGTGAAATTAATTTGTAAAGTAACGCGGATAAAAGACTGAGAATAGCGGAAAATCTACCAAGCGAATTTTTCTGAAACCTTCACCAATTTAAAGATAATTTAATTATTGATCTTTTAGTATACACGTTTTATTAAAATGCCTTTTGTTTTGTGTATAATAAATTAATAATACGTCAAATTGGGGACAGCGCTCCTTGATGGGCAAGTCCTATTACTGGCTGAACGTACGTCACGTTGCGTGAGCTCAGTACAGAACACGCAAGCTAACCACTCAAGGTCACTGGCTATATCTGCGTCTTAAGTGGTTAGTTAAGTTCAAAATCGAATGATAAAATTGCACAGTTTGTGGTAACTTGATGTGCTGGCGACTGTACTTAAGAATGTTTATTTTCATCTAATTCCTAGTAACCGTGATTCCTATCTTCTATATTATAATTAAACATCCAAGTTAGTCCAGAAGCGTCGAGTAATTAACTAAATAAATCAAACTTTACTAATCCAACTTGATTCGTGCCGACTACCAAACGCTTCGTGTTTTTATTCTCTTTCCTCACTTTCTTAGAGTTTACGTCACACTTTTTTAGGGTTCCATACCTATTATTTACGTGCCGTCCCATTTTTATTAGGGAATAACATTATCATTTATCATCAGCTTATAGACGACCAATGGGAATAGTGTGTTTATGCTTAAAAAAATAAATTGAATGTTTGTAAGAGTGTATTTTTGTCATCAATAAGTAACAGAGTCTCTTTTGGCAAATAATTTTCTGTTTGTTTTTTCGACTAATATATTTTATTATAAGTAGAAAAACTAGACTAATAAAATAATTTATTATATTAGAATGAGATGATAGGTACTTACCTAGGTAATCTCGTTCTAGAGAAGTACTATAAACTGTACATTTTGGGAAAAGTTTATGAAATAAAATCAGCTTCAAAAGTTGGATATTATAAAATTGGTAGTAACCAAAAGAATAAAAAATGACTTCGCTGATGACGATGAAATAATACAAACAAACTGCCTGCCTATGCCTTATGGCAAATTTGGCAACATTGCGGACGGTGAGCAATGGGTGGCTCGCCGTCCGAAAAGGACCAGGCCTGGGTCGACGGCGCGTTGTGTTTCACGCGCGCCTCAAAGAGATGTCAGCACCAACTGACGGGGTCCGTTAGGGCCAATGCCTGCCAGGGTTGCGAGTTTGTCCGAAAGATATCGTAGCCCTGGCACACAGGCAACGGAAGGATCACGGGTGGGTTTAAGTCAGTAAAAGTCACACGCCCTCCCGCTCAGCCCAGAGCGGGAGAAGTTATTTGGTAATGTCCCACCCAGAAAAAAGGGCAAATTTTACCAATTAAACTGAACGCGGTCAGCACATTTAAACCGCGTTTAAAAGCTTTCGGTGTCAATATTCTACAACAATGCTCTAATGAGAACCCTTTCTGGTCCGTCTATCGTCAACCCATGGGTGAAAAGCTTGTTGTTTCGTCCAGCACAAGTGAAAACTACTAACAAGCAAGTGAGAACGCGATAACATCGAACGAAAAATTGTGTGCGGAAATTTAATAAAAAATTGTTCCAGAAATTGCATGTTTTTGAGTACATTTTGAACGGCCAAAGTAAAGGTAAAGTTTGTGCAAAAGGCACAATTTTGCGGGCTTAAACTGATTTGGTTTGTCCAAATTCAGACAATCAATCTAGATATAGTGCACAAGATACCTCATCATTTCAGCCGAAAGACGTCCACTGCTGGCTGACGTCTATTGATAAGATACCTATTAGGTAAAAACTTTCAAAGAAAGATGTGTTACAACAACGCCATAATCACTTCGAGCGTTTGTATGAAAATTATGACGGGCTGGCCGCTCTTAAATATGCAGTCTTATTTTTCACTCTTATCGTTACGAGCTAGAATAACTTATGCAGAGGTAGGAACAACGAAACGGTTGGCGCAGTGGTTAAGCGATTGACTGCTGCGCTGCGTGTCGCGGGTTCAATGCCCGCAGGGAACAAATATTTGTATGACCTGCAAGTAGTTGTTCCGGGTGTGTGGCTGTTTGTGTATGTGAGTTTATATGTTTTTAAACGCACCTACAATACAGGAGAAACTTATAGTGTGGGGCGACGTTTTAAAAAAAAAAAACTTTTTCCAGTCTGTCAACCGGGCTGAAATGCCCAGAAGTCTATAGAAGTGGCAATTATTTTAACTTGAACTTCAAAGCGTTTGGTATTTTTGCAACGACTTACATCAGGATTTACATAAACTTGTCGGTAGCTTATGTCAATATTAAAGTACTTTGCCGAATGTCAAACGGACATACAAAACGTAACTAAACGCCAAATACGAGACTGAAGGCTACACTCTATGTTTGTCCGACTGAAAGGCTAATAATAATAAATGTCAATATTAAATCTAATATATAAAATCATCTTTATCACTGATATAATTACAGTTTGTCTAAGCCCTCAGGGTGCGCCGAGCAAGAGATAATAATTAGTTATGTAGAACATAAATTCTGAAATTAATACCTGCAGTGTGAACTAGGAACTTAGACTAAAGTTACCAAGACATAGTAATTCGAAGTGCGTGCACATTGGTATGTTCATATACTAAGTTATGTTGTGAATAAGTTGCTAATAAAGTTACAAGTTGTTGCATGTTGCAAGTAGCATATCTTTAACAATTTGCACAGGGTGAGTATTAACTTGCTCGTGTTCTGGAACTAGGCATTTATGTGCTGTTTGTGTTTACATATAACCTATGGCTTATTAGTAAAATTATAATAACATATTTGTAAGAAGTTGGCATCATCCCAGGGGTGATTTGCTGGATTCGTTATCTCCTCTACCAATCGTTATTTCTCCTGAAAATGTGTTATAAATATTTATTTATGTATCTATGTAGGTATTAGTATTTCTACATAATGATGAAAACCGCATCAAAATCCGATGCGAGGTTTAGAAGAATAATACGGTCACACAGACGGACATGAATAGCGACTATAATATAATACATAATAATACTAGCTGCACCCGGCGGTTTCACCCGTGTAAGTCTCGATCCCGTGGGAATATCGCAATAAAAAGTAGCCTATGTCTTAATCCAAGGTGTCAGCTACCTCCATACAAAATTGGTTCAGCCATTTGAGCGTGAAGAAGTAACAAACATACAGACACACTCACAAACTTTCGCCTTTATAATATTAGTGTGATCATGTGATGTATAGATTTATAGTTAAATATAATGACTACATATTATTATAGTCATAACTTTAAACTTTTGGGTAGGATTTGTTTTACATCTCAAACACCCAATTTGTGAAAGGCTAATCAAGACAAAAATTTATTAACAGACTCCCAAATAAATATCAACTGCTGTGATTTGTTAACTGAAATAATATTTAAATGCTAATGAAAACAGTTGACAAGAGATTAATTTCGACTTTTGACACGTTGCTGATGTGCTTTTAAGGAACTCGGGGTAAATATAACGAATTCTAATTATGACTACGTCAATTTCTTACGACCCAATAACTTCTAAACATAATGGCATGCCAAACAATTTACAGGGCTTTATATAAATGTACAAACATAATTAATTACACCCACTTTCAGCCTCCAACGTCCGTTAATGAGACAGTATAATTTATTTTATAAAACAATTTATTTGTATTGCATACCGTCTTTACGGAGAATAGATGTAAATTACAGTTGTTAAATTATTCGGAAATTTTTGGAATAGTAGCTTCGAGAATTACGATCTGATAACAAGCCAGAATAACGGTTATTGTTTTAGGTTTTAATAAACATTCTGTGTGGAGGCTGTGATAATTTTACACCCTAAAAACAGGGTAAGGTACCTATTAAATAAGTAGGTAGTAATCTAAAATACGTTATCCACCAACCCACGTTGGGCCCGCGTGGTGTATGATGGCCCACTCCCTCTCACACAGAGAAGGCTTGAGTCCCAACAGTGGGAACATTTCAGGCTAATTATGCCATCTTAAACATAGACAATTTGTATTAGAATTAGTCCTACTGATATTTTTATCGACTTCCTGCATGTCGATTCTGTAAAAATCACACCGTGAATTCTTGCGTGATTATGATTGTAAATGTAATCCTTGGTCCATCCCTAGCATCAAGTAGGATGACACTGACAGTTCACTCCACGTTCACTTCATCTAAGTTTTCACGGTGAGATGGTTACAGAATAGCACTGCTGTACACGAAGTGAATAATAATGACAATTTATTACGAAAAACATGGTATCTCATATTTAATTAGGTATGTATTATATAGGCTGTTAGGCAGACGGTTGAACATGCGATAATGGTGGATGTGTGGGGCCATCTGCCACGTATTTAAGCCCAATTGCAAGACCCAGACCACACGCAATTTTTTATTGTTTTTAACCGAGTTCTAAAAAAGGAGGAGGTTCTCAATTCAGATGTTTGTATATTTTTTTTTTTATGTTTGTTCGTGCATAACTCCGTCGCTTGTCAACCGATTTGAAAAAATCTTTTTTTTTTTTTAAAGGGTATACATTCCAAATAGTCCCATGAAAATTTTATCGAAGTCGGACAAGCGGTTTTTGAAAAATCAACAAACATCTAAAATTTTTTCTACATTGTCTACATTAACGATCTTTTCGTTTACTCTGCATTGCGTTTTTTGTTCGCGCATAACTCCGTCATTTACGAACCGATTTGGAAAATTCTTTTTCGGCACTAAAAAGTGAAAATTAAAAAACTTTTTACCAAATAAAAATACCGATTTCCAAAAAAACACAAAGTGAAAAATAACTTTTAATTTCGGAAGTTGGTGGCATAAAACTAGACACAGACTACAGATCCAAAGACACCGACTTCCGAAATTAAAAGTTATTTTTCACTTTGTGTTTTTTTGGAAGTCGGTTATTTTTTTTGTAAAAAGTTTTTTTATTGGAAATTCGTCTTTGCTCAAACTTTAAACGTCAATTATCTCTTTAAACGACCATAATAGATTCTTATAAAATTCGTATTTGACGCAGATGGTTACTAGAAAGTTAAATATGAGCCCTTAAACTACGAACAAATTTAAGATATATACTGAGGAGTTCTAATTTTCCAGTAATCCTAACTAATATTATAAATTCAAATCTAGATTTAGTTGAAATTTGGCACATGGGTAGATCCGGACCTGCGTTAGGACATAGAATACTTTTTATCCCGATATTCTCACGGGATCCAGATATATATGCATGTGAAACCGCGGGACGCAGTTAGTTAAAAGAAAATGTCATATTAAGATTATGAGATAAATGCTAATACGAATTTAAAAGGGAGAAAAAGGAATTAAGTGTCAGCATATAAGAGCTGACAGAGATGTCATTGATATAAAAACGTAGATAAAAAACCGGCCAAGTGCGTGTCGGGCCACGCACAATGAAGGGTTCCGTAGATGGGATGAATTTATCCTAAGAACAAACTTAACATTGTAGTTAAAAACATGATCCCCATACATTCCAACTGCAAATGTAAGTTTGTGCGCACAATATTGAGTGACTAGCTTTCGCCCGCGGCTGTGCCCGCGTGGATGTCGAAACAAAACAGCTTCTGTATCAGCAGCATTCCCCCAAAACATTATACCATATCTTAGTTGGAACCAACTGCACCGTAAGCGTGGTAAGCAGATATGAGTGCAGTTTGATTTACAACTTTACCGAGGATATAGATAGCGTATAAATACCAACTTCGTTTTGTACATACTTGTTCAATAAACGTGTCCTCTATTTCATGTCTTTTTTTTTTTTTTTTTGGGTGGGAAATTATCAAATAACTTCTCCCGCTCTGGGCTGAGCGGGAGAGCGTGTCAGACTTTTACTTACTAAAACCCACCCGTGTTCCTTCCGTTGCCTGTGTGCCGGGGCCACGATATCCCTTTCGGACAAACTCGCAACCCCGGCAGGCATTGGCCCTAACGGACCCCGTCAGTTGGTGCTGACATCTCTTTAAGGCGCGCGTGAAACACAACGCGCCGTCGACCCGGGCCTGGTCCTTATCGGACGGCGAGCTACCCATCGCTCACCGTCCGCAGGCCCGCGCCTACGGTGGCCGGAAATCAGCTTGTGACTCCCGACGCCCGGGGCGTCTCCTGCGGCGGCTAAGGGCGTGAGGGCGCGAACCCTGCCTTACCCTAACGCGTTCCGCCTCCTCCTTCGCGACCATTACTGCTTCGCAGAAGGAGGTGACGGCCTCCCATGCACTCTCGCTCCGAACCATGGCCTGAACCAGGACCAGACGCGAGAGATCGCTGCCGCCGATCGCCTCCGTGAGGACACGGCGGTGCTCCGCCCAAGCCGGGCAGACCTCCACCGTATGCTCCACCGTGTCCTCCGGGCGATCCACACAGTGGTGACACCCGGGCGTTTCCTCCCGCTTTATCCTGAACAGGAACCTCCTGAATCCATTTCATGTCTAAGTCTATTTGAAAGAAATTTTGTATTGTTTAATTTCGACGTTTTTGTTCTTAAATAATAATTGATGTATACCAAGTATTGAGTTATTCAAGGTACGCAGTAAAATTCTCCCGAAAACTTAATTACCCCTTTTTCCGATTCTCGAAAACTCAATTTATTCGATTCGATTTACTCAGTAAATCGAACTGCCCGTTAAGATTCTTAAATACAAACTGAAATCCCCAAAAACCCAAAAAAACCCTGACTCCCTAAAATCCTTTTGAGGGGTAGTTTTGAAAAACGCAAAAATTAAAACTTTGATATTTAAGTAATGACTGCATCGTTAGTTTAGTAGTCACAAGTGCGACAGCTGAGCATGAGGGGTGGGTTTGGTTCCCAGGTCGGGAAAAGTGTTATTGGATTTTCCATTAGGAATTTCTCAGTAGCAGCCCGAAGTCTGGATTTATACCCAGGTAATGGCAATAGACTCGCCCCTATTACATGGGACTTAAACAAAACTGGCGAAATGTGGGTGTACTAAAGGTACACCTCTACCTAACCCTTTGGAGACTGCAGGCGTGATGTTATGTAAATAAGTATTTGGGCCAAATTTCATGTTTATATATCAAAAGTAATAAGATTCTGTTCATACAAACTATATCGCCCCTTTTTACGCACTCAAAACGGTAAATTGTTCAAACATCTTTTTGACGTTTCTTTTATTGGATTTATAGTTATTGTTGTTATCCCCCAATCCCCCTTTAGGGGTAGTTTAAAAAAACAAAAAATCACAAACTTTATATTTTACTTAGGTTAGTATTCGTGCCAAGTTTCAGGTTTGTTAACTCAGGGAATAAGATTTTTCATACAAACAAAATCCCCCTTTTCACCCCCTTAAAGGTCGAATTCCCAAAAACCCCTTCTTCGCTGATGCCCACGTCATAATTTGGAGTAAATCAAGCTACACAGTAGAATCCTCCCTCAGCTTCTCTCAGTAGGATCCTCCCTTGTAAAATTGACTACCCCTTTTCACCCTGTTAGGGGTCAATTTTCGAAAAAACTCTGATAAATTTTATTCTTTATTTTTGGTTTACAGTATAAATACTGATTTTCGAGTTAATCGGACCGCGTATTAAAACTCTTCCATACAAACTTTGACATCCGCAAATCCCCCTTTAAGTAGTAGTTTAAAATAAACAAAAAATTACACACTTTATAATTTATTTAGGTTTTGTATTCGTGCCAAGTTTCAGGTTTATTTACTCAAGGAATAAGATTTATCCCCCTTTTTCACCTCTTAAAGGTTGAATTTTGAAATATCCCTACTTAGCGAATGCACAGTTTCCAACCATAAGCCGAAATATTAGTGATTTTAACTTAAAAAGAATTTTCATTCAAGAGAAAAAAAAATCCTTTTCTTTATTACTAATTACCTTTTCACCCCTTAGGGGCTGAAATTCGAACAACACCGTTTCGTTAGCTACCAACCATAAGCCTAGATAATAAATTTAGTGATTTTACTTCGAACTTTTCATACACAACGTCATCCCCCTTTTTAACCCTTCGGGGGTAGAATTATCAAAAACGCTGAAACACCTTTAAATTAATTTTCAATCATCAGCCTATGCACCAAATTTGAAGATCCTAACTTCAAAACTGATGGACTTTCATATAAACTTCCATCCCCTATTTCACCCTTTTAGAGGTGGAATTTCAAAAAACTCTTTCTTAGTGGTTACCTACTCTATACAAAGAACACATCCTTCAAATTTCATGTCTCTAGGACCAGCGGTTTAGGCTGTGCGTTGATATAACGGTCAGTCAGTGAGTCAGTCAGGACTTTGAATTTTATTTTAAAGATTTACCATGTTATTTTAATACCACAGACTTCTTATAGGTTTTCCTGTAATCAATGAGTTAAGAACTATTTTCTGTATTTTTATCAATATTTTAGGCTCAGTAGTTTCGGAGATAAGGGGGCGGAATGGTCATTTTTCATCTATTTTCTTAAATAATTTCAAAAGTATGTATTTTAAAATTATAAATAAAATATTTTTTAAATCCTTAAAACAAACCCTTTCATTTGATATGTCATACGGTACAGTCAGCAAAACTTTTTTTTCAAATTCTCTAGTTTTCTCCCCAAAAGTGACCTCCATATTCAAAATTAATTTATTTACGCAACACGTCCGTGTTTGGGTCACAGAAGTTCATATGTGTACCAAATATCAACTTAATCGGTCCAGTAGATTCGGAGCAAATCGCATGGACACGGACTGTGACAGACGGACAGACAGACAGACACACGAGTGATCCTATAAGGGTTCCTTTTTTCCTTTTGAGGTACGGAACCCTAAAAATGTAGATATGTTTAATTAAAGTACCTCTCCCACAGTACATACAATAGGTACACATCTGCCTAACACTTCGGGGCATTATAGGCTTTAATATATACGTAAATGCACAGAGAAATCGACCGCTTCTCTGCAGGCACTATCTTTCCTCCTGAGAATTGCCTCAAAGGGGGTATGAAAACTAGATAAAGTGATTCGTAGGGTAATGTTACCTACGAAAGCGAACTGCCTACATTATAAATATTTAAAGAATTTGAGGAATATATCCATTTATATGGGCGATGATTTTATATGGGAAATTGGAGTTGAATGATATAGGTAACAATACTTGTAATAAATGGGAAAACCGAAAAGAATCTCTTTATTTAGCTCGGAAAACTGGTGAAAACTGTTTGATTTTTATGTATATATGTTAGTAACAAATTGAAATGTCATGCATCATTCCAGCCGAAAGACGTCCACCGCTAGACATAGGCCTCCCCCAAAGGGAGGGTTTGCCATAACCGGCCACGCTTGGCAGGCGGGTTGGCGATCGCAGTATGGTGTTAAAATGCACAGAGAACGCTGCTGCCCATTCTCTAGTAAGTCCCTTAGTCGCCTTTTACGACACCCACGGGAAGAAATAGGTTGGTGCTATTCTTTACGTCCGGCACAACACGGCAAAATTTAAATGTAAATTATATCACTGAACTGTTTGAACTGATTGAGCGAAAAGATAACACAAATAAAAGGAAAGTTACACATTTAGATTTTGAAATGCCCGTTCCAAAGCTAGAACTTTTTCGACGGAGCTGCGTTTACATGGCTCCCCTAATTTACAATGCTTTGCCTGGGTCAATTACTCAACTACCTTTCAATAAATTTTGTGTTGCGTTGCGGAAGTGGTTATTACAAGAATGTTTTTATTCGATAGATGAGTTCTTTGAAAAGTGTCCCTGTAAATTGTATACGATAAAGCACAGATATATTTAAGTTAACATAAAAAACTTGTACTATTGCATGCTAAATATTGGCCAAATGTGTGTTACTAAATATTTTATCTAAGAACTTCATGTACCTACCATATTTGATGCAATAAATAAATGAATTGAATTGAATTGAATCAAATAAATAACCATAAGCAACTTGTACCTAAGAATAGAAATCTTTTATTTTCATTCGTTTACGACGGGCACGCCACTTCAGCGTGCTTTCTTTACATTAAAATGTCTTTGTTTACATTTTTGATCTCGAATTTCATTTAATGCCCATTTTTTAATATCTTGATTTATAAGTCTTCATGCAGTTTCTTGCCCGTTCTTTTCCATAGAGATTTACATTTAGGCACGGGCGTTTCAACTTTCTGACTAACTGGCTGACTTCGTGGCAATTCAAAAGCCTGGAAATGGTATAATTTAAATAAATACTTGAGTATACATACTCCAATCTAGGATGTTTTCCTACTATTTCATTTAAATTTTAACTGCTTTGTTGGTCTAGTGCTCGAAAGCTGCTACTGCTGATCATGATGCCTTACGGTGGGTTTAATTCCCGGGTCAGGCAAAGTGTTATTAGGTTTTTTCATATAGAATTTCTCAGAAGCAGCTCAGAAGTAGCAGTCTGGATCCGTATCTGGTTGCTGGCAACAGGTTCGACCCCTTTAAAAAAATAAATAAAATGAAATAAAAATATTTATCTTATGTTATTGCCTTATTTAATTTAATAGCCTACATTTCCTCTGACCTTGACAGATAAACAAGTAATAACATTACATTAATACTAATTACATTTTGTCTTAGAGTTAACAACCATAAGAGATTTCAACCATCATTATCAATTATCAGCTACCAGGTCAGGATGATTTGTGACATAGGCCTCCTCTCTACTTTCTGTTTTTATTTTAATTTTTACTTTTTTTTATTTTTTATTTGGTCTGTTTCTATGAGTGTGTTTTATTTTTATTTGTGATCTGTGCGAGTGCATAAATGCTTTTTCTTTCTTTCTTTTTCTCTATTTCCCCACACATATTCCTGTCTCAAGCTGTTCTTCGGCAACCTTTTGGCAGATCATCCTCCTTTTTACCTGTCTTCCTCGACGTTTTTCACCATTCCTCGGGTTCCATTCTGTGACTCTTTTGGTCCATCTTTCGGTCCCTGTTACATATTATGGGACTTAAGCTGGCTAAATGTGGTTCACCTCTCCCTAATCCCGGGAATATCGCCGCGATGTTATGTTATATTATTTTTTGCCAGTAGCATTCCACTGCTGGGAAAAGGACTCTCGATAATATTATACTGCGATAAGTATGTTTTATATCTAATCCCCTATATGCTGCTAAGAACAACCACAAGTTAGTAATAATTTTACTTAATATCTAGTGTTAGTACAGACACAGATTAACATACAATTAAAATTCAGCGTGGACCTGCATCTCCGCAACATCGGGGAATCCCGCCGATCTGCAAACACACTGAGAATACTACCGCGGTACCGCGAACACGTGATATCAGGGATACCATATCTTTTTCTAATAATGGCGGCAAAACCATCAATGTTTATTATCCGCAAACATCCCTGACGCACTACACACGCACGGACGTGGTACACCTTGTGTTGTCATCTGACATTATGCTGAGCTGAGTCAGAGGCCCTTTTGGCATTATAATAATTGTTTTCTGTTATTTATAGTTTTTGAGGTGTATTTTTTGCTGTAATGCCAATAAATGCATTTTTCTTTCTTTCTTTCTTTACAACGCCACGGTAACCGCAGCAGTACTTTCTGTGAATTATTATACTGAAGGCTTAGGTCGTTGTATACAGGATGTTAAAGTAACTGCGTGCCATAGCTTAAGGGTAGGTTGAGTATCGATAAAGGAACACAGGAAAAAAAATAATTAATGATCAACCTAATTTAGTACCTAATACAATAACTTAAAATTTCAATCGTTTAGAATTAAAATTATTTTATTTGACGGTCCTAAGTCAGTTAAAGTACGAAGAGACTTATTTTTATATTTTTTTTATGTTTAATTACATTTTTTGTTCATGTTTTTAAGATTTTTTATTTTTCCTGGGTTCTTTTATCGATACTGAACCTTCCCCTAAGCTATGGCACGCAGTTACTTTAACACCCTGTATAGCACAGTAGCCCCTTGAGTAAAGTTGACCCACAGGCTGCACGTGTAGAAGGTCTGACAGTAAGCTTTGAAAAGCGCTACTTTAACTGCCGTACATCGTGCAAACCTGCGGTCGAGCATGTTACAACGGATAGACAGTGACCTACGTTCCGTATCAATGTCACAGTTATCTTTAAGGTCTTCAGTGACCCAGTGGCCCAAATACCTAAACTTGTCCACTCTTCGCAGGAATTCTCCACACAGTGCGACATGAGGAATATATGAATATGTCACGCTGCCTGCTTTGAAAACCATTAATTCGCTGTTTGTGACGTTATATTCACCGCATAACATTCGCATAAATCGATCAGCCGTCTCAGAGCTCCGACCGATGGGATCGGTTAGTACTTTAAAAAATCTGTTTCTATATTCTTCTCAGGTTTACGCATACCAAGCCATAGCTTTAAAGTTTGAATTCCTCAAAGTTCCTTTTAATATAAAAAGCGAAGGCGACGTAATGAGTTCAGGCAATTTTTTATTTTTCACAAAAGTTGAACGCTCACCACTAAGCTGTTTTCAGCGGTAGTCTTTGTAATCTATTCCTATATTCGTATTTTATTAAAGAAAATGTGATGGTTTAATTTTTTATAAAAACATGCCTAATGTGCGCTTTTATAATTTCTAACGTGACGATTATCGTGCATGTCGGCGCATCATCGCCGTCGTTGCCGGAGTCAGACATTGTTTTGCCCCACACAAATACACAGCAATAGCAAATGGCAGTCAAATATTATGACAGTATAAAGAAAATACCTTACTTCAGCTCAGGGTGTTTAATTCACGATCAGTCCAACAAGAATGTCCTTCCATTCGTATTACAATAGTTTTTATACACAAAATAACCGCCAAAAAGAATTTACATAAATCAAGCGGATGTGTCAAAATAAATCCTTAATACCAACATAGAAACTTAAACCGGAAACGCACAATATTTTAAATAAATCAAAAGGAAGTCTAAAAATAGAAACAATATATAAATTCAACCGGAAACTACAATATTTTGAATTAATCAAAAGGAAGTAACAAAATAGAAACTTTCATAAATACAACCGGAAACCACAATATTTTAAATTAATCAAAAGGAAGTAACAAAATAGAAACTTTCATAAATACAACCGGAAACCACAATATTTTAAATTAATCAAAAGGAAGTAACAAAATAGAAACTTTTATAAATTCAACCGGAAAAACAAGTATTAATTCAATAAATAACATAGACGTCAGATTAAGTACTAAATAACCAAAACAAGCTTAAATTTAAATCTACATAATGGTTTGGCGCCCATATGCACTTCCACGACCACGTCTTAAATTGTGTGGAAATATGTGCAAGTTATAACACTATCGTGGAAAAAAAGCGCCTTCATATATTTCAATCCATTTTACTTCTCTGTTTTATCGTGATACTGTGACATGGATATCACCACGTTAGAAATTATATAAACGCACTTTGCGTCTTAGTTTTATTTATTTATTTTTACTTTAAGCACACAAATGTACAGAGGCGGACTTAATGCCATAGGCATTTTCTACCAGTCAACCTTTGGGTGATGCAGACAAGCAGTGGTAGGTGCAATAACGAAAATTGTGGAATAAATATTTATTTAAATATAAGGATATATATACATATACTTATTAAAAACTTTGACAGTTTTGTTCAATGTTTGAAATTTAAAAGCCTAACCTGTAAACAAAGAAAATGTTTTCAAGGTGCTAGATGCAATTTATGAACGGATACATTTGTATAAATCAGCCTTATCACGTTGCCGACTATGTCGCAAAGCAAAACATTTCAGCTGGTCGGAAGAATTTGCCGTTCCCTTTAAATTCTAGCGGTTAGAATAACACTCCTGTACACAGCTATGTATGTATGAAGTGGCTTGAGGTTTACAAAATGTTGTAACTTTTCCCGAGAATTTTACCGAAAATTCCTAGGACGTTAGGAAGAAACTGCTAGCCACAAAGGACCACACATATTCAAGAGTCAAGGTCTTATGTAGGCCACATCAGTTGCAGACTTATTTATTATTTATTTAATACTTTAAGCACACAAATGTGCAGAGGCGGACTTAATGCCATAGGCATTTTCTACCAGTCAACCTTTGGGTGATGCAGAGACAAGCAGTGGTAGGTGCAATAAGGAAAATTGTGAAATCAATATTTATTTCAATATAAGGATATACATACATATACCTATTTAAACCTCTACTTACCTACCATTCTCAGTATAGCACCATTAATGTCAGTACTTCTGGATCTTTCTCAGCATTCTAGAACTTTCAAAATTATGTGATTTATTCCTACAAGTTGTGTAGGAATAAATCACATAATTTTGAAAGTTCCTTAATTTGGTGGCTAATATGAAATTGGTAGAAACATATAAAAGTTAATAATAAATCAGCGTATAATGTTCTCACTGCTGGGACACAGGCCTCTCGGTGGGAGGGAGTGGGCCGTAATCCACCACGTGGGCCCAGTGCGGGTTGTTAGATGTCACATGTCTTCAAATTTTTGGTTCTACGACATGCCGGTTTCCTCACGATGTTTCCTTCAGCGTTTTGAGAGCAGTGGTGATGAACCTACGATCTACGACTCATACTTCACGGCCGTTACCACTAGGCCACTGCTGTTCTAAAAAAAAAAGAAACTGCTCTAAGAAAAGCTAGGCTGGATACTAAAGTCTCAATAATAGTACGTCCACTAGACAGAAGTTTATTAGAAAAAAAAAACAAAATTAGCTAGTTTCTTCTAGTTAATAAAATCATTATATTTTGCAGAGTGCCAGGTTTAAGATAATTGCTTTATTATTAAAAAAAATCTACTAAAGGGTGAATACTGACTTATTAAATCGACCCTAAGGCTGCGCACAGACGACACGCGCCCGTTCCGCGCCCGACCCGCGCCCGCCCCGCTCTTTTGAAATTAGTTGTATATAATTTGAATCTTATGATACATCAATAGATCTCAAATCGCATTTATCTATGTCGACCCGCGCCCGCTCCACGCCCGCTTCGCACCCGTCTCGCGTCCGTCTTGTGCCCACGCTTCGGCTAGTGCCATATTGACTGTGATCAAGGGCGTTTTTTGATTAAATTATAACTAGTACAAGCGGGTGCGAGGCAGGCGCGGGGCGGGCACGGATTTTGCGCGTGGGCAGGCTGGCACAATGCGTGTGCGGGGCGAGTGCGTGGTCGGCACGGGTTATGCGCGTGTCGTCCGAACGCAGCCTAACAGTTAAATAAACCGATTTACAAAAGATAAGATATAAGTTTAGAAATTATGTTGTGCCCACGTCCAAGTCAGTTTATTCCAAAAGTTTCATAAACAAGGTAACAAAATACCAACATTTGTTCCAACTAAGAATATTACTTAAATTAAAAATGTTTCAAGTTGTAACAAGTCTCTTCTATTATTTATTTTCAGGACCGCAACAGTTTTCTTTATTACTTACTGCTATTACTTATAAGAAAATGGTGTATTTCTTGGGAATTCACACAGGAAGTTCTCTAAGTGGTCGCACAGAGTGATAGGCTTGCGCGGGTGCTGAGGCGGGCGCGTGTATAAACGCCATCTATCAATAAACATAGAATCCATCATATTTTGAACCCACGGTTGGCGCAGTGGTTAAGCGATTGATTGCTGCGCTGCGTGTCGCGGGATCGATTCCCGCACGGAACAATTATTTGTATGACCTACAAGTAGTTGCTCCGGGTCTGGCTGTTTGTGTATGTGAGGTTAAATGTTTGTAAACGCACCCACAATACAGGAGAATTTCCTACTGTGGGGCAAAGTTCCAAAAAAAAAAAAATATGCGTACACTGTGAAGAGACCAACCAAAGCTTAATATGCTATACGGGTGATTCTCCTTTCGTGACAATCCGGTTCGAAAAAGCTGTCGCAGAATAATCAACCGGGCACAAATCCAGAGTCAGGGCTGCTACTGATAAATTCCAGATGGAAAACCAAATAACGCTTTGCCCGACCCGGGAATCGAACCCAGAACCTCAGGCTCAGCGAGGGTCGGGAGCGGAGGCAGTCGCGCCCGCTACTGCCTCCGCTAGTTCACTCTAAACGAAGCCTTAGTCCGTCAAGTTGTTACAAATGTGCTCTGCAGCTGAGGTAACTTCAATTATTGTGTAGCTTATTGTTGAAAGGGTTTACGACTAGTAATGAAAGTTTTATTATAAGTACTCGTTTGTGAAAGAAAGAGTCTGTTAACTTAATTAAACAAAGGAGATATTTTATTAAAATTAGTTTACTCAGTTTAAGAATTTACGGATATATTTTTTGTTTGTTACTAAATTGGATGTCGCGCATCGGCTAGCACGAATTAATTACATATGCCCTTTTAAATTTTTATTGGCTTTCAGCTTACAGAAAATATACAATTTGCTCGGCTGTGTGTCGGTCTCTAATTTTATGAAAATATATGAAAAAAAAAAAAAAAGAAAGGCATAGACGAAACTGGACTTTATGTTAAACGTTAATAAAGCCTATTAATCAAATTTTAGCTGCTAAAGCAACAAAGATTTTAATCTTTGTCGCTTTAGCAGCTAACATAAGTTCTAAAGATATTTTCGTAGCCTGTTCTCTATTTATATTGAAATCTAGGCCGAGTAAATAAGCTTTAGACGACACGACGATAGAATTTTAAATTAATTGCTTTTACAAAGGAGGTTGTCGTTTTAAAAAAAACTAAATTAAAAACTTCCCTTTTTATTATAGAATAGCTGAATTCTTAAAGACAATGACTCTTAATAAAAAGTATTTATGTTAGGTAGTACCTACTCTCCTGTACGTGCCATTTAGATATTATATTCATATTCATTTATTTATTGTTTGGCACAGGTGAAAAAACAGTTCTTACAAATTGCATGATTGTATCACTGTAACTACCCATTGAGTGTACAATATTTATATGTATGTCAAAATTATTGGCTATGTTAAAAATAATTAGAAATAATACCATTAAGGTGGCCATACACCATCCTTCCTATCGTCCAATCGGCATGACGCTACCGATTGGATCAGTTATAACTGACCGTGTGTGGGAGTGGATTGGCATGATAGTTATACTTGACGGCAAAATCGAATTTCAATTATTTTGGCTTGATCATGCCGATTGGACTGTGTATGGTGGTGAGCGATCGTCAGTTCAGTCAGGTCAAGACTTTGGTCGGTGATAGACGTATAATAAAATAAAGTTAGAAGTTTCAGGTAAGTTTTTTCATTTATTCCTAAATAACTACAATAATATTTTGGCGTAATCCTCAATTCTCTCAAAAAAAAAATTGTAGGAGTAAACTGTTTTCTTTTCATTAACCACTGTTTGCATCACTCTGCTCGATTTTTTATTTTTTTTGTTTCATTTTCACGAGTAAAATGCCCAAAACGGCTTCAACTGATCGTCGCTGCCGATTAGACAATTTAAACTGTTCGTGTGTGGTGTATATAGACGAACTGCAGATTGGATCAAGCCTGCAGCGCCATGCCGATTGGACGGTGGGAAGGATGGTTTATGGCCACCATTACACTCTAAATTGTTGGTTGTTATTTTCCATTGAATTGGTTGTTTTAGTCAACCTCATTTTACATTCATTCATACATAATTATTACAGTCTAACAATTTACGTTTATAGCAAAACGATATAAAAATAGTCTGTTAAATAATAATTATTATATTTTTTTATTTCTTCTTTGATAATAAATTGATATACTGGTAATTTGGTATTATTTTGATGTTCCACGTTTAGTTTAACTTTCGAAACAACACCACTGCTGACTAATAGTCTATATACCATACCACGAAGTAACTCTAACTACTAACTTAGTCAGTATATATATATATATCACTAACTTAGTCAGTATATAATCGCGGATCGATCACTTCTGGAGAAATGAAAGCATTGTTTATCTATTTTGTAACTGATGTCGACGAGCTTTGTATAATATGTGTATGTTTTCGTATTGTGTAACTGATGACTACGAACTTTGTGTAATTATGTTCTATTATTTGTTCTCAAGTGAGTGACATTTATTTCTTTATTGAGAATAAAGCTTCCGATTCCTTTGGTTACCTTTTACGAAACCCACGAGATGACACTCACAAAGGTAGTCTTCTGGGGAATCACAAGATTTGTTTGTATTGATCGCTTGTTCAAAGAAAGGCCCGTACCTATTCGTTTTCTTTGGTCAAAGAAAAGAGTAAAATAATGACACAATAAAACACAAAACAATATTTATAATAAATTTTATTTCGTTGACGTTCATTATTCATATATTCCGTACCTATTTATTTAAAATTGGACAATAATTTGGGTTTAATTATTTACAGACAATTTACATTAATTCATTCGCTCCCCAATTCGACGTCATCTAATTAACTGTCAAGATAATTGTGTTAAGTGACGAGAAGTGTCTTACATAAATGGCTTGGCCTGTTTCACATTTTGGACAACATTTTGTATGTCATTAATATTCAAGTCGTTGCGTCGACACGTTTTCTTATTTATTCGTCGTTAGAGCTTTATTTCTGATATTTTGTATTTCTTGGAGGCAATTCTTTAGCGACGTTTAGATACTTGATATTTTTAATATTTTTTCTTGTACCTTTGCTATAGTGATACCAAATGCTCTTCAAAGTTTGCATTTTCTTTTCAAAGTGTCAAGTGTTTTGCTAGCCGTTCAAACAAAAAAAAAAAAAAAATATAATTATAATAATGAAACAGTTTATTTAATGAAAACCGTGTCCTGATGGTATTCCCCAATGGCAAAAATTACGAAATTCCATAAAAAACTTTAGGGGATACATTAACGAAAATCTGCAAATATTTATGCTTCAATGATGCAGTGGTTTAGGTTCTGCGTTGTGTCAGTGAATTTAAGATTTTATTAAGTAGACTATCATATCATCACTATCCAAAACCTGTTAAAGAAAGGGCTTTAACCTCATATTTAAGAAAACCCCCCATTTCCTTTTGTTATTTATATTGCAAAGATCACCATTTTCGACCTTTCCGTGCCGTTTTCCAAAAGTGTGCAGTATAGTCTCTGGAAATTCCAAAAGCATCTGCGACCGCCATTAAAGCTGACAATGACCATAGACTATGGGGACTATCCACTTTCAAACTCCCATAAGCTTCCTGACGGGTTTTATCTTTATGTAAAAATCTTGGAAACCTTGAGTTGCGAACACATAGTACATAATTGCTACTTGCCATTTTAAACTCGTCAATTAAATTCTCTAAAGCTAAACCTTAGTTGCAATTAGAAGGGTTTCACTGTCTGCCCGTAATAATTAATTATTATATAACCTTACGTAACTGATAATGAGGTTAAACAATACCTTTTCGAGATACAACAGTTTCACCTACCCTTCATTATGTTAACATAACGATGTGGACAGACAGCTAGGATATAATTGTGTTTATTATAATACATTAAAGTATGTACAAAGCTGTGATAGAAATATTTACAATACATATTCAACCGAATTTTACCGTCTAATGAATTTGTAAAACGTACATTTTCGCTTACCAAAACATTTTCCCCAAAAACTGTTGTTTGAGGATCCTATTCTCAATGTTTAACGACCCAACCAAAATCACTTTATAAAGTAACTTGACAAAAGCAAATAACGAGATATTAAAGAATGTGAAAGCCGAAAAGTTGTCTATTCACAAGACATGGTGGCTTTTTAACAAAGTTTTTTTAGGCACCAAAAAATACACATTTCTTTATCCCTTTTACCCCAACCCAATCAAATCACGGTTGTTTTATCCTCAAGCAATAAAAATACAATACGAATTTTTGACTCAGCTTAAGGTTCACACATCAGGTGACTTTAGACATTCAAGTGCCGAACTGTAGGTTGCTAAATGAAGGTTTTCTTAGTACATAGAGTGTTATCAAACAACACAGAATGGAGGCTGTTTTATCTAGTGTTGATTTTGCACATCCTTGTTGCATCGCTGCAGGGTGCTCACCTAGGAACAGAGAATGTTTGAAATCAGATACAAGATAAATAAAGATAAAAAGAAGATTTGTATTTCGTATCAACAGCGATTTGAACAAAGCGTTTGACACAGTTAACTTTGGAAATTATCAAAAATGTTGCTTTAAATTGATAGAGAATGTTTAAATCATTATTTATGTATTAAAAACTTGTAATAAATTCGAGTTTCATTGTGGAATTTTTACGATTTCTTACCAGATAAGACGTGAACCCTAGTGGCTGCCGAGGGAGCATTATTAGGGCCACAAGTGTAAACTCCTGCATCAGAACCGGTTGCCCGCTGTACCAAAAGCCGGCTGGTACTCTTCAGGCCTTTTTCAGTGACCAATGAAATGCCACCCCGTGCAGAGTCGAAATTGATCACCTAAAAAATATTAGTTTAATATATTGTTGTTTTTCTTCAAAACTATTTGGTTGTATTAAATTGTGAATTTTCAGTGGCCTTTTATGAAACGTAATTAAAATTATACAAATTAATACTTGATTCGATACTTTCGTACCATTATTAATGCAAATATGTAAATCAGAATCAAACATCAAATAAATCAACATTTGCTTTTAATATGCAAACTTTTATCATATTAACACTATTAAAATTCCGTTAAAATTTAATGCGGCGGACTAACTGCTGACGTAGTCACGGAATGAATTTGTTCAACAGGCCATTCATTACGTAATCGCTTTCAAACCATGAAATCGATTGACTCAGGATTAACCCCAATGGAATCTAATGCTCTTAATCCCGGTTGGCGGGGAATTTGTCGACAAATTTTGTTTATAGCTGAATTTGTGAAGTTATTCGGGGTACCTATTGGATTTTGCATTAAAAGTTTGATTTGTTTAATAACATCAAACCAAAAAAAAAAAAAAATATTTTAACAGCAATTATTTTGCAATTAATAGACAGAGTTACTACCAACTTTTGCCTTTTATTATTTTTCTGAACAGCTTTCATAAACGGGGATCTTTTAGACAATGCAAACAAATCCAGCAATATAAACATGGTATGTTGCAAGTATAATAGCGACAAACCACAGATAACGTACAGAGAACGTGCACTATATTGTGGTCAGCAGTGGTTAATGTGTGACCAAACAGTAACTGTGCGTAATTAGATACAAGTGGCTTCTCGACCATTAATAATATGGGTATTAAACTGGGTTTGTTTCTAAATCTAAACAATATGACAACTATATTATTATGTTTTTAATATTAACTATTGAACATATTAAGGGGCCGACGTAGCATGCGTAGTTCGTACAAAAGTAATACCAAAATAATTTGTAAATTAAACATATCCTTAAGGTAGTGTGTATATATTTCGATTGGATTACAGAATAACTATGTGCCCAAATATATATTTTGAAAGGACAATGATATAAAGACGAGATATGAGGAATTTAAAATTTCTATAGAAAACTTATTTTTCTCATAACTCTTGTTTAAATCAATGTCCATTCAAAATATATATTTGGGAACCTAGATATTCTGTATTCCAGTCCTCTTAATGCAGTTTCGTAGACTACTATGAAATTGGTCGATCTTGTTGATAGATTTTTATGGTCTGTTCGTTTTATGATTGTGTTTTGTTGTGTTTTATGATGTCTATAATTAAAATTGAGTTGGACGGTTGCTAAAATCGTTCATGTATAGGAAAACTACGGGGTTATAAGTAATAATGAAAAAAAAACGTACATTTGAAATTACCTGTTCTCCATGCGTCCAGGTGATCGAACTGGGTGGCTCAGGAGTGTGCCGCACTGTGCAGGTCAGGTTGATGGTGGAACCAGCTTGGATGAACAGCTCCGGTCCACTGGATATTACCGTTTCTGGTTCTAAAGGAGATAAATAATGCTTTGATTTAAATTCGTTTACATAGACAAGGTGTAATTAAAATAACTGAAAACCTGTTATGGGGTCATTGTACTCCTCATTTGGAACATCTTTAACTTTGGGGCCATAGCGGAAATCCTGAAAAAAAAAGTTCAACGGTTCCTTACATTCAAGCTGTATATAAGTACTTATGTATGTAGCATTCCGTTTGGTGCCGGACGTAGAGAATAGCACGATCCCATTTCTTCCCGTGGGTGTCGTAAAAGGCGACTAAGGGACTTACTAGAGAGTGGGCAGTAGCGTTCTCTATGCATTTTAACACCATACTGCGATCGCCAACCCACCTGCCAAGCGTGGCGATTATGGCAAACCCCCCCTGTAGGGGAGGCCTATGTCCAGCAGTGGACGGCTTTTTGGCTGAAATGATGAATGATGATGATGTAGCAACAGATTTTTTTTTTTCGATTTTGGACTTGGTTCTATAATAAAAGTTGCTCATAATGATGGGTACAATGACCCCTTAAGAGGTTTTCAGTTATTTCAATTACACTACTTTCTATAATAATAACTTAACTAGCCACCTCAGAAATGGGAATCTAAAACAGATTTAGATAAGACTATTATGTTTCATCGTAACAAGTGCAGGCCACGCTCAATGAGGGGTTTTGTAGTTGGGATAAATAAAATTCATTCCAAAAACAAAGATAACATTAATAATTTTATAATTAACTAGCTTTCGCCCGCGGCTTCGCCCGCGTGGATGTCGAAAAAAAAGCAGCTTCTCTATCAACAGCATTCCCCCTAAACATTATACCATATCTTAGTTGGAACCAACGTAAGCGTGGTAAGCAGATAGGAGTGCAGTTTGATTTACAACTTTACGGAGGATATTTATAGCATATAAATACAAACTTCCTTTTGTACATACTTGTTCAATATACCTACGTGTCCTCCTCCATTTCTTGTCTAAGTCTATTTGTAAGTAATTTTGTATTGTTTATTTTTTCTACGTTTTTGTATAATAATTGATGTACCAACTTTTGAGTTATTCAAGGTACGCAGTAAAATTCTCCCGAAAACTATGTACCCCTTTGAGGGGTAGTTTTGAAAAACGCAAAAGTTATGACAAACTTTGTTATTTAAGTAATGACTGCCTCGTTAGTCTAGTGGTCACAGGCGCGACTGCTGAGAATGAGGGGTGGGTTTGATTCCCAGGTCGGGCAGTGTTATTAGATTTTCCATTAGGAATTTATTAGTAGCAGCCCGAAGTCTGCATTTATGCCCGGTTGATGGCAATAGGCTCGCCCCCTATTACATGGGACTTAAACAAAACTGTCGAAATGTGGGTGTACTAAAGATACACCTCTACCTAACCCTTTGGGGATTGCAGGCTTGATGTTATGTAAATAAGTACTCAGGCCAAATTTCAAGTTTATATGTCAAAAGAAATAAGATTCTGTTCACACAAACTATATCGCCCCTTTTTACGCACTCAAAGGGGTAAATTGTTGAAACATCGTTTTTGACGTTTTTATTATTGGATTTATAGGTTATTTATACCAAATTTCAAGTTAATCACGCCACACAGTAGAATCCTCCCTTGTAAATTGACTATCCCTTTTCACCCCATGTAAAGGGGCAGATTTAAAAAAAAACCGGATAAAAGTTATTCTTTATTTTTTGTTTTCAGTATAAATCCTGAGTTTCAAGTTAATCAGACCGCGCGTTAAAATTATTCCATAAAAGTTTTGATATCCCCCAATCCCCCTTTAGGGGGTAGTTTAAAAAAACAAAAAATCACAAACTTTATATTTTACTTAGGTTAGTATCCGTGCCAAGTTTCAGGTTTATTAACTCAAGGAATAAGATTTTTCATACAAACAAAATCCCCCTTTTCACCCCCTTAAAGGTTGAATTTCCAAAAACCCCTTCTTAGCTGATGCCCACATCATAATTTGGGGTTAATCAAGCCACACAGTGGAATCCTCTCTTGTAAAATTGACTACCCCTTTTCACTCTGTTAAGGGTCATTACCGCACGGTCTCCCGTGAGGCGGCGAGCCTCCTTGCCGGACTGCCGCCGTGGGATCTGGAGGCAAAAGTCCTGGCGCACATCTGGGAGTGGTGCGAGGAGGCGAAACGCTGGGTCTAAACTCCGCTGCCGCGAGAAATCACGACACAGCGGACGGAGCTCCGGCGGGATCTCATGGTGGCATGGAGAGTGTGATTGTCGCAATACAGCGCTGGGCACGCCACAAGCCGGCGATAAGTCCCCTCTTTGAGGAGTGGCTAGAGAGGCGCCACGGCGTCCTCACCGGACACGGTTGTTTCGGGAGGTTCCTGTTCAGGATAAAGCGGGGGGAAACGCCCGGGTGTCACCACTGTGTGGATCGCCCGGATGACACGGTAGAGCATACGGTGGAGGTCTGCCCGGCTTGGGTGGAGCACCGCTGTGTCCTCACGGCGGCGGTGATCTCTCGCGTCCGGCCCTGGTTCAGGCTATGGTTCGGAGCAGGAGGAAGGAGGAGGCAGAACTCGTGAGGGAGAGGCAAGGTTCACGCCCTCGCGCCCCTAGTCGCCGCAGGAGACGCCCCGGGCGTCGGGAGTAGCAAGCCGTCTTCCAGCCACCGTAGGCGCGGGCTTGCGTACGGTGAGCGATGGGTAGCTCGCCATCCGATAAGGACCAAGCCCGGTTCGACAGCACGTTGTGTTCCACGCGCGCCTCAAAGAAATGTCAGCACCAACTGACGGGGTCCGTTAGGGCCTGCCAGGGTTGTGATGTTTGTCCGAAAGGATATCATAGCCCTGGCACACAGGCAACGGAAGGAACACGGGTGGGTTTTAGTCAGTAAAAGTCTGACACGCCCTCCCGCTCCGCCCAGAGCGGAAAAAGTTATTTGATAATTTCCCACGCAAAAAAAGGGGTCAATTTTCGAAAAACTGATAAATTCTTTTATTTATTTTGGTTTACAGTATAAATACTGAGTTTCGAGTTAATCGGACCGCGCGTTAAAATTCTTCCATACAAACTTTGTCATCCGCAAATACCCCAATAAGGAGTAGTTTAAAAAAAAAAACAAAAATGTCACACTTTATAATTTACTTAGGTTAGTATTCGTGCCATGTTTCAGGTTTAAGGAATAAGATTTATCCCCCTTGTTCACCCCTTAAAGGTTGAATTTCGAAAAATCCCTTCTTAGCGGATGCCTATAGTTTCCAACAATAAGCCGAAATATTAGTGATTTTAACTTAAAAAGAAATTTCATTAAAAATAAAATTTTATCCCCTTTTTCACCTCTTATGGGTTCAAATTCTAACAACACCGTTGCGTTAGCTTTCAACCATAAGCCTAGATAATAAATTTAGTGATTTTACTTCGAAAATTAAGGACTTTCGATACACAACATCATCAAACCCCTTTTTAACCCTTCGGAGGTGGAATTATCAAAAACGCTGACACACGTATAAATTATTTTTTAATCGTCAGCCTATACACCAAATTTGAAGATCCTAACTTCAAAACTGCCGGACTTTCATATAAACTTCCATCCCCTATTTCACCTTCTTAGGGGTGGAATTTCGAAAAACCCTTTCTTAATGGATACCTACTCTTCACAAAGAACACACACTCCAAATTTCATGTCTCTAGGACCAGCGGTTTAGGCTGTGCGTTGATATATCAGTCAGTCAGTCAGTCAGTCAGTCAGGACTTTGAATTTTATATAATAGATAATAATTATATTATTTTTCAAAATTTTAGGCACAGTAGTTTTGGAAATAATGGTTCAATTCTCATCAATAAATTTTCTTAAATAAATATATTAAAATTATAAACAGATTATACTTGAGACCTTCAGAGTAATCTATTTGATAATATGTCACACGATACAGTTGGCAAAACTTTTTTCAACAAAAAAAAAACCCGTTTTCAAAATTCATTTATTTACGTAGCACGTCCGTGTTTGGGTCACAGAAATTGATATGTTTACCAAATTTGAACTTAATCGATACATAAGATTCGGAGTAAATTCGCTGTAACAGATACTAAAAGGGTTCCGTTTTTTCATTCGGACATACGGAACCCTAAAAACCAGTAAAATCAAGTTGAATCATTTCTACGAATGTAATATAATATTGTTTTGGTATACGACACGCACACAGAGAATATATGTCTTTGGCAAAATACTGGCAGAAATTAATATCGTCTGTATAAATACCGTTTGATCCCGAATTTATTAACTTTTTGTCTTGAACAAAATATAATAATAGAAGGAATATAAAACATAAATTAAAGTCGACCCCGTAGGGAACTCAATAATATTCAGGTTGAATAATCTCTTCTTCTTAACGTGTCGAAGGCATATATAACACAAATATAATATAATTATGTATGAAGTTGACTGTTCATAGAAATGTTTGAAAGAAGACATGTTTTGCTGACCCCAAATATATTGAGATAAGGGCGGAAGCATGATGTTTTTTTTTTCATTCACGTTAGAGGCAGATTCAATACGTAAAAAATAATATTTGACTTCAAATACATCTTCAATGAGCATACCAGTGGCGAAAGCACCGTATAACACGGTTCCTACCGGCTTCCTTTCGGAAGTTTGCATCAGTAACTCTACCGGTACTGAAAAATGGCACAGTCAATAGTGTCTACTACTGCCAACAAAATATAGTTACACTACACAAGACATATTTAATTCACCATAACACTCAAACAACAAAAACGCCAATTTTTTGCTTTGAATTACAACAGAGGGGCAATTCTACTAATTTTAAGAACGTTCACAGTCTGATCTCAGTCTCACTCTGTCAAAAATACCTCTTATTTCCCTACATTTTGACAATTTTTTGACGCTTGTTTGTCGCCAAGATGAGATTGCGACTAGATTTTGAACGTTTTAAATTACGAGAATTGGCCTTCAGTTTTCTTTTCTAAAATATCTCAGTGCCAAAACGTCATAATCGGGAATTCAAAATTAATACAATAGCGATCCCGTTATGACGTCACTTTAGGTCAGGTGGCACCGGTTGATATGGACGAGAGCAAGCCACTGTAGAGCGGGTTACGTTATGATAGAGACTTATATAGAAGATAGCAAAATGCGTCAGCGAGAACGAGATGGAGGAATATTGCACATTTTATTTCGTTTTCACCTGTTCTACTGTATTGTGTTTGCTTATTTATATTCCTGTATTAATTTTACTTTACATTACTTACGTTTGTGTAGTGACAGCGCAGTTTTGGTTGTGCTACTTGACGATAGATGGTGTTAAATTCAATAAATGAAAGACTTCTATTTTTAAGTTAATATATACATTTATACTTTATTGATAAGTATTAAGTAAGTTAAAACCGGTTTCGCTTTGGGTTCTCTCTTACAAAAATTTACACCTCGCCACTGGAGCATACATAATATAGTATACTGTCTATCTTCACAGATTACATTCTTGATAAGCTGTTATGAAGGTATATATCAATCCACCTCTACTGCAGTCTAAGCTACAAATACCAGTAACATGCACAATAATTGTACACAAATCTACTAAACAAAGAGACCTCTCTCTAGTAGGGGCACAATAGTCGGTATTCCGCTTTCCACATACCGTCTAAAGCCACTGAGTGAGTATGTATGATTTATAGTAGCAACGACTATTGCGGGTGATTTTTTTTTAAAGAGATTCGAATGGCAGATATTTCAACAGTAGCGATTCCTATCACAGCTGTTGGAATATCTGCCATTCTTTTCTTCATCCTTGATTTGATGATCTGGCAGGCACTGGCTTTCCGTTTGGTGCTGAACGTAAAGAAAAGCACCATCCCATTTATTCCCGTGGGTGTCGTAAAAGGCGACTAAGGGACTTATTAGAGAATGGGCAGCAGCGTTCTCTATGCATTTTAACACCATACTGCGATCGCCAACCCACCTGCCAAGCGTGGTGATTATGGCAAACCCCCCTTTAGGGGAGGCCTATGTCCAGCAGTGGACGTATTTCGGCTGGAATGATGATGATGATGATGATGATTTGATGATTGAAATCAAGAAAAGAGAATCAGAACAAAACTGCATTTAAAGATATTAAAGAAAATCAAGACAATTTAATGGTACCAAAATTGTCGATAGAAATGTTTCTAGCGTCAATTTAGGTGCATCTTGATTTTTTCTCAAATAATACCTCAGCATAATACAAAACAGTGGTGGAGAGCCCTTACAGCCCATTACTGAGGCACTATGTGGGGTGAATGGTCAAGTAAGTAGTATATTCCTTGCTTTATCGTTCTCTGCACATCCTGCCGCAGACGTCAGCTATTGTTATTTTTGTTTTGTGTACTACTAACACTAGTGTTATGGTATTTTACTAACAATTGGACCATATTGTTGTCCGAATTTAATAAATAAATAAATAATAATAAAAAGTACATTATTATATATGACGGAAGCCATATTGTTTAACAGCTGCGAGAGGCGGGGCCTAGATGGCGCTAGTGGAACGTGCACCATAGACAAATCATTCATTCTATCGGTCATTTGACCTAAAAGACTTGAAGTCGATTGAGTGAAATATTGTAACGGTAACGTTACAATATTTTACTACCCCCACTAGCGGATCGCCTTTATAAGGAGCTGCGCTATTGAGTCGGTACGCATTTTGAACGGATGCGTCTTGGTGCACGGACCACTGTCTCTCGACAGTCAGTACTGCCCGGTTATTGGATGTGGAACGCTGTCTCCGACAAATTAGTACTATCCTTATTGCAGTGGGTGCATGGACCACTGTCCCTGACAGTCAGTACCGCTCTATCTGACCGCCACTACTATTATTAGTTATTTAATTAATTTTATTTCATTTCTATATTCTCTCGATTTAAAATAACTGATTGTTCGATTGAAATAGATTTCTGTATTGCCATATCTGAGTATTACTTCTGATGTCTGCAGCTATCCCGACATTTATATATGATCCACAGAGTATCGTGTGTTCATCAAAACTAGAGAATCTACAATATTATTTTAAAACGCTGTCCTCAGACTAGCACCTAAGTAAAATTTTGTTTGCAAGTGAAATCGCAAGGAGCAGCATGTTTCTACATTATAATAATTACAATTTATAATTTACACGTGCCCATGCATTATGAGCTAGTACTGAGAAAACATGCTATAGCTGCCATGTTGGTTTAGGGAACGTAGGACGAAACGTAGCAATCTCAGAGGAATCAACAAATACCTGTGTTCCAATTGTTTAGGTCCCAAATGTAAATACTAATGTTATACTTGAGGCATTTGTAATGTTCCTACAATGTTTGTGTAGGTAATGGATATTTGAAATAGGAATTGTTTACCTTGTAATACAAATATAAATGATGAAACATGAACTTCTGTAGGAAGACGAATCTCTAACCGAGTTCTTTTTAGTAACTAAACTTTTATTGTTTGATGATTCTGATGATTTATCATCCAATTTTATAGCCTAAAAAGCACTTTTGCACTTTTAAACACTAACCAGTGCTAGCACAAAATTGTGGAAGTAGGTACCCTCCAAAATATTTATTAAATAAGACTATTATCCGATAAAAATACTCGTAAGTCGAAAGATAATTGATTCAGTTGCACAGAACACCGTTTGGGGTAGCGTTAGATGTCAAAGTAAAAATATAAGGCACTTTTGAACGTCAAATATTACAAAACAATAGAATTAGTTCTAGTCGCCCCTTCCAAAAGGTAGTTTCATATGGAGAAGAATGAGCAAGATACTCCACCGTTACTTATACAGGGTTAATTTTAAAAAGTCAATAACCTCTTAAGGGGTCATTGTACTCATCATTATGAACAACTTTTACTATGGGACCAAAACAGAAATCGCGAAAAAAAAAACCAGCTGTTCCCTACATTTATGTTTGAATAATTCGTTAAAATGTAGGGAACAGCTGTTTTTTTTTTCGCGTTTCTTGTTTGGTCTTATAGTAAAAGTTGTTCATAATGATGAGTACAATGACCCCTTAAGAGGTTATTGACGTTTTAAAAATAACTCTGTTTAATAATATAGTATACGAATAATATATAACGAAATATTATATAATATTATTATTATTGACCATACATTTACTAACCTACAATATTAAGGAAGACAGCATGCCCTATAGGTGGCGTGGTGGATATCTGGCACTCGTACTGGCCGGAGTCGCGGCGCTGCGGGCTGCGGATGCGCAGCGCCCACTCCTCGGAGCGCGGCTTGTGCTGCGCCTCGAAGCGCTGGTCCGACGTGTACGTGTAGCGGCCCACCGTCAGCAAGTGGATGTCACGGTGACGGACCCATGACACCTGAACAGTAAAGAGTTGAATAAGGTACTGAGTAAGATAAACTATCTGAAATGAAATAAAATCGTTTATTCTGTAAATAGGATATTAGAATCACTTTTACACGTCGTATAAAAAACAAATAATCTAGATGTAGCCGACATTTCCTATCTGACTACCCCTGTGAAGAAATGGCGAAACAAACTCAGGGGTCAGTCTCTTTTAAAGTCCAGACATAATCTTGGTCAGATCATGTGAGTACCATGTAGATTAACAAGCATTAATATTGATTAAACCATTATGAATATCACTATTTTGACAAATCTCCACTAGTACCTAGTCCTACATGTGCCAAGTAGGAACGTCAATACAGCATGGTACAACTTCCTAAAAAATATATATTTATAAGTAAGTAGTTACAGTTTTGTTAATAGTTGATTAAGAATAAATAACAGTTCATCAACCAGTGTGTGTTTTACTAATACCTAGTTCCAGAATTTAAATAAGTAAAGTGGAAGTTCAAAAGAAAACACGCATGAATTGTATCTTCAAAAACTAGACAACAACACTTTTCTATCTCTAAATCAAGCGAGAAATGATAACAAATAAACACAACCCAAGAATTAAAGGAACATGAACATATAAACATGCCTTTTTATTCGCTATCTTTTATTCCTTTTTCATTCCAAAGGAAACGCTAGATGACACACATAGATAGTATTCAAAGGGTTTCCTAAATCGAACACATAAAATTCACGTATAAAACCAAACATTTTGTTTTATCTTTAGAAATGGTGGAAACGCGTCTGATAACTGAAGAGTAAAGAATATACGGGCAAGCGTAATTTATTTTCTACGGATAACATGATAACAAATATGTCATGTGTCTTGGACTCAATGGAGCATAAACAGTACACAGTCCCAGTTCGTCGCATATAGGTCCAAGATTCATTGATTTGATAAAAAGTTATGGTCTTCATAATATATAATTCTTTGTACAATAAATTGCTGAGAATTACTTTTCAGACCTCACTTATCAGAGCTAAGAAAGCTTCGCTCATTAGCATAGCAAACCTGCATTTGCATTCTTAAAACTTCAGAAATCGTCAGCGTTTTTTGTATGCTTTATTAAAACTTCCTTCATTAACTATGAAAACGACTGCCAGCTTCATGCTAATGGTAATTCCATAGTGATCTTTAGTAATCCCATAATGCTGAAAGTTACTGAAGGGACGAAAGCAGGGGAAGATGTTGAAACATAAATAAACGAACTTAACATTTCGAAGGACGATCCTGTCTTTACAAGAAGACACTGTTTTCTCAGCCTACAAAGACAAAATTATTAATGAAGGTATTGATTTCGGAGGTTCAAACGACAAATTGATACCTGTTTGCTAATGGCTGGAACTGGAACAGACTGTTGAACTATTTCATGGCTTTGAAAGGAAAGCTGTGAGTAATGATGATACTTCTGACAGTCAAAATGTCGCGGAATATAGTCCGGAGATAATGGATCTGAGTTATTTTTGGTATGGCGTTCGACCTAAATTTTTATATTAATGAATGGTATTCAATTCTGATAAGTCAGATTTAAAATATAGCTCGACAAACCCCATAAAACATATTTTAACTATAGTAACCGCATACTACACATTCTACTACAGAAAACTCTAGAGTACTTAAAAGCAACACAATGTAAATATCAATCTTCAACACCACTTCGTGCAACACTCATCTCAACATGAGTTAAACGACAGCTTATATTAAAAAGTTCCAAGTGTCAACCTGTCGTACTTTATAACTTGCTATAAAAATATTTTAATGTTGTTTACAAACAGCTATTTCGTGAGTGAGACGTTGAGTCACTTAACGGCCGGGGAAGAAAGCCACGATGGCCTTCGGGCATAAAGAAAAAAAAAAACCGCCCAAGTGCATGTCGGACCAAGCACAATGAAGGGTTCCGTAGTTGGGAAGAATTTATCCCAAGAAAAAACATGTTCCCTCATACATTCCAACTGCAAATTAATGCAAATTAACGCACAATATTGAGTGATTTACCATTTTGTTTTAAGACCAGAGTATTATAAGTTTTCCTGTAATTTGTAAGTAAAGAAATATTTTCAATATTTTTCAAAATTTTAGGATTAGTAGTTTCGGCCTTTCATTTGATATGTCACATGGATACCAGTTACAAAACTTATTTTTATAATTTTCTAATTTGTCCCCAAAAGTTGCCCCGTTTCAAAATTAATTTACGTTACACGTCCGTGTCACAGAAATTCATATATTTACCAAGTTTCAACTTAATCGGTTCAGTAGATTCGGAGTAAATTGGCTGTGTCAGACTGACAGACAGAAAAAAACGGAACCCTTATTATTATAGGATCACTCGTGATCCTATAAGGGTTCCATTTTTTTTCCTTCTGTACGGAACTCTAAAAAATATACCAGTTCAATTTACCCTCAGAATTTCTTAAAGAATTCGTTGTACGTAATGGATCGGCGTTAAGCATTTTACTTGATAGGAGTTATCAATGGCGGTAAAGTGCCCACTTCCGTGGAGAAACGGTCGATACCTGATGTTAAGCGTAAATATAAAACTGCCTCCTGTAACACTTAAGAATTTTATGATCCAGTACACGAGGGAGGATCTATTGCCATTTGTCGGGATGATGGTATTAATCTAGAAGGCGTTTCAAGGGTTTTATTTGCGGTCTTGAGATTTTTTATGCTTAAGGATTTTTTTCTGAGAAAACCAGCACGTATCACGGATAAGTGTTGAAATGGAACCGTGTTCTTTTTTGGAATTGCCTGTTTAGGTTGTTACGTTCTCTTGGGCTGTCTATTCGTGCACTTGTCTACATCCATCGTGTGGCCTTCTAATCCACGTCAATCGCTTCATTACTGCCTGCTTTGATTTACCATTTGTATGTTAGTCGAGCAATGGATATGAATATATTATTTCGATGGTAGCTCGCAATACTGAATAACCTATCTGCGGGGCGAGCACGGCCTACTGTGACATGACTTGAGTCATACATTTTATCACAGTTTGAGTGATAAAACTGTTTTGTCATAAAATGCTAGTACAAATTGACAAGACATCATTTATCATGTTTTGTCACAAACGTCTTGACACGCCCGTGCTCGGCCCGCAGGTGCATTTATTAAATTACCTTTGACGTGTCAGAGAGAGAGTAGAGCCTAGTGGTGTGACCGTCGGACTGCCAACTCATAAGTCTCCAGTTTGAACTCAAGGCATGAGCTCTGACTTTTCGGATTCTTAAGCGTATTGTATAATTATCACTTGCTTAAAAAAAACGGTGAAGGAAAACATTGTGAGGATGAATACCTGTGATATATTTCTTGACGGAATGTGAAGCCAAGTCAGAGGCCTATTGGGCGGCATAAAAACGCCGACACCGGGTTAGTCACTAACCACACGAAGAAGAAATATGCCAGATATTTCATTAAGCTTATCCATCTTTAATTTTTCCGTGAAATTAAAATGTTGCATACAGGGTGTTAAAGTAACTACGTGCCATAGCTTAAGTGTAGGTAGGTTCAGTATCAATAAAGGAACCCAGGAAAAAATAAAAAATAAATAAAAAACATACATGAAAACACTAAAAAAAAAAATTGCAAGATCAACCTAATTTAGTACCTACTAACTTAAAATAGCAATCGTTTAGAATTAAAATTGTTTTATTTGACGGTCCTAGCCCGTTAAAGTACGAAGAGACTTATTTTTATTTATTTTTTATGTTTAATTAAAGTTTTAGTTTTTTTTTTAATTTGTCCTGGGTTCCTTTATCGATACTGAACCTACCCCTATGCTATGGCATGCAGTTACTTTAACACCCTGTATATTTATATGTATGGAAAGATTTAGGACGTGAATATTAAAATTGACGACAAGTGAATAAGCGTTGCAGTGGCTTTACGGCGCAGTAGTTTTAAATTTAAACGTTGACGAAACTGGGTATAAAAGCCAGTACCGTGAAATATAAAAGATTTCTTTACGATGATAAAACGCGAGGTGTTGAAGTAGTTTCCGTTTTCATTTAATATTACCTAAACATTTTGAGGTTTCCAAGTAAATTTTGGTTGAGAAATAATTCGACGAATTCGTTCAGCTCTTAACATGTACTTAAATATTTCTGTAGAACCAAATGAAGAATTTTAGATGAAACAGCTCCGGATTTTTTTGTAACAAAATTCTCAGTGGATCCCGTTAGGCTACGGAAAATTATTCAGGATCGTGTCCGGTAAATGAAAATGGATTTCTCTCCTGTAAACTGAAAGCCGGGCGACCTCTTATTCCGGAATCCGTACGTTATTGACCTATGACCCAATCAGAGGCTTTGCAACGTGGCAGAATGATTAATATTTCTGTACTTTCGCTTCTTCATGAAAACAGATGGGATGTGATTTTGTTCACACTGCTGGAACAAAAGCCTTATGTCTGTGAGATAGCGGGAATCCATCACGAGAACCCGTGCGGGTTGGTGGATGCCACATGTCTTCAAATTTTTAGTTTTAGGACATGCCGGTTTCCTCCCATGATTTCCTTCACCGTTTTAGAGCAGTGGTGCTGAAGTACGACGGTACGGTGGTAACGACCGCGAATTACATATTTTCGTTCGAACCCTGACAGGTGCTTCATCATTTCAGCTGAAAGACGTCCACTGCTGGACATAGACTGCGTTAGATTATGCCTGTGCTAGACCTCTATGTATTTCATCGTATCATTTCAGCCGAAAGACATCCACTGCTGGACATAGGCCTCTCCCAACATTTGGAGGGGGTTGCCATAATCGCCACGCTTGGCAGGCGGGTTGGCGATCGCATTAAGGTGTTCAAATGCATAGAGAACGCTGCTGCCCATTCTCTAGTAAGTGCCAATTCTGCTATTCTTTACGTCTGGCACCACACAGGTGCTTCACTTTGTGTAAATTATTTCATCAACTGCTCTCAAAACGGTGAAAGAAAACATCGTGAGGAAACCGGCATGCCCTGGAACCAAAAATTTGAAGACAAGTGGCATCTACCAACCCGCACTGGGCCCGCGTGGTGGATTACGGCCCACTTCCTCTCACAGAGAGGAGGCCTGTGTTCCAGCAGTGGGAACATTATTGGCCAATTATGATTATGATGAAGTAAATTGCACAAAGTCTGGAGTAGGACCAGACTTACAAGTTGTGGGTTTAAACCCAAATAGGCATACACTCTACTTTGTAGGTCAAATTTTAAACTATTCAGAGTTTTTTTTTTTCAAAGTTATTCAAATTTCAAAATAAAGTCATACTTGACGTTGACAAAGCAAGTTTAATAGAAACCAGATTAATTTTATTTATTAATAACCTGCTGCTGTACGTCTTACCTTTTTTTTAGCCTACACTGTCCCACTGGAGAGCAAATGCCTCCCCCAAATTCTTCCAAGCATCCTTTAGTATTAATATTAATACTTCTATCGTCTAATTTTTTAAATTATGTTATTAAAATTACTTACCGTTCTATTCTGCAAGTTCTTGACCCTGCACAGCAGTCGAACGGGGTGACCAACTAAGCCAGTTATATTCCTTGGCGTGCTTGGGTCGAAGTAGGGAGCGTCTGGGGAACCCTGCCATTCTTGCAGGAATTCGGCTCTGAAATGGCGCGAAGAGATGTCCATAGTTGTGTGGTCTTGAGGTGACTCGGTGCCGGAATCAGCTGGTGAGGAAAAAATTACATTGAGTATAATAATAATTATTATTTTAACATAAATTGCTGTCTCGAATCAAGTACAGTATCGAGTTTTAGTAAAAGTTTGGCTTTGAAGAACATCGCCACACTCAGATCAAAATACGACAGAAATCCACTGAGATATTTTGCAGAAATAACGCTAAATAAATAATGGTAACCCGGATGCACGGATTTTTTGTACATGACTATAACATTACCAGAAATCTTTTATAGAAGCCAGTAAAATCCATTATATTGCCGTCTTGTAAATAATATGTTTCGTAACTTGTTTTTGGATGTAATCACAATCATGCAAAAGTGTAGATTAAGAAAAAATATTTGTACAATTGCAAAAATCGACCCCTAAATATGTAGATTTCCACTTCCCAAAGCCCGGGGGTCCTCCGCCGGTGCGCCATTTGAATCTTCAACTTTAAGAGTCCATTCGCGATCACAAGTGCTGCAAAGACCTCGTAACGTTGGAAAACGTATTAAAATTATATAAACCGTGAAATAATCTATAAACTTTGTTCCATTTAAATTAATATTTACTGAAAACATTCAATGTTTTATTAGTAAATAAACACAGCACACTGAATTATTAATCGCCTTTCCATTTGCTATTAGTTTGACTGTATCTTTTGATAAAGTATTCCCAAAAACAGGGGAAAGCGAGAAACCTACGGTTTTTTTATTAGAAAAAAGTCTATTTTTGTGCCCAATTGGTGGCAATAAGCTCGCCCTTTATGAAGTGGGACTTACCTAAACATAACTGGAAAAAATGTTGCTGTGAGTAATACCTCTGTCTACTTGATCATGGAAGGGTCATGTTGAAATATTAATATTTAAAGGTCATGATGGAATATTAATACAAAAACTAAAAAACCGGCCAAGTGCGTGTCGAGCCACGCACAATGAAGTGATGAATTTATCCCAGGAACAAACTTAACATTGTAGTTGAAAAAGATGTTCCGCTATATATTCCAACTGCAAATGTAAGTTTGTACGCACATCATTCAGTGATTTACTATGTTATTGTAAGACCATTATAATTCTTATAGGGTTTCTACTTTAAATAATGGTTCTATACTTTTTAGTATTTTTTTTTAATTTAAGCTCACCAGTTTCGGAAATAAGGGCCAGCTTTCATATATTTTCTTTAATAACACTAATTATTTTAAAATTATAAAAAAAAAAAATATATACTTGAAATCCTCCCTAACAAGTCTTTTAATTTTTTTTTATGTTCTAATTTTTCCCTCTTAAGTGAACCCCATATTCAAAATCATTTATTTACGTTACCCGTTCGTGTTTGGGTCACAGAAATTCATATGTGTATCTACCAAATTTCAACTTAATCGGTCCAATAGATTTGGAGCAAATCGGCTATGACACACGGACAGACAGACACACGAGTGATCCTTTAAGGGTTCCGTTTTTTTTCTTTTTGAGGTAAGGAACCCTAAAAGATCTTCAATGTTAACATAAAGACTTTATCAATTAACAGCTTATTTTTGCTCAGATTTCTAAATCCTCGCAGGCTTTGCCCTACGTAAGTGGCTTAGCGATGTTCGCAGATTGTTTTCAGCAAAATTTTGCTGCAAGCTAAAGCTGTACTGTGAAAGCAATTTAGCCGACTATATTTCAGTACCGGGAGAACGATTAAAATAAGCAATTCGCGCTGAATTTCGGGTTAAAATGAACTAAGGTTGTTTTTGCTGCTTCTGAGTTATAGCACAGTACAATATGGTTAAAAATAGAGTAGTTCCATTTACTTGCAATTTACTTAAATCCAATTTATTGGCATGTTGTTTGAGAAATGGCGTCTTTCTATAACAATACCTATATTAAAAGAAATACTTAACTGTTCAGACCATAAATACCATTCTAAATAGTCAGTGTTATTTTTCTACAGACCAAAGTATAAGAAAAACCCAAGATTTTCCTCGAAGAGAGCTTGAATCCCAAGTAAGAAAAGGGAAGCTTGGAATCCCAAGTTCGTTTTAGGGTACGTATTTGAATATCAAAGATTAAAATACCTACGCTTAAAATACCAATATTCAAAACATCGAAAATTTAAATATCGATTATATCAAAATATCGAAAATTGTTATACCTACGCTTAAAACGTCGAAGATTGAAATGCCGACTGATTAAAATTTCGAATGATTCAAAATATCGAATGACATTATGCCTAAGTTCAAAGTATCAACATTGAATACATCTAAGTTCATAATATCTACGTTAAAAATACCTACCAGTTGAAATACCGAAAAAAAAAATAGGCAGTATGAGTGTATTCATAAATGTAGGTTTTTTTGTAACCCACCTAGTAACTGATTACCATCTAGCAAACAAGCATGCAGCAATCATGCAACATGCAAGCAAGCATGGTTTCTGTCACGGCTCCGGTGCTGCAGGGCTCCGGCAGTCCCATGCGAGCTTAACGTCGCAAATGGTCTAAACGCTCACCACCGCAGCTCCGGCTTGTTGGCCGGCTTCGCCGGCCAGCCTCAGCTGCGGCGGTGGGTGTTAAAACCACCTGCTCCTCAGCTCGCGGGCCGCCTCGCCTCTCCGCGCCTACGCGATTCTAAATTACACTCTAGCGGTAGGGCAGACAAGACTACGTGGAGTCGGTTTTGCAGCGATACGTTTCTGTCACTAACTTTAGTAGACACATTGACTTTCAAGAAAATATTTTAATTTAAAGACCTAAATAATACCTTCACGATTGACCTATGCTTGTACACTAGACACTGATTTTCATGGATAAAATAGGTCAAAATTGTTCCAAAACCGAATTGGGGCACTCCGAATTCACGTAGTCTTTTGGCTGTTACCCCTAGAGTGTATATAAAGTCAAAGTCAAAGTCAAATTGTTTATTTCAAATAGGCACATAAAAGGCACTTTTGAACGTCAAAATTTACAATTGATTCTAGTCGCCCCTTCCAAAATGTAGTTTCGTATGGACAAGAATGGGCAAGAAACTCCACCGGTACTCTTTTAAAATCTTGTACAATATTTTTATAGGTACATTAATTATATAATTATATGTGAAGACGATGCACCTAGAATAAAATTACTATACCACAATAGGAATCCGGAGGCGCGAAGGGAGGGCAACCCACGCCCGCTGTAACAAAGCATAGGCACCCGTGGGAGCCGTAGCGGCTGGGCGACGAGCAAGCCGAAGCTGCGGAGGTGAACATGGGAGCCTATCCTTTGTTACGCAAGAGCGAAGGGGTTGCACTTCCCGTAGCGCCGGAGACGTTCCAGAAGCAACCTTTTTCCACTCATACTACTTATATCAAAATTTTACACGTAGGTATATTAATTTTCGATGTTCAAATAATATATATACCCATCGATATTTAGGACGTTCGATAGTTTGTACTTCGATATTTAGGACATTCGATAATCTGTATTTCAATATTTGGATCTTTCGATGTAACTTTTGTAGATATTTAGATTTTAGATATATTGGACGTAGGATATTTAACCATTTGATACTATAAACTTTCGTTGTTTTAATTTGCGGTTTTATAGTCGTTCGATATTTCCATTTTCGATGTTTTGAACATCGATATTTTAACAGTAGGTATTTTAATCTTCGATATTCAAATACGTACCCCCTCGGGCTTGTGGTTAAGTAATTATAATAGTAGATTAGTGCCTAAGATTCTTACTTTAAAATATTTGTCACACAAAAAATAATCTCTTTTAACTTTATCTATTATTTTGTTACCGAAGTTCAAGCTGTATTCGTTAAAACAAAACTATGTTTAACTGGATGCCTAATTGGGTCGTCCAACTCTTCAATTTCGATTTTCAAGTTCTTTTTTTTTGCTTTTTTCGGCTTAGACTTTCAGATTTAATTATATGTATAACTTTTGTGTTTAAATTATTTATTATTTGAAAAAAAAAACATTAATTTACAAAAAAAAAAAACAACCGACTTCGAGTGAAAAATAACTTTAATTTCGGAAGTCGGTGTCGTTGGATCTGTTTTTTAGTTTTTTGCCACAGACTTCCAAAATTAAAGCTGTTTTTGACTTTGTGTTTTTTTGAAGTCAGTTTTTTTTTTTTTTTGTTTAAAAGGTTTTTTATTTTTTTACTTTTAAGTGAGTGAGTTTTTAATTTATCTAAGTTACAACAGCCTTATGTCAACCGCTCATCACCTTTTACAATATTGCTTTTATCGACGCAGGGGCGTCATAAAAAAAAACCGGTCAAGAGCGAGTCGGACTCGCGCACCGAGAGTTCCGTACGAATATATGATGTTGATGATTTCTGAAAAACTGTGCTATTATCTCTGCAAACTTCGGAGATAAGAGGGGGGAACGGTATTTTTTTTTTACATTTTTCATCAAAAGTCGAAAACTATGCTGTCTAAAAAAAATACTTTTAAGAATGTGCAATCAGCGTTCTTTCATATGATACCCCACATGCCCTAGTAGCCCCACTTTAATTTTTTAAGACAAGGGGGTCTTAAAAAAACCCTTTTGCAAAAAAGGTATATATTTTTTTATGTCTTTCTTGCTTGCAAAATAGTTGGGCAAACGTCGTCTAAAACTATTCTAAATTTCTAGTTGATAGCATTAGTAGTTCTTGAGATATCTAGGTGTGACAGACACACAGACTTAGTCTCACCATAAGGGTTCCTTTTTACCATTTTGGTACGGAACCCTAAAAATATACATGCCGAACATTATAACCTCCTCCTTTTTGGAAGTCGGTTAAAATGCATTGTATTAGAAGCGCAGTCAAAGATATTTAAAATCTGGTCGACTTCCAGTCTAATCCGATGCAGCTGAATCCCAGTATCTTACATGGAGCGACTGCCTATCTGACCTCCACAACCCAGTTACTGGGTAACACGATACCCTTTGGTAAGACTGGTCGTCAGACTTTATGGGCTTCTGACTACCCGTAACGACTGTCAATGATCTGCGAATTACAGAGAGAGAGGCACGGAGCTACAATGTTTTCATAAAAGCCTACCAGAAGACCAATATACTCCAAAGAACGCTTGAAATTGTGTCACCAAATAGTATATTATATGGCATAAATAACACTACTTCCATCTCCATTTATGATAATGTCATCAACACCCATAGCTATAATTTGTTTTATCAGGATTTAACTGACTGGTGAAACTTTAAATTAGTTTCATGGGGGTGTGAAAACCACCCCTGTTGTCATAGTCCCCGCAGTCAGTGCCGTTATGCTTGGCATTCATAGTTAGAACCAGTTAGCGAATTTGATTCTGAAGTTCGTGTACAATTTAAATTTAGTTTATTTATTTTTTGTTGGTCTATTTTTATTGCTTTTAATTTTTGTGGTGGAATTGTTTATGCGTTTTTATCGTCATTTTTGTAATAACGCAGCTTGGTAAAACAAGTACACTACCTTTTATGCGCCTAAAAATATAACAGCATGCCTAAGAACATCTGCAGTCCTGTGTGGAATCCATTTCTTTCACATATCATTTCTTTCCACGATGTGAACAATTGCAGTATCTTTGAAAATTAAAACTGTGATTTCAATACTTTGTTTTTTTCAGAGCAGCTTGCCAGGCCACATGTCCCTTCGTATCGTATCTGTACAAAATTCTCGGATTTTTGAATACAATTCTCCAAAAATCCTATATAGCAGTCAGGGGCGACACACGGTGTTGAGTATGTAACAAACGATGCACGAATGTGCAAGATGCAAAAAGAACAAAGAAGGACCGAGCCTGCACGTGACGTTCTATTGTTTTGCATGGGAAAAGTTGACATATTTTATTATAACTACCTCTATTTAACGTACCGTGATGACAAGTAGCCAATCACCGAGAATACGGACTCACTGTTAAATAGACCTCGTATATAGTGCAGTATTTTATGTAAATTTTACTGAAATGGCCTATTTACAAATTGTACACCCAAACTGACAATGGGAAACAACACAAACATGACCTCATAACATCGTTCCCATCCATACATCTTAGACAGAACTGCAATAACATATCTCTATAACATTCAGTTTCCATTCAGAGCCAGCCAACCGAAAGGGAATAAATACAACACCCAGCTCACAAAAGAGGCGCTCTATGATTTACGAGCAGATATCATTCAGTGCCTTGTATCAGTGGGTATTTGGCAACGACATTGGTCTTTATTGCTCGCTGTTAATAGTTAATAATCCTTGTTTTTTTATTGTCCGTTTTGTTCATAGAGATGGGATCTCTTTGACCCGAATGTTAGTTTTATGTTTGACTTATTTGGATCTTGTTATGGGAATGATTTGGTGAAAAAGGTTTTAGGACGCGAATGAAAGGGGTGTTTTGTAGATGAATGAGCCTGTAAATGTTAACTACAAATCATTTTAGAGCTTTGACCCCCTTAAATTCAGAATCATTTATTATTGTGTTTTTGTCAAAGACCTTCAAACCAAAACTTTCCACGTCTTAAAATCTCGCCTGTTTTTCAGAAAAAAGGGTTGTACAGAGTGTAAAATATAAGTTTCGTCAGTTACATGTAACAACAACATTAAGCGAATTATGATTTGACTTTTAGACTTCATCACAACAAATATTTAATTCAATGGGAAATGCCTGATCTTTACCCCAGTTTCTTTGGTATTTCATTAAACAAAACAGAACGTGACAAATCACACACAAACACACTTCCTAAGCCATTCCTCGTAAAATGTCTGTACGTATCGCTTATTTCATTCCTTACGTAATTCCAGTTTTATGTACCATCAATACGCTGTACCAGCACGTTATATCCACGTTATGTCCAACGTTTCAATTCGTAGGGTATTCTACCGTAGTACATTCGGTATCTACATAGAGATCGATCACAACTGGGGGCCTAAAATGGACGCTTTGGCAGAATCATAATATGATAATATTATGAATCATATTAAAATTCGTAAAATGGTCACAAACTGACAATTCATAATAATGATCTGCCTACAATTCATATCCCGCAATTCATCTGTTTGACAGTTTAGTATGGATATTCGTAAAATGGTTCACAAATTATGAATTACTTTATTGAAGTCTAATGTCAAGTAGCAGCTGCCAAACAGATGAATTGCGGGTTATGAATTGTACGCAGATCATAATTTATGATTTGTCAGTTTGTGACCATTTTACGAATATTAATATGATTCATAATATATCATATTATGATTCTGCCAAATCATCCATTTTAGGCCCCCTGATCGTTTACAGTGACCCAATACTTTTAAATTTTATTTATGGCTGGGATGGTGAGATGGGTTCAAATTGTTTAAAACCATTTTTATATGAGACACACACGTCCAATTTTTATGGTGCCGTACCTAAAAACCAGCCAAGTGCGTGTCGGACCACGCTCAATGAAGGGTTCCTGGTACCTGTATATGTAAATAATGTATGCCTACCAAAAATAGTAACAGCAATATCCGTATGACGGTCAGATTAAGAGGCTTCTCATTTAAAATAGAGGAAGGGTTTTTAAAGCATACTGAATACCTAAAAATAACTCCGTCAGCCCGGAAAGGCTTATATAAGAAGGATGGAAATAGCATCAGGTGTGAGGTCGAGGTAATCCTAATGATTAACATAATCTCACCGTGCGGTTTTGGCTGAAAATGGGCTACCTACTTTCGTCGTGATTGTCGTTATAGGCAAGTAGGGGATTATGACAAGAATATGGATTGAAGCATCTTTTTGTATGTTATTAATATCATAGTGTATGTGTAATATATCAAACCTAAAGTAGGACATTCACGATCGACTTAAAGTCATTGCACTGTAACTCTTATCTCGGTAAGGTAAGGTATAAATTACAATGATTGCCGAGAGTTTTATCAAACTCACGGCTATCATTGTAATTTATACTTTATAAGTATAACAATGCGATAAGAGTTACATTGCGATGACTTACTAATGGTTTTACGTCATTCAAAATTGATTCTGAATGTGCTGTTTACGCACAAACATTTTTTAATTAAATGAGTCTTTCATTTAAGGCAGACGACAGAGGTGTGTGGAAAAGGGAGAGGCTTTTGCCCAGCAGTGGGTAAATTACAGGCTAAATAGATAGATAGAGTACATACTTGTCATTTGACGGTCGAATTACATAAATGTATGCTGCAAAACAAATTAGAACAGTAATGCAATATGAACTTGTCTTTTTGGCAATTCTTTAAAATTCAACTTTCAGTCGCTATATTAAGATTGAACCTATGCAGGTAACTATGTACTTTCATAAGTTTGGTTTATGCGCAGATATTTTCATTTAAGATGTCCGTCATACATCGTAAACAAAGATCTGAAGGTTGAGCACCTAAATTTCTCAAAGACTCGGTACAGACACGTTATGTCTGGCGAAGAATGTCGAAGAGAGCCGACCCCAAATAATGGGATACAGCCAGGCAGAGAGAGGGGTATCTAATAATAAAACTGGTGACAAAGCTTGTTATAAAAATAACTTCTGAACGATTCATGCGCTTTGGGAAGATTTGCTTTTAGCATAGAAATACGTTAGCTAGAATTCCAAAACTGGAATAGGAAAACCTATTTGAAAAATTGTTAGGCGAGGTTTGGAACTGTCTGATAAATGGCGTTAGGCTCGCTCTCTATATCCTAGTGGGATCTAATACCGGCCATAAACCTGTACGGTTGGAGATAGCTCATGCTCGAATTGCCTGTTCTTATGACCTAGGTTTTAACTTTTTACGTACCTATTGAATTGTATTGTTTTTTTAAGGTAATACTTAAAGCGTGAAAGGTGTGGTATTATGGGTAGATTCAAATAGTTAACACTATATTATAATATCTATACATACATATTAAAAAATAAAGTTGCATTTCATGTCAGTCTGTACGACCACAGATTTTCTAAACTGGTTATCACGATCATTTAGAGCATTTATTCCGAAAGGTTTTTATGTATAATTTTTAAATTAGTAAACGCAATATAAATTGTCTTTGGTCCCTGGCCCTGACATCAACCAATCGCATCCAATGGAAATGATTGTCAAAATTTTTAGTGTATTGGATACGAGGGTTTTGGCTACTTTGTTTGTGTGTAGTTTATATTTGTTGAAATGTGCGTTTTGTTTGTGCAGAATAAACAATTTTTCTTTCTTTCTTTCTTTTCTTCAAATTAGATGAACAAAACGACGAAAAGCTTTATAATCATAACGCTTCAAAAATATAAATTCTTACAGAATGTATCTACCTATCTACTTACTACCGAAGTGCAGTTTGCTACAGCCAGTTCAGAAAAGTCATTATCTCTAAAAGTTACTTAAGTCGGATCCAATTAATGTTCGCTAGTATTGCCTCAATAAACCTTAGACTTTACTTGAAAGCTTTGATGAGAGTAACGACTGCAATAGGGAAAAATAGAAATATAACGTTTACTCCAGAATAATTTATTAATTATTTTCTCATTTATTTCATTAATGCACTCATAAATTACATTTTTAAATATTAGAATATAAAAACATTTAAAAATATAAAAAAATTGTAGCCCACCGGTAACGGGAGCAATGTCCAGCAAGGTTCCCCTCTCTGAGAGAGAGGAAACTCCAAAACAATGCAAGCCGTTTCCAGAAGTACCCCTTTCAAAATCCAGCCCTTAATCCAGCTGCCCAACGAGAGCCTCGTCATGTGCTGGTCGAGGCTCTTGGTTATAAGCCATTGGCTGTTTTTAGGGTTCCGTGCCAAAATAGTAAAAAGGAACCCTTATAATGAGACTAAGTCAGTCTGTCTGTCACACCTGGGTATCTCAAGAACTACTAATGCTATCAAATTGATTTTTTTGTGTGATTGTTTGATTCGCTTTATAGACTTTTGATTTTCGGTATTGTTTTTAGAAATGTTGTCGTTTTCGACAGTCTCTGCGATAGCCATTGGCTGTTACGTCTATCGGCACAATGATCGCTGAGTCCATATCTCACAACCTCGCGAGCCAAGATATTTGATTTGTTTATCTTTCTCGGCTTTCACGAGGTTCCCGTCTTGCGGGACCATTATGTCAATAATCATTGCGCGCCGCTCTACTCAATCCACCACCACTATGTCAGGCTTATTGGCAATAATATGGATTGATCCCGGTGCAATGTGATATTTACATTTTCGAGAACTGGGTCGGGTACATACCTGTAGTACGGCACTTCCGATTCCACAAGGCAGTATTTCAGAGTAAGTTGCTGATAGATAATCCTGGCTACCAAGGTTGTATCAATATCAATGCAAGTACTCTTCCTTAGCTAGACGAGAACACCCGAAGATAATGTGTCTGATTGGTTCCCCCGGACGGTGGCATGCCCGACAGCCATGTCGTCTTTTACAATGAATCTCCGGTAATTGTTCGTCAACATAACTTCGTCCATAATTACACAGAGTAAACCTTCGGTTTCCCCAAAGAGGTCACCGAAACGCAGCCAGGCTACGGATGCTAGTGTAGATCTACATCAAGTCCATATAGGGCGCGGAAAAAAACATCAGTGATGCTCTGCCATACCTCCCTGCGATCATTAGTGTTAAGTACTACAGGCTTGCGCTAGTTCTCTTTAGCCAAGGAGCGTGGGGTGAGCCCCTTGTCCACCGCGACCACATCTCGATACATCCCCTGTCAGATTCTAGGAAATATTCACTGAGACTGCATATCTCGCGATTGTTAGCTTTTAAAAAGCCTCGCGGGGGGACTTTCACGGGATATACAGTCATGACCGTGGGTGATGCATTCAATTTGCAGTCAGCAGCGTACGGACCCTCTTATCGAGGGCATTGAGTGTGGTCTGAGTCCATTTGAATATGCCGAAAGTACATCAAAATTAAGATTATTAAAATTATTAAATTAATTAATTACTTTCTTCAGGCGGCCAAAAAGCGCTCCTTTAATGATTGCTTCATGTCAGTAACATTGATGCCCAACGCTCCCAACGTACCCAAATAATTACATTACCTAGTTACTTCATTATTATGCTTATTAAGGATTTTATTTAAATAAAGAGAGGGCGTAACATAGTTACTAACAGTTATTACGATGTGCTAAAATCTAAAACGTTCGTTCGTTCGTTTGTTCTAACTATGTTTTCTGTGCTTATATGATTTCGTCATGTTGAGAGGATGAATGAGAGGCTACTAGTAAAACGCATTTACAATGCTGTGAGTAGAAACGCCGGCCACGCCCTAGAAAGAAATAAATAATGAACTTATTGGTGATGTCCTTCACAAAGGTCAGGTGCGTAGTACTCGCAACCGGCGTGAGTGTATTACCAGATGTATGAACGTAAACGAAGTAAAAGGAATACCTACGTATATAAAGATGGTAGCAGGTGGCGCTCTGTAGTTTCTGCATAACCCTTTGCGGAAAGGCGTGAGTTTTCGTCATGTTCGTGAACGGGCCCAATCAGTAGGGACTGGTCATCTCTTAGCTGCCATGGCTTCTGCCAGGGTTGCGAGTTTGTCCGAAAGGGATATCGTGGCCCTGGCACACAGGCAAATGAAGGAATACGGGTGGGTTTAGTCAGTAAAAGTCTGACACGCCCTCCCGCTCCGCGCAGAGCGGGAGAAGTTATTTGATGATTTCCCACCGACAAAAAAAAGCTGCCATGGCTTATTTTAATTTAATTTAATTTCTGAATTGTTTTTTTCCTTAAACTCATCATTACGAAAAATTATTACATGGGACTTAAAGATAAATGGCAAAATGTGGGTGTACTATAAGTACCTACACCTCTGTTTAACCCTTCGGGGATTACAGGCGCGATGTTATCGACATCATTATCCACAACAGTGCTTATTGAAATTTACCACAATACTGAAGCTTTGGCCGCACTGAGGCTAATCCCGCGCGGGACGCGGGAAGTGACTGTTTCAATCATTTGGAAGCCACGCGATTATTAGCACCAGCTTCAACACCTCCATTCAAGGTAAACACAATAGGCGCCAGTGAATTTCGTCCTGAATCCCACGCGGCAGTCACTTCAGTTTGATCAGAAGTTGACACTTAATGTTCTACCATAAAGTAAAAATAAAAACCCATCTTTTGCCCTTTCAAATAAAACAACCGCATGCCATTAGCAAAATGACGTAATATTTCTAAAACAATCCATAAAAACGTACAATATAACACGGTACACAACACGGGGTACTTACCGATGAGAAAGAGGAAGCCATGCAGAAGAGATAGGCATAAAGCGGATTTTACTCCGCTCGCTGTGTGCCCCATTACAGCCAAGTCGCCGAGCGGGATCGCTGGAATAAACGGGAACTGTTAGTGATTATTCTTTTGTTTCTTTATTAAGAAACTAAATACTAATAATAATAATATAATATTACCTCTCTCTTTCTATGGGAGTGATTTCGTGAAAAGGTACGGAAGTCACAGCTTGAGCCATGGAATTAGTAAATACTTTATAATACCATGGAATTAGTGTACTCGTGGAATTAGTAAGTATTTTATATATTGTAAGTAGAGGGGGTCGGATTTCGACCAGCGGGCGACCACTACTAATTAAATAATTGTTCGAATAAATATTTCAGTATTTAGCTTTTTTAAATTCTAAGGTTAATTTCTGTCGCTGCTCAGTAGCTTATTACCAAGGCGAGATGTCACATGTTACACATCATAGACTACTGTAAGGCTCACTCGTTTTTTTTGTTGTTTTAAATGAGGCTTTAGAGGAAAGAAATAGGAAGATTTGTATGATACAACACACTGGCAACTTTTTAGGGTTCCGTAGTAAACAAGGAACCCTTATAATTTCGCCATGTCCGTCTGTCTGTCTGTCTGTCTGTCTGTCTGTCCGTCCGTCCATCCGTCTGTCCCCAACTTAGCTCAGGGACGCTCAGTCTTAGAAAACTGTAATTTTGCATGGGTATACATAGTAATCATGCAAAAAAAGTCGTAAAATAAAACCATGAAAAACATTTTTTTTTAGGGTACCTCCCTTACACGTGAAATGGGGATGGTATTTTTTTTTCTCGTCTATTCCATGGTGTGGGGTATCGTTGGATAGGCCGTTCAAAAATATTGTGGGTTTGTCAGAACCATTTTTCAATAAAGGGATCCATTTGCGTAATATTAAGCTTTAAAGTGCTATTTTTTGTTAGAGTCAAGTGTCTTCCCCACCTGCCAGCTAAATGGTTGGTATTGGATATTTGAAAAAATTCATGGCAATAGTATATATAACGAAATTAAAAGAAAAACTATCACAGCTAAGTAGGCTTCACAAGTTAACGAGTAATAGTCGACCAACTTAAATTTGCTGTTGGGGAATTGACTGTAACGTATATCGATGTATGGGAGAGCATGTTTTTCAACTACAATGTTAAGTTTGTTTTTGGGATAAATTCATCCCAACTACAGAACCCTTCATTGTGCGTGGTCTGACATGCACTTGGCCGGTTTTATGCAATTATTTTATTATCACTTAGCGAATTTCACCAATGAAACTTAACGTGATCAGCTTGTCTAACCCGTGATCAAGAGCCTGTCAGTGTTATCATTGTGGTGGAATTCATACTGAATACTCTTGAATGAGGTTTGCAAACGTAAGATTGATATTTCGAGTAATTCGTTCTAAGCCCAAATCGATGATCGATTCAAATCTCATTTAATTAAATGAAAATGAATAATGTCAATATAGAGGAGAAGAAAGAAAATGTCGGTGTTAAGACTAATTGATACTAATGGATTCTGATCATAGTTTTTCTCACGTCTTTTCAGTGCTAACTTTTGATTAAAAGGGAAGAAAACTCAATGAAATATATATGTACATCCCAGATTATCCAGCATCTCGAAGTTCTTTCACCTAAAATTAAACTCGACATGTCAAACTCGCGACGACGACGCATTAATAAGGATTCTATCATATTAAACTGGGTAGAAAGGACCGACATTAAGTGGAATCCCAATTTAGGAAATTAAGACCCACTCGTAATTTGATTTGACCCTACCAATGTGATGACAGTTTGGATCAAACCTTTTTGAAACTTAGACAGGAATTCTGGAATTTTGATTGTCGAATGTCTTTTTGTGATAATGTATTCTTTGATCTTCAACTTCAACTGTTTTTTAAACGTCAGCGAATTGTTAAGTTTTATTTACCAGCCTGGCATTGAATTTGTTGGATCCGGTCTTTGTACGGACACGTAACGAATCAAGCGCGCTACTACTGGCGGACATCGCGTGGTCTACCCACACCTCTGGCGCGCTTCTACAGAGTCGTGATGTTTTGAGCCGATAGATGGCGAGAACCACATTCAAGATTCAGTGTCTGGTGTGATCGCATCAGAGTCACGACGTCGCGGAACTGTACTCGATTAGTTAAGCTCGGTTATAGTGGTGATTATAAACTGTAGTGATTGTGTCAATTTGTGATTTCAATAAACGCTGTGTATCTCACTCAGTGTATTTTCATTGCACGAAACCAAACTTCTGCCCACATGATGTCCAAATCTAACTGAGTAAATCCTGACGATCCGACAAATTTACTTATAACTATTTATTTTTATTTCTATACTAATTCTATGAACATAATATGGGGAGCTCTGTCCACACTGTTTTGTGTTAATTCGGCATTTTACAAAGCATACAAGATGCATGTTTATTCTCTGTTTATTTTGGTTATAGGTACAGGGATCTATAGGGCACTTACACGTCAGAAGCTATGAGCACGGTTCCAATTGGTCCTTTCCTATGGAGAAGAGCTGGCAAGAAACGCCACGGTTACTCTTTTAAAAATAATTAGCTTTTACAATGTTTTCAAATTACAGTGTTAATATGTATGGGAGGACTGTGCAGACCTGTCAACAAGTACCAGGCACTAAACAAAATATAAATGGTCGAAAATATAAAAAAGAAAATCTATAGTCTATGATATTAGGCCTACAACGTTCACAAAATATAAATTAATTTATGTAAAATTGTTAAAATAATAAAAATAAAAACTTAAATGATTGCCATTGCCAGTAACAAATCTGAATTAGTATCCTTTTTCCACTAATAAATAGTTGATATTAAAATTGTAGGTATACTGTATCATTGTAATAATAATATAATTATAATTGTATTGTACAATGTCGAATAAAGGCTCTTACAGACAGGTGCAATATCGCGGGCGCGATAGGCAGCGACATATAAATTGTGCTACGCTTGCATCGCGCCCGCGATATCACGTCATTCTGCACGACACTTAATAAAAGAGAATATCAAAGAAAAATTAAAAAAAAAAACATCGTAATTTGGGAGCAGTTAATAAACATTTACATAGTTATGCCTTTAATGAGGTACCAGGCAAGCCACATGTGCAGAAGGAATTATTAATAATCGCCTGTCTATCTAAAACATCGCCTGATCAAAAGTATTTCACCAAAGTATTACATTCTCGTCCTTATGACGGTAGTTATCTACGTTTAGGTATAAGCGTGGGTTTTTGTGTGTGATAAAAACACATTCTTTTATGTTGGCCGTAAACAATACAGCCGTGTAATATTTCAGTAACACGATTCCACGAAATGTGGCTTCTACGGACTATGAATAAAATAAAATATAAGGATAAGCTTTTGTTTGGAAATGTGTTTTTGTTAAATTATGTCTGTTAATCACATTATTTATACTATAATGTTTAGATAATTACGGGAAGTGCTTTTGAGCTGTAAAGGCTTCTACATACCAGCGCGACTTGTCGCACGACGCGACACGGCACAAAGGCCCCGCGTGTCGCGGGACGAGCGGTGCCTTTGTGTCGCGTCGCGCGACAAGTTGCCCCGGTATGTAGAAGCCTTAAAGTTAACTAAACTAAAAACATACCTAGTTCACCATTACAAAATAATCTGAAATCCCTCTATAACTTTTATTTAATTTTAACACATAAGGATATACCTACATACCATAATTATCATGCATAATAAATAATAATAAATTATTTATTACAGAAAAACACATTTACGGTTCACAAAAACAATTTCCCAAGTAAAAATTTAACATTCCAGAAATAAGTGAATAGTTGGTGTCTGTAGTAATAAAAATATCCAGGTGTGACAGACAGACAGACAGGCCGACAGACTTAGTCTCACCATTAGGGCTCCTTTTTACCATTTTGGTACGGAACCCTAAAAATCATTATATCCGATACACCAGCGTCATCCAAACTAGGTTACATTGACATTACCCTATTTTATATCCAGGATAAGAATGCTTGGAAACATGCTGGTTCAGATCCATAGCACAATCTAGAGTCTAGACAAATTCAAACTAGTTGCTATTTTAATTGTATTGATTATTTTTAAGACATGTATTTTACATTCCGTGATTCCCTTAACTCACACACAGACTTATTATTTTAAAATGTCTAGGAAAACATTATATTTTTACGATGTTTGTAAATAATATGTGAGCACCGTGTTACCGTTATCTCATAATTAAATTATCTGTCATTGCTTCATTTTTTTTTTAATTTTTTTTATCTATTGTATTCTAGGTGCATCGTCTTTACCTAAAATTATCTTAAAAAATATATTGTAAAACATTTTTAATAGAGTAACGCTGTAGTGTCTTGCCCATTCTTCTCCATACGAAACTACCCTCTGAGTTTGTTTCGGCATTTCTTTTCACAGATCAGCCAGCTACGGAATGCCAGCGCCCCATCTGGCTTTAAAATTATGACCAAAAAATTTACGTGTAAAAGTTTCGTCAAAGATATTTTTAGTCGTCAGAAATAAACACCATTTCATACCATCATCATTTCATTTCATTACCTATCAAAGATCAGACTATATTTATTCCTGTAATTAGTACGAAAAAAATAAAAAAGTACCTACTGCGTAGGTCCTGTTCTCTCATTGTTCCAAGATTACTATAAATAGAAATAAATAGTTCAGCAACTTTTATTTGTTTAACGTTAGTTCCAGACACGCGGTAAAAGCGGTTTCTGAATCGAATTTCCAAGAACAATCCTGAGAGCTATTTATTAATAAAATACTAGCTTTTTTCCGCGACTTCGCCCGCGTAGAGGTCGGAAGTTATCCCGCGGGAACGTACTATCGGGATAAAAAGTATTCTAAGTTCTTACTCAGGTGTCATGGTCTACTCATGTGCCAAATTTCATCTAATTTCGTTCGGCCGTTTTAGCGTGAACGCGAAACAAACTCACTTTCACATTTATAATACTTATTATATAAGATTGAGGCCCGTATTTATAGAACGTTACTCAGTACTCAAGCATTACTTAAGACTAAGTTCAACCAATCCAATGACTTGAATCTAGTCTTAAGTAATGCTTGAGTACTGAGTAACGTTCTATAAATACGGGCTTAAGTGAGTAGTTGCGGAGAGAGTAAACTTTTTCAGACAAAAGCGAATGTCAGAAAATAGGTACCTATCTAAATAGTTTTATTGTTCAGTATTCCTTGTCTTGTTTAGACTGCAGTTTAAAAATGTATGGCATAGAACTATTAATATCTGAACTGAATCGGTCCCGTATGGTGCCGGATGATAAGAATAGCACCATCCTATTTCTTCCCGTGGGTGTCGTAAAAGGCGACTAAGGCACTTACACTTACTAGAGAATGGGCAGCAGCATTCTCTATGCATTTTAACACCATACTGCGATCCCTGTACCGTCTGAGAAGGTTTTTGCCCGCTAAGATGAAGACTATGCTTGTGCAGACTTTGATTTTCCCTATCATCGACTATGGTGACGTGTGCTACTTTGACTTGAATGCGATTTTGCTGGATAAGCTCGACAGACTACTCAACAATGGTATCCGGTTCATATTTAATCTAAGAAAATATGACCATGTGTCGAGTTACAGGACTGAGCTCAAATGGATGTCCATTCGCCAGAGAAGAAGTTTGCGCGCTTTGACCTCACTTTTCTCCCTTCTCAACTCTCCCAGCCCTCCTTCTTATCTTATGTCTCACTTCCAGTTTCTATGTTCTTCACACGCTAAGAACCTGCGTTCTTCCAACAATCTTCTTCTACTCTGTCCTTCTCATACTTCTGACTTTGTTCATTCTTCCTATCATATTCAGTCCATTCGCTTCCTCTTGATATCAGGACGGCCACCAGTCGGTATGCATTTAAGCGGAAATTGCAGAGTTATTTACAAAACAAATAGCGTAGAGTCATCTCAATTACCCCCTTTCCTTGAATTTGTATGTATTATATTTATATATATATATATAATATAGGGATATGTTATAGTGTATATGTACGTATGTATATGTATTATAAGGTTATAAACTATTTATGTACTTGAGCACCTATTTTATTAATATTATAAATAGGTTAGAATTTAATATTTTTTAATATTATTATTTTCTCTCCATCAGAGCACCCGCCATCTTATCTCTTCATCACCCTTGGTTGACTGGTAGAGAATGCCTAAGGCATTAAGTCCGCCTTGTACCTTATTGTGTGCGAGAAGTTTAAATAAATAAATACTGCGATCGCCAACCCGCCTGCCAAGCGTGGCAATTATGGCAAACCCCCACTTTGGGGGAAGCCTATGTTCAAAACGGTGTAGGAAAACATCGTGACGAAACCGGCATGTCCTAGAACCAAAAATTCAAAGACAAGTGACATCTACCAATACGCACTGGTTCGGCGTGGTGGATTACAGTCCACTCCCTCTCACAGAGGGGGCCTGTGTTCCAACGGTAGAAACATTATAAACTTATGACATTAGATTATGCCTGTGCTAGACATCTATATACAGGGTGTTATCGTAACTGCGTGCCATAGCTTAGGGGTAGGTTCAGTATCGATAAAGGAACACAAGAAAAATAAAAAAAATAGTAAAACAAAAAAAAAAACAAAAAATAAGTCTATTCGTACTATAACGGGATTAGGACCGTCAAATAAAATAATTTTAATTCTAAACGATTGCTATTTTAAGTTAGCAGGTACTAAATTAGGTTGATCTTGCAATTTTTTTTTTGTGTTTTCAGTTTTGTTTATTTTTTTTCCTGGGTTCCTTTATCGATACTGAACCTACCCCTAAGCTATGGCACGCAGTTACTTTAACACCCTGTATAATTCATCATCATCATTTCAGCCGAAATACATCCACTGCTGAACATAGGCCTCTCCCAACATTTGGAGGGGGTTCCCATAATCGCCACGCAGGCGGGTTGATAATCGCAGTATGGTATTAAAATGCATAGAGAACGCTGCTGCCCATTCTCTAGTAAATCCCTTAGTCACCTTTTACTATTGTAAAAGAAATAAGACGGTGCTATTCTTTACGTCCGGATGGAACTATACATAATTATTCTAGTTATTTTCTGCTGTTTGCTATCGGACTTAAGTTTTTAGTCGAAATCCACTACTGACGCTTAGCTTAGTTTAAGAAGTAGTTACTTCGAATGTCTCTGAATACAAATATAATCGTAAGAACCACATTTTCACCGATGGAAACGTAACTTCACGCTCAGTTTCGTTTGGAACTATACATAATTATTCTAGTTATTTTCTGCTGTTTGCCACCAACGGACTTAAATTTTTGAGTGTTAAGTCGAAATCCACTACTGACGCTTGGCTTAGTTTAAGCAGTAGTTACTTCGAATGTCTCTGAATACAAATATAATCGTAAGAACCACATTTTCACCGATGGAAACGTAAGTTCACGCTCAGTTTCGTTTGGAACTATACATAATTATTCTAGTTATTTTCTGCTGTTTGCCACCAACGGACTTAAATTTTTGAGTGTTAAGTCGAAATCCACTACTGACGCTTGGCTTAGTTTAAGCAGTAGTTACTTCGAATGTCTCTGAATACAAATATAATCGTAAGAACCACATTTTCACCGATGGAAACGTAAGTTCACGCTCAGTTTCGTTTGGAACTATACATAACTATTCTAGTTATTTTTGCTGTTTGCCACCAACGGACTTAAATTTTTGAGTGTTAAGTCGAAATCCACTACTGACGCTTGGCTTAGTTTAAGCAGTAGTTACTTCGAATGTCTCTGAATACAAATATAATCGTAAAAACCGCAATTTCACAGATGGAAACGTAAGTTCACGCTCAGTTTCGTTTGTGAATCCCAGCCTTAGAGACTTCCTGCCAGGGTTGCGAGTTTGTCCGAAAGGGATATCGTGGCCCTGGCACACAGGCAACGGAAGGAACACGGGTGGGTTTTAGTCAGTAAAAGTCTGACACGCCCTCCCGCTCAGCTCAGAGCGGGTTTAATAATTTCCCAGAAAAAAAAAGCCTTAGAGACTTCCGTTACCTTGTAAGTATACAAAGTCTTAAAAAACTAGGTAAGTAAGTAACTAGTTAATGTTACCCCTTTTCTTCGTACAAGCCACCCTAACAATGTTTGCGTACGTCGATGAACAGAAAGCTTAAGTTTGTCTGTATTTACGAACAATCTATGTTATTGTTCCCTGCTTATTGTCTATTCAATATAGTTCTACATTGAGTTTGCATTGAGGATGGAATTGTATAGTGCGTATGAGAAGTCTGTTTTAAATTGTGTATGCGATCGCGATGTGTGAAATGTAATTAGGTATTCTATTTGGTTTGAATTGTCCCAACATATTGAGCCCTGTGACATATGAAAGCTGGAGATAAGACGCAGTCGTTTCTGTTGCCTGAGGGTGAAATTAATGGCTTGAAATATTTGAATACTGTATAATCAAGCAGTTCTATACCTATTTATCTTGCTAATTGTTATTTGCGCAGGCAATAAAATAATATTTTTCGCTTTATACTGTAACCAGTTTCTACCCGTGACGTCTTACGCGTGTATATCCGCTCCCCATTAGTAAAATAATTTTCGGAATCGGATTAGCAGTTCCGAAGAGTACCCCCGGCGCATGGAACACTACGCGCTGTGGACCCGGCTCACGCGTTCCGCCTCCTCCTTCGCGAGCATTACTGCTTCACAGAAGGAGGTGACGGCCTCCCATGCACTCTCGCTCCGAACCTTGGCCTGAACCAGGGCCGGACGCGAGGGATCACCGATAGCCTCCGTGAGGACACGGCGGTGCTCCGCCCAAGCCGGGCAGACCTCCACCGTATCTAGCCACTCCTCAAAGAGGGGACTTATCGCCACAATTGTGGTGTGCCCAGCGCTGGGTTGCGACAATCGCACTCTCCATGCCGCCATGAGATCCCGCCGGAGCTCTGTCCGCTGTGCCGTGATTTCTCGCGGCAGCGGAGTTTCACCCCAGCGTTTCGCCTCGAGATCCCATGGCGGCAGTCCGTCAAGGTGGCTCGCCGCCTTACGGAAGACCGTGCGGTATCCTCGGACCAGCCTGATGGCCATGACCCTTTACGACGGGTGCAACCGCCAGGCTGGTCGCAGCCTTATAGAACGCGCCCACACCAGTGCCCCGTAAAGGGCCATCTGGACCGCACGACCCCTGCGTAAAGCCTCCGGCAGGAGGCGTTTGGACCCCCTAGATTGGGCAGGAGCCGCTTTAAGGCAGCCCCGGCCCGCTCCAGTCAGGGCGCCAAACGTCGGAAGTGCTCCACAAAGTTCCACTGGAACAGCACACCCTACATACACAATCAAAAATGTTACCTCCTTATAATATTAGTATAGTTAAGTAGCAACTCGTAAGTCAACAAGATTCTGGTCTGCCTGCCCAGGATGCTGATTCCCGTAATTAGGAATCGGATGGCATTTGTTTATAATTAATCCACCTGATGAATTTCTGTGGAACCTACATATTTGCTGTTACTTCACACCCAGTACTAAGTAAGCCACCTATTTGCTTTTAGCTAAGCATTCTTTATGTATATTTAATGTGTATAGATGTACATTAATATTACATCACAGGACTACAACACAAGCGTCCTCTAAGCACTACCAATCTTAATTTGTGGTGTAGTATAGACCGTACTACAAACTCAAATAAATATTTACTCCCATAATTATATTCTGTCTAGATGTAGGTACACTGAAGGCTTAGATACATATTTACGATAGCCTAGCCCGTCTAGGGACTCCAGACTGCCTGTTTGATATTCGCAACCAGATAGTTACGTGCGAAAATTTCGTAAGCGCGATTTAGGACCAGACCGACGATTGGGCCTTTGCATTCGTTTTGTTGATTGTTCTACATAGTTCAATTAGTTTTCGCTAGATGTCGTTAATATCAATTTTGTAAACTATGTGTTATTATTGTCTGTGTTATTGTTTACGTAGATCAATTTATTATGATAAATTAGTCAAAGGGTTATGTATATTTATATAATTAGTATATGATAAATTATTAGATATAATTTATCTTATACTAATTATTTGTAATGTAATGTTCCTTTGACTAATTGCTCATAACTAATTAGCATAATCAGCCTATAATGTTCCCACTGCTGGGACACAGGCCTCCTCTCTTCGAGAGGGACTGGGCTGTAATCTACCACGCGGGCCCAGTGCGGGTTGGTAGATGTCACATGTCTTTGAATAGTTGGTTCTAGGATATGCCGGTTTCCTCACGATGTTTTCCTTCACCGTTTTGAGAGCAGTGGTGATGAAATTATTTACACAAAGTAAAGCGCCTGCCTGGGTTCGAACCCACGACCTATGACTCGTAAGTCGGGGCCGTTACCACCGGGCCACCACTGCTGCATAACTAATTGATCTACATAAACAATAACACAGACAATAATAACACATAGTTTACAAATTTTGATATTAATTTTTGAAATGTCTTTGTGTGTATTGTTTATTTTAATTGGACATACTGTTTCAATATTGGTGAACGGTAACTGAAAAACTCGTTAAACATAAAACTTACTTCTGAATTCACCATGAACGGCAAATAAATCAGTTGAAATAGTCATAAAGATGTCTTGTGTTGCCTGCTTCGTGGCTAACATGTACCATCTAGGTATACCTAATTACTTACAAGGAAGCAGTTTACGATCCTATCGGTTTTATGTTGATGAACGACTTCAAATAAAGACTACGGTAAGTAGTTACGATGAAAATTAATTAGGAAGTGTCCTTTTCTGGACTATTATATAGGTGAGAAGGGTGGGAACTGTATTTATAGAAAGGTTGCTGGGGTCTGATCCGTGAACCAATTAATCAATCTGATGTCGGTTTCAACTGAATGAGAATGGCGGGGTAACTATGGAGTGAACGTGGGTTTGAATTCCAGTAGTGGTATAATAAAAGAAATTAATTTATTTTTAAAGGATTTAACTACACTAATTTAAGAACAGACAAGCATAACCGTTTATATGAATGAGAGGTTGTTCATTTTTAAATTCCTTTGATGAATTAAATTATCGTAATAGTATTTAGTTTATTTGTCTGCGTGGTGCCGGACGTAAAGAATAGCACCGCCCCATTTCTTCCCGTGGGTGTCGTAAAAGGCCTAAGGGACTTACTAGAGAATGGGCAGCAGCGTTCTCTATGCATTTTAACACCATACTGCGATAGCCAACCCATGGCAAACCTGTGTGGATCGCCCGGAGGACACGGTGGAGCATACGGTGGAGGTCTGCCCTGCTTGGGCGGAGCACCGCCGTGTCCTCACGGAGGCGATCGGCGGCGACGATCTCTCGCGTCCGGCCCTGGTTCAGGCCATGGTTCGGAGCGAGAGTGCATGGGAGGCCGTCACCTCCTTCTGCGAAACAGTAATGCTCGCGAAGGAGGAGGCGGAGCGCATGAGGGTGAGGCAGGGTGCCCGCCCTTCCGCCCTAAGTCGCCGCAGGAGACGCCCTGGGCGTCGGGAATCGCAGGCGGATTCCCGGCCACCGTAGGCGCGGGCTTGCGGACGGTGAGCGATGGGTAGCTCGCCGTCCGATAAGGACCAGGCCCGGGTCGACGGCGCGTTGTGTTCCACGCGCGCCTCAAAGAGACGTCAGCACCAATTGACGGGGTCCGAAAGAGCCAATGCCTGCCAGGGTTACGAGCCTGTCCGAAAGGGATATCGTGGCTCTGGCACACAGGCATCTGAAGGAACACGGTGGGTTTTAGTCAGTAAAAGTCTGACACTCCCTCTCACTCCGCCCAGAGCGGGAGAAGTTATTTGATGATTTCCCACCAAAAAAAAAAAACAAAAAAACAAAATGATGATGAATAGGATTTAGTACCTATACGTAAATGAATATAATTGTGACACGAAAGGGGGTACATAATACACATTTTCACTTCTTTTCATCATAAATAGGTAAATAAATTGAGAGATGGAGTTATATTTATCAACGACAATGAAATCACTTGAAACTTTTCATTATTATTTTACACTAGCTGCGCGCCGCGGTTTTACCCGCATAAGTGTCGACCTCGTAAGAATATCGGGATAAAAAGTATCTTATGTCCTAACCCAAGTCATAGTCTACTCATGTGCTAAATTTCATCCAATCTCGTTCAGCCGTTTTAGCGTGAAGGCGTAACAAACAAACTCAATTTCACATTTTATAATAATTATTAGTTATGATTGGAATAATTAAAATTGTAGTCCTCTTCAGACAAAATAAAGATATCGATAAAAAAATCATTTATAAAATAAAACTCGTCTAATACCAACATTAAGTAAAACCGGCCAAGTGCGAGTCGGACTCACTCGCGAAGGGTTCCGCACCATTATGTATAAAAACTGCAAAAAAATCACGTTTGTTGTATGGGAGCCCCCTTAAATATTTATTTTATTCTGTTTTTTTGTATTTTTTGTTATTGTGTCAACAGAAATACGTCATCTGTGAAATTTTCAACTGTCTATAGTTAGACAGTTTAATTTTATTTCGTGTTTTTTTGTGCGTCGTGTTTTTTGGCTGTATCTCATGAGCCGTGATAGGTCACGGTTCATGAGATGCAGCCTGGTCACAGATGGACGGACAGCAGAGCCTTAGTAATAGAGTTTCTATTTTACCCTTTAGGTACGGTACCCTAAAAAGATAAAAAGGTTAACTATTGTCTCATGTAGCCCGATTGTCATAAAATACATTCATTCAATATATAGCAAGACCTAACTTTTATGTAAGCTATTAACTTGAAATGACAGCTTAATTTTATTTAAGTTATTGCTTTGTGTCCTTGGCTTCTTTCGGCGTATACATGTCATACCTATTACCTATACTATTATGTAGAGAAAAGTTTCGCCTGTTAGGTATTTGTTCAGTTAAATGAAGTACTTTTGCAATTAAAATAATACATAAATAATAGTGCGTAACGTTCTAGTATCTATTTTCTGACTCATCATCATCATCATCATTTGAGCCGAAAGACGTGCACTGCTGGACATAGGCCTCCCGTAAATGGGGGGGGGGGTATTTGCCATAATCGCTACGCTTGGCATTCTCTAGTAAGTTCCTTAGTCGCCTTTTACGACACCCACGGGCAAAAATAGGCTGGTGCTACTTCTACTACTTTATACCATGATTATAATTATGTAAATTAAAACTTGTTCACAACATTAACAACTTAATGATCTCCTAAAACAGGGCTTCTTCTATCGTACCCTTTTGCTATGCCCTGCAGGGTCCATAATGATCTAAATTATACAGGATGTTAAAGAAATTGCGTGCAATAGATTAGTAGGTTCAGTATCGACAAAGAAACCCAGGAAAAGAAAATAACCAACCCGGACTGGGCCGGCGTGGTGAATGACAGGTCAGTGTACCAGCAGTGATAACCCACATACTTACGTGATAACACCAAAACTGACACTTCACTATGTTATGTGATATGGTATATCCTCTTACACCTACCAACTCACGTCATCACCCCACCCCAACACCCCGTACCGCCCGTTGCGGTCGGCACCCCAACATAGTTGGAAAAAGATTAGTCAGCTTCCAGTCTAACCGGATACATCTGCATACCAGAATTTTACATGGAGTGACTGCCTATCTGACCTCCACAACCCAGTAACTGGGTAACACGATACCCTTTGGTAAATGATAAATGATTTATTTTCTGTAAGTAGGTTTGTACAAACACTTTTACACGTCAATCATATTTAAAAATAAAAATAAACTAGATGAAGTCGGCGTTTCGTAACTGACTACTCTGAGAAGAAAGGCCGAAACAAACTCAGAGGTCACAGTCTCTTTTAAAGTCCAGACCTAATCTTGGTCAAATCATGTGAAGACCATGTAGATTGGTGTCTGAAATGATCTTTTGATGAAAGAATCACACAGATTGAGGGGACTTGTCCAGTCAGTGCACGCATTTGTCAGTAGTCCTGCAGCTCAACTCAGAACTTGAGGAGCTCAACGATTCAACGAAAATATCAAAGAAAGGACATTTGGGTAAGACTGATTGTCAGACTTTCGTGCTTCTGATGACAAATAACGACTGTTATAGATCCACAAATGACAGTCGGGACCAACGGTTTAAAGTGCTTTCCAAGGCACGGGGTAGTCTTTTACGGGGTATATTGTAGCTGCACCAACATCGCCACATGCGAACGACGCGTCATACTGACGTCAGGCAAAACCCTGCATTGCGCAAGCAGAGTTTACCGCGCAACTAGCATATATACAACATCTCGACAACAACTGTCGGGCAGTTGCCCACCAGAAACAACACCCGTCTGGTCGGAGGATCCTCCCTTTTCTATAGAGTATGAGTGAACTTTACACCCTGTTCCTCATTACTCTAAAGTATGTAAAGATGGTCACCCATCGACGGACCACCATGTATTAATACTTATGGAATGCAATAAAGAATTGATAATTGAATTGAATTGAATTGGTTAATACGATATCCCTTGGTAAGACGAGGTATTCCACTCAGAGCACTGATTTCAACAGCACTTGTCCGAACCACACCTGAGCACTTCCACTAACCGCACTGAAACAAAATTTTGATAAGTGCGGTTCGGTGGAACAGTGGTTGTCAGACTTTCAGGCTTCTGGCGACCCCTAACGACTGTCAAAGAGACACGATTGACAGCCGGGACCAATGACTTAACGTGCTTTCCGAGGCCCGAAGGAGTCTTGGTACGTAAAAATGGTCACCCATCCACGGACGAACCGCGGCAAGCGTGGCTTAACCCTTGCGGCTGTTATTTCGTAGCCACAAGCCTCCCCCCCCCTACTCATGTGTTAGTAATAATTGTATATTAGTCACATTACTAGAAACTGACGACAAGAATCGTAATTCCACGATAATTACGATACAGATGCTACATGAGTATTGACAGAACTTGTTTACAGGTAATTATCAGCGGCCAATTAATTGGCAATAATGTAAATGTTCGCCACAAACAGGTCCCTTGCGGCTATGGCTTCTATTTGTATAGTAATAAAGGATATGATGGCAGTGTGATAATTACAGAACATTCTGGATCGAGGTCGTGAGTTAGATTACAAAATGCTTATAAATCATAACACATAACTTCACGCCTGTATAGTAAGTCATCATCTGCCTAGGTCAGCTTCAAGTCTAACCGGGTGCAGCTGAATACCAGTATTTTACATGGAGCGACTGCCTGCCTGACCTCCGCAACCCAGTCACTGGGTAATACGATACCCCTTGGTAAGACTTTCGGGCTTCTGACGACCCGTAACGACTGTCAACGATCCACGAATGCCAGCCGGGACCGAAGGCTTAACGTGCTTTCCGAAGTATGGAGGCGTTTTGGTATGTAAAGATGATCACCCATCCACGACCAACGCCACACATGCGGCACGCCTTTATCATTCATCAATTCGAGACGTCCACTGCTGGGCATAGGCCTACCTCAAAAGGGGGGGTTTGCCATAATCGCCACGCTTGGAAGGCGGGTTGGCGATCGCAGTATGGTGTTAAAATGCATAGAGAGCGCTGCTGCCCATTCTCTAGTAATTAGTCCCTTAGTCGCTATTTACCCACGGGAAGACATGGGTTAGTGCTATTCTGTACTTCCGGTACCACACGGACTACACGGCACGCCTTTAAAGTAAGAATTATATTTAATCCAGTACAGAAAATTTCACTGAAAAAACATAAATATTATTATTAAAATCACCAACACATTATGGAATACTATTTACGGATAAATAATTTTTTTAGTAAAATGTAAATACAATTATCTAAAAACAAAATCATTTTCGACACGACAAAGCTTCCGGAGGCGTAGCGACTACGCAAACGTAGCAGTGCTACGGCGTAGCTCGCGCTACGAACTATGTGATTATCATGCTGTAGTAGCCCCTACAAATATTATTACTCTCCATTTTGCGAACCTAGATGAGAGTAACTATTCCTATCCGAGCTAAGAACTAGTAAATTAAGAGAAAATGTTCCTCGTTAGCAGCCTGGGAAAATACCAGGACAGAAAATCTCCCTTCACCCATGTTACAGTAATTTACAACTTTGCAAACTTACTTAAAATCCCAATCTAAGTGTGTCAGCGGGAGGCTAAGTACCAGAACTTAACTCAAAGTTTAAGATGTCTCGTTTCCTAAGTATGAAATACGTACTATGTAAGTAAACAAGAACAACGGCCTAGCTTTTATCAGACATACATAGATTTGCCCTGCGGTTTTGTTCTGAACTCAGATGTTATGCCATCTCAAGGGAATTGCGTACCGCGAATTTCACTTGTTCTTCGAAATTTTATATATAAAATTCTTCGTATTTTGTCGCGATATTAAGTTGTCGATTCAGTACTTTGAAGGTGTGACGTAAAATTTTATTGAAACCTTCTAGGAAAAGCTTGGGATCTATAAAAGGGTCATCAAGAAGGTTTCTTTATATAGTGAGAACAGATTTTCCGTTCTTATAAGACACGTAGTGCGATAACGTGGCAATAGAGAAGTGCTACTTATTTGATTTTAAACGTGGAAATATAATATTTTGAGAAATAGAAGCATGGATCTGTATCTGTGTTGTAGTCCGTAGTTCCAGCAATTAAATCAAGTCGTATAAAATTAACGTAAAATATACGAATTATTCTGGGACTACTCGTACAATAGCATGTAACTTATTAAAAATAATAACAACGCTCTCTCCCAGGATAACTAAAATATTATATAGATACTCATCAAAATAACAATACCCTAAAAACACAAGAAAACAAAACATGTATTAAGGGTGCTATCACAAAAAAAAACGTTTTTCGTCAATTTCTTATCTAATTGTGAGAAAGCGTGAAATAATCAAAACAATAAGTCTGTGTAACTATAAAAGTACAGTTTTCGTGGTGATAAACCATTCGTGTCAGTCTCAGCACCCGTTAATAGTTTCATCACTTTTGCGCTCTCGAAAATATAGCTTATTTCGCCGTTGATTTACGCCGTTATCTTACTTTTAAATAGACTATTTTATTTTTTTTCGAGCAAGGTAACATAGTTAACTTAGTTATTAAATAGTTTTTGTTTGAATTTGGATTTTATATTCGTAGATAAAAAATAAAACTTCGGATGAAAAATGTTCAGTAACTCTCTGTTTTACAGAATTATTTTTGGTGAATTACTGTACGAAATATAATAAATTGATTAAAGCGCTCCCAAGTATAAAATACAGTAGTACCATGGACATTTTTATAATTTCTTAAATTACGTTATCTTCGGTGTAAAAAAGCATCAAAACATACCCAAAAGTAAAATTTTATGAAACATCCTTTGCAGAGATAAGGTTTTTACTAATTTATGTAAATAAATTGAAATATTTATTTAAAGCGCTCCCAAGATAAATAATTAAACTTGCTGGGGCATATTTTATTTTTTATTTTATGGCTATATCTAAACCATAATCACACATCAAAACTCGAGTAAAACGCGCAAATTCAAGAAAAATTGTGATAGCACTCTTAAAAGATAACAAAAATAAAACAAAAAAATAATATTCGTCATCCCTTAAATTACGCACTGCGTCGAAGTGTGGTAGATTAATTTAAAATATCTAGTATTGTTTAGGAATTGCCCCACTGTTACAAAATGACATAAAATTTTGAAATTTAGCCTTCGAAATGGGAAGCAATTGACTAAAAGCCCTAGACAAATCATTTTCCCATAGATTATTTAGGGGTTTATTACTAAGTTTGCGTAGGGATTTATAACAGAGGTCTTGTTCTCCAAGTCGATTGTATCGAACCCATCACTTTAAAAATCATATTGAAAATTCTATAGATTTGGAAACTCAGTGTTTATTTTAAGGTGATACATTTGAGACTACATTACGTTTTGCATATTTTGATCAGTTTCCCAATTAGGTACTAGCGGTAGACGTGATTTTTTTATTTTTTTTTAAATCAACTATTTCGTTTTGATTCATTTCCTTTAAAATAAACGGTTTGCTCTTGGTTCTAGCGCATCTTATTAGAGTGTTGAACACTGCTGTGCAATATAAATAAAATTGGTTCTTTATCTATGCTTTTAGAGTCTCCCTCCGATTTGGAATGACCGACCCCAAGAAAATATTTATTTATTTCATAATTTAATTCTAGCAACAAGACTCCCCCTTATTACAAAACAAGGTTTATCTTCAGACCCAGGTTTAAAACATGAAGCCATTATGGAATTTCGAACTTTATTCCGACTATGGTAAAGTTCCTAAAGACAATACTGACAACTTAGTACCGAATTAAGTTTTCAGTTTTGTATAAAGAACGGTATTTCAATCATTGTTACGTTCTTATTATAAAAACTGGCTCCATGGTTTATGACATGTCAAAATATAAATCTTGTTTTGTAATAAGGCGGATAGTGTTAGTAACAAAATACCTAACAACTATGTTAGTAAAACATTAACACAGCAACAATTAGTGACATCACTGCTGCTCGAAGAGAGGAGGCCTGTGTCCCAGCAGTGGGAACATTATAGGCTGATTATGCTGCTGCAAGGTGACAGGCCCAGCCGATACCTTGCAGCAGTGGCTCACAAACGCACAATCTAGCCTACTTGCCTGCTAACGCAGACGCAAATTTTTGGCGGCGTAAACGTACATATGAAACATAAAATACGATTCCTATTCTGTCCACCGCAGCAGTCTGAATAAAACCTGAACTCCATAACTCCTTCAGCTGCTCTTAGCCTGATATAGTCTACTAAGGCACTACTAATTTCATTCGGCCCTTTTTTATTATCCATTGGTTTGTTCCATACATAAAAGTAGCCTTGTGCTTGCCCCAAATCATAAACAGTGGAACTATATACCTATACAAAAAAAATCTTTAGAATAAAAAGCTGATACTTCTGACTTCTGGCAAATTTTTTTGTAAGGCAGGTATTGCTGATTCTAATGATCATAATTCTTTAAAGCTATATTTGTTACGTCAGCGAATCATTTATATTTAGATCAACATACGATCTGTTACTGACCTACAAATTGCAAAAATCCTAAGAAAATTTGAATTCCACGGGCTACCTTAGCGCCTCCCTCTAATAACAAGAAGTTTCACGCTGACTAAGTCGCAGGCAGAAGCTAGTACTAAAATGTATCTACAGACTTTATCTTTAAGTTATTAGGTATATAAATTACTTCTAAAACTAGAAATACATATATTTGAGGCTTTAGGTCCCTCTAGAGATTACCAAACCACTGACTACAAATTTTATACGAAATAGTTCAAGACTACTTTGAGCCCAAACCTAATACATAATAAATCTAATATATCTCCCGTCTCTGTACAAAGGTAAAGAACTCTAGAGACAAAAAGCGGCGAAGTGCGAGTCAGACTCATACACGAAGGGTTCCGAACCACCGTACAATATTTAACACAACATCATCATCATCATATCATCAGAATTACTTAAACCATAACTTAAACAAAGCAGGCACCCACTCACACATACCCATTTACACTCACTCACACATACACACATAAATACATAATCCCTTTTCCTTGTTATTAACTCATTTAAAACCCGTTTTACTTTCTTTCCCCCGTTTCTTATCCACAAAATTAATTGTATTAGGCTAGTTTGAAAAGTGCACATTACGAATTTGTAAGTAACTATTATATCCATAATGGACGGATGAATAACCCCGGTAACACAGGTATTCCTAGCATGGAGGTCAAGCAATCAACAATCAACTCAGCCTATCGCAGTCCACTCCTGGACATAGGCCTCTCCCAGGCTGCGCCACAACACCCTGACCTCCGCTTTCCGCATTCAGTCTGACCCAGCCACCTTCTTAAAGGCGTCGGTCCATCTAGCTGAGGGGCGTGGAGGTCAATGATTATTTATTTTGTACCAGGCTATTTCCATGCTTTAATTAAGTGTCAACCTGTATCAGTGTACTTTTATGCAATTTTTTTTTCCATGCTTTAATTAACATCCTATATCATTGTACTTTTATGTCATTTTTTAATTTATTTCCATGCTTTAATTAAGTGTCACCCTGTAGCGAAAATATTCTTTACTAACTTTTTAGACCTTTGTATCCTGCTTATGTGTATGAAGTTTAATTAAAATCGGTTCGGTCATTTCGAAAAACAAGGGCTTGAAAGTTTGTATGAAATGCTGTAAGGTGTAACCGCTCTTAACGTGCTTTCAGAGGCACGGAGGGGTCTTGGTATGTAAAGATGGAAACACGATTGACGATACTGCCCGGCATGTCATTTCATGGATGGTGGAGTTACAGAGAGCGAGATAATCGTTACCGGAATGTACCTACTATAATGAGAAGGATCGGTGACTTTATTTTGTTTTAATTATTTGTTGTTATAACGGCAATGTAGTACCTACACACTCTGTGAAATTTTCAAGTGTCTAACTATTACGGTTCAAAAGATACAGCCCTCAGACGGAAGGTCAGCGGACCCAGAGTAATAGGGTCCCCTCGGCATCCTCTGGGAACGGAACCCTAAAAATGAAAAGAGGGGAACTGTCTAGATTTCATAAGATAACTCCCCATGATTTATGATGTACTTTATTGTCCAATGTTTGTCACGACGGATGAAAGATGGCCGCACAAGACTTATGAGTGAATGCCTGTTAAAGTAACAGATTTCCTTTTATTTATCTTTGGGAAGTCGGACTCTGCTTGGGTTTTGCAATGAATGTTTTTTTTTGGCTTAATTACAGACATGACTAACTATTCGTTTTCAAAGCTATTATGTACGTATAAGAAAATTGACACACGTGTAAGAAAATTATTTTTTTATCAAATTGACACACTACGACCTACGCCAATTTGCGCTGCTATAGGCTAGAAATTTCATGCAGGATGACAGTTGTGATTTGGATATTATTATCCGGGCAATTTACGTTGGTAGTTTTTAGAGCAAATTAGAATAGAATAGAATACTATTATGTACATCATAAAAGTTACAGATATAAATGTTTAAATTTTACATAGGGTGACACAATGGGCGGTCTTATCGCTAAAAGCGATCTTTTACAGACAACCTTTGGATGGATTAAAGCGAGCAGGAGAGACAATACTGCAGGTAGTCAGTGGTGTACCACCCAAATTAATTTCCATAACTTGGCTTTCTAATTTAATCTTCGAACACAATAATCTTGAGAAAACTTTAACTTAGCTAAATAATGGGGTGAATATACAATCAATCTGCCTGGTCTTGTCCCAACTATGTTGGGGTCAGCTTCCTGCCCAGATGCAGCAGAATACCAGTATTTTACATGGAGCGACTGCTTATCTGACCTACACAACAGTAGCGAAGCTATAATTTTTGTTAGAGGTAAGCCGAAGAACAAGTTATTCACTTCTCATAAACTCTAGATAACGTCATAATTAATTAACTCAGAAATTTTAGTACTTCCTTTTATTTTTCAAAATTTTACGCCAGCTAATGGTATGGTATTAGTTGTTCAGTGAAAAAATATTGGCAGTTTTTGGAATATTTTTAATCATATATGATGTATTAAACTAGTATTAAATGTTTGTAATGCGATGTGATACACACAGGTGTAAGAAGACCCCTGCCAGGGTTACGAGTTTGTCCGAAAGGGATATCATGGCCCTGGCCCACACGCATCTGAAGGAACACGGGTTGGTTTTAGTCAGTAGAAGTCTGACACGCCCTCCCGCTGCGCCCAGAGCTGCAGAAGTTATTTGATAATTTCCCACCCACGAAAAAAAAATGTTGTAAGAAGACTGGTTGTTCCGAAGGGAAGCCGATAGGAATCGGGTTGTATGGAGGCTGCGCCTCTGCGACACAACCCAGTAACTTGGTAATACGATACCTCTTGGTAAGACTGGTTGTCAGACTTTCGGGCTTCTGACGACCCGAAACGAATGTCAAAAATCCACGAATGACAGCCGGTATCAATGGCTTAACGTGCTTTCCAAGGCATGTAAAGATGGTCTCCCATCCAAAATCAAAAATCAAAATCAAAAGTCATTTATTCAAACTAGGCTGAGAATCAGCACTTTTCGAACGTCAAAAATTACATGAGTCAATCCACGGACCAACCCCGGCAAGCATAGTTTAACCTGATGTATCGACCCATGCGGCTGTTATTTCTTACCCACAAGTTCTTCAATGGTCTAAATATACGTAGATAAAATAATGCTGATTAGGTATATTTATATAATTATGAAGAAGAGGCATTTTTAGTTTAGTGAGATAAAACTAATTTGTCTACCAATTTTATAAAAAAATAACTGTATCGTAACCTTCTTATATGTACGCACACGCGCGTTACATTATTTTATGTAAGGTAGGGCGCGGCGCGGTGTTCCAGTTAAGTGAATTTATTAAAGCTAGGTTTAGGCTACATTCAATGAAACCTTGATTTTACTAGGGTTCAGGCCAACGATTGAATGTGTACCTACCTGTACTTTACTTACTTAAATGGACGTCTAGAGTGATTTGCGATAGATTTCTATAAAAACTATTGAAAATCGAAACAATCGGGCAAGAAAATGATCTTGATATTTGGAAATAGTTCCAAATATCATTATCATTCTCTTGCCCTTGTTCCTATTTGTTTGGGGTCGGCACAACATGTTATTTTTAGGGTTCCGTAGATAAATGGAAAAAAACGGAACCCTTATGGATTAGTCATGTTTGTCTGACTGTCCGTCCGTATGTCACAGCCACTTTTTTCCGAAACTATAAGAACTATACTGTTGAAACTTGGCAAGTAGATGTATTCTGTGAACCGCATTAAGATTTTCACACTAAAATAGAAAAAAAACAATAAATTTTGAGGGTTCCCCTTATTTAGAACTGAAACTCAAAATTTTTTTTCATCAAACCCATACGGATAGGTCTTCAAAAATGATATTGAGGTTTCCAATACATTTTTTTTCTAAACTGAATAGTTTACGCGAGAGACACTTCCAAAGTGGTAAAATGTGTGCCCTGTAACTTCTAAATAAGAGAATGATAAAACTAAAAAAAATATATGGTGTACATTACCATGTAAACTTCCACCGAAAATTGGATTGAACGAGATCTAGTGAGTAGTTTTTATTTAATACGTCATAGATCGTAAACCGCACTTGCTGCTACGGAACCCTTCATGGGCGAGTCCGACTCACACTCGGCCGCTTTTTCTTCCCTAATTGTCGATCAGTTGTCACCTCGGTAGTCACCCTCTTTCACACAGTCCGTCCATTGCTTTTTTGGTCTACCCCTACTCATAAAGTTATCCACATTCATACTTAAAACATTCCTCCTTGCTCCTTTTTTGTGCACTACTGTCAAAGTTGAGCATTAAGTTTATAAATTGAGTTGAGAAAATAAACGTTATACAATGTTAGTTTTAGTATATGTGAAAAACGAAACACGTGTCTAGTATTTTTATGTAAAGAATCTATGTACAAAATTTCAAAACTGTATCATGAAAAATCACAAAGTTATAAGGTTGTTATGTTACCGGGTTGTCCGTACAAAAACATGCTAACGGCGCCCCCGCGCCTCCAGGGTCGTGTTACGCTCATTGATAATAATTTGGTAGTAGGTACCTAACCGTATGGCAATTGTACCTATTGTAAGTAATTAAATGGTGATAACATTTTCCATCACACTTAGATATTTTTGGGACAAAATATAACATGGTGTAAAAATGATTGAAATCGATTCAGTTCCTTATTCTGAACAAACTATATTCAGGTTTCGCATATACTAAAAATTCAGGAAAAAAACACTTCCTCTCTCCTTAAACATCATCATTACATAATACAGTTCCTTGCTCTTGTTTCATGTTTATTATTGTTTATTGTATATATATATATTTATGTAGATAAGTGTATGCTTTATGTATGTATGTATTTATTGTATATGTAAATGGTACACCACTGACTACCTGCAGTATTGTCTCTCCTTCAGCCTTTATTCCATCCAAAGGTTGTCTGTAAAATATCGCTTTTAACGATAAGACCGGCCATTGTGTCACCCTATGTAAAATTTAAACATTTATATCTGTAACAATTATGGTGTACATAATAAAGAGTATTCTTTTTAGTTATAAATAAAGGGGACATTTTATAGATATTTTCCCTTGTTTATTATATTTTCGGTACGCAGTCAGTCCCGCTATGCGGGGGCTTATTCCTCAGAAGGTGGCGAATGGATATTTAATTAATAACTCGAGAAGTTATTATAATTGATCGATAGTTTATTGAGTACTATTATGCTATCATCGCATTAAGCTCATTGTTTTGCTGTGCACGGTTAGACCTGCGTTACAAAAAATTGCTTAATTATCGCATTAAGGCTTCTATATACTGGCGCGACACGCGACGCGACACAAAGGCGTGTCGCGTCACGAGTCGCGCTGGTCTGTAGAAGCCTTTATGTGGGATGAATCTGCGAAGCACGCAAGCATCTACAATATCTGATTATTAACACGACAGTTTGTCTGACGCGACGTGACACGCCGCTAAGCTAGGACCCAGCTTTATTACTAGAATATTACTATAACGAGACAGATATATGATCTTTATTACAGCAGTCACTCAGTTCATACGAAACCTATATAAAAATAATGAGGACAGTAAAATTCGTAGCTTTTATACGATCCGACATTACTATTTGATAAAGCAAAGCTTCAACCAAAGTGTATCCCATAAAGAAGCCTTTAACAAAATAAATTCGACGAAATATCAACGAACTCGGGCTTGTGCATTCTTTTGATTCAATAAAGGTCATTTTCCTATTTGTGTTATAGAAAAAAAAGCGGCCAAGTACGTGTCGGATCCCGCAGAATGAAAGGCTCCGTAGTTGGGATGAATTATCCCAAAAACAAACTTAACATTGTAGTTGAAAAACATGTTCTCCCATGCATATACGTCACAGTTAATTCTCCAACTACAAATGTAAGTTGGTCGACTATTACTCCTTAACTTGTAAAGCCTACTTATCTGTGATAGGTTTCCTTTTAATTTTGTTAAATAAACTACTGCCATGATTTTTTCACATAAAATATCCATATATAATCATTTGACTTGACTCTAACAAAAATTTGCACTTTGAAGTTTAATATTACTCAAACGGATCCCTGAATCGAAAAATGGTCTTCACAGACCATCAATATTTTGGACGACCTATCCAACGATATCCCACATCATGAGAAAGACGAGAAACAAAAACTTTACGTGCAAAGGATACTTCTTGCACGTAAAGTGGGGAAGGTTTTTCTACCTACATTTAATTACTACTTTGTCGGCGTCATTAATATTATATGTATAATATTATCCATGCCAAATTACAGCTTTCTAGTACTAAGAATCTCTGAGCTAAGCCGGGGAAAGAGAGACAGAAAGACAGACAGACTGACTGACTGACAAACAGTCAGGCAGATGGACAGGCAGACTACGGATGGAACTATAAGAGTTCCTTGTCGACTACGAAACCCTAAAAATGGCCTGGAGATTTGGTTTTAGCTGTGTTAAGTAGTAAGATAAGTTTCATAGACTCTTTTACGGTCCTGGGCGGTAGTCACAGGCTAATTCCCGGCCACAGCCACCGTAGGCGCGGGCTTGCGGAAGGTGAGCGATGGGTAACTCGCCGTCCGATAAGGACCAGGCCCGGGTCGACGGCGCCCTGTGTTCGTGCTGATGTCAGCACCAACTGACGGGGTCTGATGCCCGGATTTCCGGCCAATGCCTGCGAGTAGTAGCAATAGTTGCGAGTTTGTCCGAAAGAAAGGGAAATCGTGGCCCAGGCACACAGGCATCTGAAGGAACACGGGTGGGTTTTAGTTTTAGTAAAAGTCTGACTCACCCTCCCGCTCCGCCCAGAGCGGAAGAAGTTATTTGATAAGATAAGATAAGTTCCCACCCAAAAAAAAGGTTCTTTCTCTTTTTCTTTTCATTTTTTTTTCTTTTTCTTTTTGGTTTATAATTAATAAATTAATTAAAATTATTACCGAGGTTTATATGATTCTACAGATTTATATTCGCTTTCAAATAAAACGACAGTCTGCCCTTCGGGAATCAGTAAGAGGAAACTGCTCATGTAATTTTCGATTTTATCCTATCCAGCCTGTGTTTGGATGCCTAATAACTACTCATACATAAAATATCTTCAGCGATCGAGAAATATTCAGGCCATTGGGTCCATCCTATTAGGTGATGTCTACAGAATATCTGCTTAACCGTGAATACGAATCGTTGCGTAAACTAATTGTAGTGTAGTCATTGATGTGTAAATAGGTACGCGCTCCTCGACATGGACCGCATTAATTAGGGGAAAGAACACAATCGACCTACATTACTCTCGGTTTGCGGGGAATACGTGAATCGTAGTTTGATTCCGAGTTGTTATAGGTGCGTAACAGTGACAATTATTTCCCCGTAATATCTCTATTTCAGTTGTCGATCACATGAAGCACGACATCGGGTCCATTTGATATTTACGTGATGTTAGAGAGTGGCCTATCTTCCTATTTAATAAATACATCAATGAGTGTAGTATATTACATTATAAATATATTCTATTAAAATATGTATAAGGTAATATAATAATTTATGTGGATTATTTGCATACTAACAGTCATAAACTCGAGCCTTTTGCTACGAGTGTAGATGGAAAGCCACCGGTTATTAATGTACTCTACAAATAAACCATCACTTATTGCAAAAGTTTCAATACCCGCGATTTACCACGCAACAGAAGCAAAAACATAGTACAGAAAACACAGGTTAATCAAGTTAATTAAGTACACGTTCTGACAATCATTCTCAGCTAATTTCAGTGGCGCATGTAGTGGGCAGGGTAGGATAGATTGCGCTTGTCATGTTGTGTGTGAATTAGCTGGCGTATCGCGTACACACAGTGGGCTATGCGACCACCGGGACCGACAGTTGATTATGTCGCTTCGTGCTTCAAAGAGGGAGCGAGACTAGGTGTTCATTTGTTGGATTTCAATTGACCTATTGAAGAGAGAGAGTCGCAAAAGGTTTTGATTGGTTACACGCAATCACAAGAAAACAGACACATCCCTAAAGATATAATTATGTCATGTTCTGTGTGAATTAGATGGCGTATCGCAAACTCACAGTGTGCTATCATCGGTAGAGACAGTTGATTACACGCAATCACACACACAATCACACACATTCATAATTATAGATATAATTATGTCATGTTTTGTGTGAATTGGCTGGCGTATTGCATACTTACACACAGTGGGCTGTCATTGATAAAGACAGTTGATTATGTCACTTCGTGCTTCAAAGCGGGACCGAGACTAGGTGTTAATTTCTTTGCTTTTAATTGATCTATCGTAGTTTATCGAAGACAGTGAGTCGTGAAAGGTCTTGATTGGCTACACGTAATCACAAGAAGACAAACATAATTATCTATAGATATAATTATATCATGTTCTGTGTGAATTAGCTAGCATATCGCATACACCCAGTGGGCCATGTGGTTCCCGGGCTAAGAGTTGGTTATGTCTCTTCAAGCTTTAAAGAAATAGCATGTCGAGGTACTAATTTGTTCGATTTTGATTGATCTATCGTAGCTTATCGAAAAGAGTGAGACGTGAAAGGTCTTGATTGGTTACACGCAATCACAAGAAGATAAACATTGATATAATTATGTCATTTTGTGTGTGAATTAGCCGGCGTATCGCGTACACACAGTGTGCCATCAGCGGAACAGACATTAAAGTTGATTATGTCGCTTCGAGCTTCAAAGAGGCCGCTAGGTGTACTACATGCATGCTATACAGGCTACCTACCTAGTATACCTACTAGGTGTTAATTTGTTTGATTTTAATTGACCTATTGAAGAGAGTGAGTCGTGAATCACAATCTCAAGACAACATGGGTACATACAGTGATTTCTTGTATCTTCGTTCACGTGTAACATTTTATCCCCGTATGACCTATTTTAGGAAGGAATTTATGAAAATGCCTTCTTAACGGATGCCTTTGTCTTTATAAGAAAATTGCTAAAAATGTCAACCTTGCGTATTTTCAGCCTAGATATTTCGTAATGAGCGGTTCTCTCAATGGCATTTGGCCTTTATATTGGTGTGTGTACCTTTCCGAAAATGGTTAGGCTTTCCCAAAGGTTAGGCTCATAATTCAAACCAAACAGCACCTTTTTTTCTAGGCTTACATAAGTTCAGGTTTTATATTCAACAGAGAAGTTTATCAAAACAGCACACGCAACAAAAATATTTATGTAAATTCATTCAACCTGAAACTGACAGTCACACAACTGTCACCAAATAGTTCTTTCAATCTCAGCTATAAAATGTAACATCAAGCGGCATAAAGCAACAAAAAGCGCTGTTAAGCCATCTCCAGCGACCGCTTTATCAATTTCACAAAACGCGGAAATTGTACAAAAACTCTTGTGGGCGAGCTCATTTTTATTCAAACCGATTCTCATGCAGCGTTTATGGGTCCAACTTTCGTAAACCCTGCCTACACCGGCTGGCAATAATTGCTTGTTGTAACTTTTTTGTTTAGTAGTCTCGTATCTTGCGCCGTTTTGGGTACCCGGTGTTCCCTTAAATTGAAATGTTATGTTTCTGTGATATGAATTTTTCGGTGGTAAGAATTTGCGTTGCTTTTTTGTATAAGTTTCGAGGTTATTTTTAGAATTTATTTTTGTTGGAAAAAGTATTAGTATTGTGGTAAATAAGGACGAAATTCGTGTTGGAATAACACTATTTTCAGCACAGATTCTTAGTTAAGTTGAAATTGAGAATTCATGTCGTATTTTGAAATCAGACAGGTCTTAAATAATAAAATATATATGTTTCTATTGGCTAAAATCTCCATACAACCTAAATATGAAACCTTGAAACATTATTTACCTTTTAACTTGAAAGCGACTAAAGATTATACGAACCTTTATTAAACGGAGAGCTCTGTTCAGCACCAAATGCTTTAAATATATTAAAATCCTCACCTTCCACTTAGGGGATTGTCAACCTTTTTAATTTTTAAAACTAATCCTCAAAACATTACTTAAAACGTGTGCCACACAGAGTTTTGTAAATAATTTACGATAAAGGAGAAAGATCTTTCTTTAAGTAAAAGTATTTCATCTCTTTTCTTGGTAGGATACGATTAGTCCAAGGCTGGACCAGTTGGAGTGATTTAAATCTATAACATGAGTTAACAGGTTTTTAGAGGCATGAGGAACAGGGTGTAAAGTTCACTCATCCCCTATAGAAAGGGAGAATCCTCCGACCAGACGGGTGTTGTGTCTGGTTGGCAACTGCCCAAGGATTAATGTTGGGATGTTGTATATACGCTAGTTGCGTGGTAAACTCTGCTTGCGCGATGCAGGATTTTGCGTGACGTCAGTGTGACGCGTAGTTCGTATGTGGCGATTTTGATGCCGCTATAGGTTTAAAATACTAAATTCATCATGGTCATCAGTATCAGAACAGGTTGAGAATATGAGAGAATAACAGAACAGGTAGAGAGAGTATACTTTATTGTAAGGTGTTGACTAACTTCTTACTAGTACTGGTACTGGAACTATAGACCTTTATAGGAATCAAATTTAATTTTGCCTTTTTATCACGTTTGACAATCGCTGTGGCGATAAAAGTTGATTCAGTAGACACGGGTTAGCCCCAATAGGCATTTTCATAGTTGTGTCAAAAGCAAAGAAACACAATCACAAAATATTGCTCACAACACTAAGCACATTGGACCAGAACCTGACATCAAATAACTAATCTTATGGGACCAGACAGTTTCGCTCCTTGAAATATTATTACACTTTTAGAAGATTTTTATGAGCCAAAAATTCTTCTTTCAGTAGACACGGGTTAGCCCCAATAGGCATTTTCATAGTTGTGTCAAAAGCAAAGAAACACAATCACAAAATATTGCTCACAACACTAAGCACATTGGACCAGGACCTGACATCAAATAACTAATCTTATGAGACCAGACAGTTTCGCTCCTTGAAATATTATTACACTTTTAGAAGATTTTTATGAGCCAAAAATTCTTCTGTGATTTATAACTATCATTAATCTTGAATACAAATTAGATCGCGACCTTGCTATTCGTACAGACGCTTGTCGATCTCAATATTTTACTGAAAAGAATGAATTTAAGGACTTGAGCAGACATGCTTCAACCACACTACACTACTGCGACTAAAATGTCGCTGGACAATGGCTTAAGAATGATGCCGCTGCAACTGCCCTGCGTTGTGGTTGCGATGCAGATGCACCAACAAGAACATAATTTCGGAGAGGTACCAAGTTTGTGGTTCAAACTTGCCTTTGTGGCTACAATGTCGTCGATGTGATCAAAGGTTTGCAACAGTCGTTGAATGCGAATGTATTATACGACATGTGGTTAAAGGTACACGTTTCCGCCACATTTTAGCCACAGAGCGGTGTGGGATGGGCTGTTAACTCGTCTGTATACACCCTAACTTATTTTTATTCATCCTTTTTAGAGAGGTTGAGTTGAAACCCTACTCGAGTAGGAAACTGAGTTAATTAGATCCTTTTCTCCACCTCATTCAAATTGAATTATGTGGGTTTTCGAAGGGAAAAAAAGTATGCTGGTGTATACCGTGCCAAATGGTTAGTGAAAATATTTGGATGGTGCTTTACGCCGAGTGTTTGGCTTTCAACAGGAAAAATATTCTTGGTATTTATTCAGTTTTCCTTTTTGAAGATTTTATAAACTAATAAAAAATTAAAAAGTGTGTTTTTTATATTTTTCTTAGTCAACATTATGTTCATTAAATGAAATGAAATGAAATCGTTTATTCTGTAAATAGGATATCGGAGTCGCTTTTACATGTCATATTAAAAAATAAAAAGTAAGCTAGATGTAGTCGACATTTCCTATCTGACTACCCCTGAGAAGAAATAGCGAAACAAACTCAGGGGTCTCTCTGAAGTCTCTTTTAAAGTCCAGACATAATCTTGGTCAGATCATGTGAGGATCATGTAGAACCATCATGCATAGATCAAAATATCTTAATCATTGAATAATCCATAGCAGATGAGGTGAGCAGTGGTGGCCTAGTGCTGACGGCCCCAACTTACAAGTTGTGGATCGTGCGTTAGAACCCAGGCAGGCACTTTACTTACGTAAGTAAGTAATATGAGTAGGCACTTTACTTACGTAAGTAAGTAATATGAGTAGGCACTTTACTTACGTAAGTAAGTAAAATAACACTTTGTAAACAAGCATATTACAAATTAGAGGATTATATCCAGGATAAGAATGCTTGGAAACATGCTGTTCCAGCTCTATAGGACAATCTTGAGTCTAGACAAAATCATACAGGTTGCTATTTTAATTGTATAATTGATTATTTTTATGACATTTATTTTAAATTCTGTAATTACCTTAACTCACACTGATATTGTTAGTTTTTAGGAAAACGTATTCTTTCTTTTCTTTACAATTTTTGTAAATATGTGAGCACCATGTATCTATCACATAATTAATTTATCTGTCATTGCTTCATTCTTAACTCTTTTTACTACCTATTGTGATATAGTAATCTTATTCTATGTGCATCGTCTTCACATATTATTATATAATTAATGTACCTATAAAAAATATTGTACAAGATTTTAAAAGAGTAACAGTGGAGTTTCTTGCCCATTCTTCTCCATACGAAACTACCTTTTGGAAGGGGCGACTAGAATCAATTCTATTTTTTGGTAAATATTGACGTTCAAAAGTGACTTATATGTGCCTATTTGAAATAAACAATTTGACTTTGTGCTTTCAAAACGGTGAAGGAAAACATCGCGAGGGAACCAGCCATATCCTAGAACCAAAAAATCGAAGATAATTATGTGACATCTACCTACCCGCACTGGGCCCACCTGGTAGATTACAGCCAACTCTCTCTCGAAAAAACAAGGCCTGTGTCTCAGCAGTGGGAATAATATAGGCTTATTATGAGATGAGGCACAAGCATCAATCACTTAAAATATCTTTCAAAGTTTTAAAATATAGGGCTGATAATGATTCCATTACAAGATGACTGATGACATAAGATGACTCCAGTACAAGAAATATTTTTTATCTTTTCCCGTAAGGGAGATGAAACATGAAACACGTAATAATTGTATCGTGTACTAAATACTAGCCTTCTTCTCCTATGTTTTCTTGTTGTTTTGTTTGTATACTCAACCGACCTTATCTCAAAACACACACATAAAATCAAACACAAAGGACACAGAATGATCGAAATTTACCTTGAAACATACCTACAATTACATAATACTTAACCTAACAAATACCTTTCATTTACTTACTGTGTACGTACAATAGGCAGTCTAACCGTTGTTCAAGCCCGTATCGTTTCAGAGAAAGCACAATAGCTTGTAAACGGAGCTCTGCACGGAAGGAACGTGTATCAATAATGTATAAGCGTAATTTACATTTAATGTACAGGTTTAAAATGTACTGGGAGTGGGTAGGTGGGTTTCTATAGAATCGAACGTGCTGCGAATTAATAGAATAGAATAGAATAGAATACTCTTTATTATGTACAGCATAAAAGTTACAGATATAAATGTTTAAATTTTACATAGGGTGACACAATGGGCGATCTTATCGCTAAAAGCGATCTTATAGAGACAACCTTTGGATGGATTAAAGGGAGCAGGAGAGACAATACTGCAGGTAGTCAGTGGTGTACCATTAACATATACAATAAATACATACATACACAAAGCATACACTTATCTAATATTATACATTTATATAATATATAGAGGTACTTGGATTTTTCTAGCTGCTAGAGAACTGAAAGGCATCCCAAGGACAGTTGCTTTTGAGCTAATATATAATTTTGAGTGATGGCAATATGGCCCATCTTTTCGACGTTTTTAGCTAGCTGTTGTACAAAAAACATTCATTGTAATAAAGAAATGGCCACTGTCGTCAGCTGACTGAACAGGGTAGTCACCGTTTTTATATAAATAATTGTCTCAGTAACACTTTTCTACGTTGAGAGAAATGAATTAGCCATAACTGAACGAATTATAAGTATAATTTCAGCCGCAAGACGTCTACTGCTGGACATAGGCCTCCCCCAAAAAGCGCGGGGATATGCCATAATCGCCACGCTTGGCAGGCGGGTTGGCGATCGCAGTATGATTTTAAAAATGCATAGAGAACGCTGCTGCCCATTCTCTAGTAAGTCCCTTAGTCACCTTTTACGACACCCACGGGAAGAAATGGGATGGTGCTGTTCTTTACATCCGGCACCAAACGGAACTAATAAGTGATCATGACGAAATGATAAGTAATATGCAATATACCGCAAAAATACGAGTTGAGCAGGGACTCAAGTCTGCTATAACAATAGTGTCAGAATGGTCGATCATTGAATTCATAATTGTTGATTTTGACAAGTTTGGTAATCTACTATTATAATGGCGTCATTATGACTTTCCAATGGTCCGCCACTGACACTACATTGAAAGAAATTGCATTTATTGGTAATCTCGTACATAATGACAAATTAATGACATTTCTACTAATGGATTTTATAATAATGGTAATACGATAATGCCATTATAATAACATAATTCTATTACGAGAACATTGACCGACCAATGATCGACCATTATGAATTTAGCAGATTACAAACTTTTAGCAAAATGACTCGAATTATAAATAATATAAATATAAAAGTAGCAGACTTGGGGCCCAGGTGTTATGATAATTTATACCACGGTGAAAAATGTTTGTGAAATTTTAATTAAAGGTAATATTATATATGACGGCGCAGCAAGTGGCGCCGTCTATTTTTGTTATGAAGTCACTGGAATTACCCAAAAAGGCCGGATAAGAGTGACACTGGCTGGTGACAGTCACTCTAGCAGAGCGTCACATCGATGATTACGTGGCGGCTGTCTTCCGATGACAGAAGAAGATGAGAAGGGAGCCGCTGTTGGACCACGTCCATGACGACTGCTATAGCCGGCACAATCCTGATTATATTGAAGCTGAACTACTATTATGATGATCAATTCTGGTAAAAGCTATCCTGCGCCGTTATATAAATAATATATAGATGTACCTATAGTACACCCATATTTTGCCAGTTATGTTTAGGAGGCGAGCCCAATGACGTATTATAAATAGACGCGTCATACACGAACATTAGTGCACTCAAAAACAGCGTAAGCCATGAGTGTAGCTACATACTTGCGTACAATCATGCAGTGCGCGAAGAAAAGGAAAGGCCTATACCCTTCCTATATCGATATCTGTTGTTAGAAAGAGATGAAGATACATATTTAGTTACGTCACTAGCTGCTGCATGTTCATTGGCGCGTACGTAATAATAATAATTATTATTGTAAATGTCAGGCAATTGCCTGGCATTTACTTTGCCGTTATTGAGCGCAGGTAACGCATCTAAAGGTAATACATCATTGGGCGAGCCTATTGCTATCAACAACTGCCACTGAGAAATTCCGGATTGAAAAACCCAAAAACACTTTGCCCGACCCGGGAATCAAACCCCAAACCCAGGAACTCAAGCTCAGTAGCAGTGCTTGCGACCACTAGACCAACGAAGTAGTCATTGCAATCGTTCGTTAATTATAATATTATACTAGCTATTGCCTGCGGCTTTGCCCGCGTGAATGTCAGAAAATATCCCACGGAAACGTAAGCATTAAAAGGAAACGAAACGATCGCATTGCGCCCGTCGCCGTCCACCATTTACGCGTAACTTTGAATCTGTGATATCTTTTAAGGTATTAATTTCAAGAAACCCGGCAACCCGCACTGGGCCCGCGTGGTGGATTACGGCCCGCTTACTCTCACCCAGAGGAGGCCTCTGTCCCAGCAGTGGAAACATTATAGGCTGAATAAGTAAGTATGTAAGTATGCATTTCAATGTTAAGATGTAAAGGCATATTTTAATCTGAATTAAATACCCAATTTAAATGACTCTTATACGTTAGACCGAAACTCGAAATTCTGAATCACTTTATCCCGAATGAACGCTATCCCGAATCACTCTAACCCGAATGAACGCTATCCCGAATGCTATTCCGAATGAACGCTGTCCCGAATCACTCTATCCCGAATGAAAGCTATCCCGAATCAATCTTTTATTGGTTATGGATTAATATAATACCGGTTAAAATAGCTTCGGAAATATCAATGAAATTTTTATCAATTTCTGAAAGAAAAAACCGTCGGTGCTCTATGGGCCAATTGAAATTCGACCAGTTGGTCTATGGGGAAAATTACATGTTTCCATCGTCCAATTACCAACTGGGCTATGGAGAATACTCGACGTAAACAAAAACTATGTTCCATTGTAACATTATAACCCTGAGTTCACACCAGTCTATACATTAGGTTCAAAGAAGCTTTTGCTATACTTTATTATTCATTTAATTCAAGCAACAAGGCTCATAGTGTTTGTAGCCACTATACCTACTTACAAACTATGTTGGTAAAACATTAACACAGAAACAATTTATGGCATCACTGCTGCAAGGTGACAGGCCCGGCCGATACCTTGCAGCAGTGGTTCACAAACGCACAATCTATTAAAAGCTGATTAAAAAAAAACCGGCCAAGTGCGTGTCGGACCACGCATAGTGAAGGGTTCCGTAGTTGGGATGAAATTATCCAAACAAATTTAACATTGTAGTTGAAAAACATGATCCCCATACATTACAACTGCAAATGTAAGTTTGTACGCACAATATTGAGTGATTTACCATGTTATTTTAAGATCACAGATTTCTTATAAGTTTTCCTGTAATATATAAGTAAAGAACTATTTTCTGTATTTTTATCAAAATTTTAGGCTCAGTAGTTTCGGAGATAAGGGGGGCGGAATGGTAATTTTTCATATATTTTCTTAAATCATTTCAATAATGTATTTTAAAATTATAAAAAATATGTATATAAAATTCTTAAAACAATCCCTTTCATTTGATATGTCACACGGTACAATCAGCAAAACGTTTTTTTTTAAATTTTCTAATTTTTCCCCGAAAAGTAACCTCCATTTATTCAAAATTAATTAATTTACGTAACACGTCCGTGTTTGGGTCACAGAAGTTCAAATGTGTACCAAATTTCAACTTTATCGGTAAAGTAGACTCAGAGCAAATCAGCTGTGACAGACGGACAGACAGACAGACACACAAGTGATCCTATAAGGGTTCCTTTTTTCCTTTTGAGGTACGGAACCCTAAAAAATATGACAAATTATTTTTTAATATCGACAAGGGTTTACTATACTATTAAACTGGGCAGCGGATCATTTCTCAATTATCCGTAGCCCAGTTGGTAATTGGACGATGGAATCATGTAATTTTCTTCATAGACCAACTGGTAAAATTTCAATTGGTCCATGGAGCACCGACGCTTTTTTCGGTTACTGTGGGTCATCCTTAGAAGATAGACATAATTATGCTATCGTAGCCTTTTTTGTTAAACTTTTTATGAGGTACAATTCTGTAGAACATACATTTTAAGTATCTCGTACGGTTTACGCGGCGCACACAAGTAAAGCTCCCTGTCGGCATGATTTTTCAAACATCTTTAACTATAATCGTCATATTTCAGCCAATTTACACAAAACCGTAATGAATTATACACATATGCCTTCCTCATGAATCATTCCGTCCATTAGTAGAAACCGTTTGGAAATCCGTTCAAGAGTTTTTTTTTTTTTTGTGTGGGAATTTTCAAATAACTTCTCCCGCTCTGGGTAGAGCGGGAGGGCGTGTCAGACTTTTGCCGACTAAAACCGACCCGTGTTCCTTCCATTGCCTGTGTGCCAGGGCCACGATATCCCTTTCGGACAAACTCGCAACCCTGGCAGGCATTGGTCCTAACGGACCCCGTCAGTTGGTGCTGACAACTCTTTAAGGCATGCGTGGTCCTTATCCGACGGCCAACTACCTATCGCTCACCGTCCGCAAGCCGGCCTACGGTGGCCAGAAATCGGCTTGCGACTCCCAAATGATAGGATAAATATTAATATCTCCAAACATTATCATGAGCTAAAACAATTAGGGCATAGCCTTCAAATCCAATCAGTGAAACCTAATACCTACTCCATCCAGCTCTCAAACCTGCTGCGTAGACGTAATATCGAAGATGCCTGATATTGTAAGATTAGACGTGCAGGCTTCGGCAACAGCTTAGCGTGTTCTCTAAGGTGCTCAGATAAATTGATTTAGCGGTAGCAATTTATTGCTCATGTGTTGTATGAAAAAGAATTTACTCCTAGGGGATTAGAACTACTAGCGTTAAATTCGAACTTACTAACAAGTTACAAAAATCGATTAGGAATCGTAGACAAAGTTATACTGAAAGAAAAAAGTGGCTGTTGTCTGCGGTTTCACTAAAATCCTAGAGAAACTACAAACATCATAAACCCTGATAAAAAATATCCTATGTATCAATGCAGAGTATAGTAAATCTTTGTGGCTTATCATTATCATCATCATCATTCCAGCCGAAAGACGTCCACTGCTGGACAAAGGCCTCCCCCAAAAAAGGGGGGGTTGCCATAATCGCCATGCTTGGCAGGCGGGTTGGCGATCGCAGTATGGTGTTAAACTGCATCGAGAACGCTGCTGCTCATTCTCTAGTAAGTCCCTTAGTCGCCTTTTACGACACCCACGGGAAGAAAGGGATGATGCTATTCTTTACGTCCGGCACCACACGGAGCCTTTGTGGCTAATTTTACCTAAATCTGCATCGTTGTTCACGTTCATGCGTGACGGAGTAAGTAAAAAACCTATAGGTATACAAACTTTCAGATTTATCATAATTATAGCATTAAGTAATGATTTTTTGTAAGTATCTGATCTTTTTAGGACACTTTAAAGCCAAATATTTGCCAAGTTACGTATAATGCGTATAATAAAAAATAATGTTTCAACTGGCACAAAACGGACAATGAGCCACTTTATTCAATCTTTCTTTTTAACCCACTAACAGAGACACAATAATAAAAACATTTTAAACTTTTGTTGGAGTTGAAAGCATTATTCTTTCATTGTGTACTTTTAAATAAAAATGGCAACGTTATTTTTTAGAAAAGTCTGTATTAGAAAGCTTTGTAATGTTTTTTTACTTATTTTTCCATACATGGCAACACCAGAAAGAAACATTAAAAAGGTTTTGTACAATTTTGAAGAGTTACAACTCCAAAATTTAATATATTTGTAAGAAATATACCTGAAGAGTGGTGGCCCAGTGGTAACGGCCTCGACTTACGAGTAGTAAGTAGGTCGTGGGTTCAAACCCAGACAGGCGCTAGACTTTGTGTAAATTATTTCATCACCACAGCTCTCAAAACGGTGAAGGAGGAAGGAAACCGGCATGTCATAGAACCAAAAATTCAAAGACATGTGACATCTACCAACCGGTATTGGGCCAGCGTGGTGGATTACGGCCCATTCCCTCTCACAGAAAGAGGAGGCCTGTGTCCCAGCAGTGGGAACATTATAGGCTGATAATGTTATACCTGTAGATATTGAAGGCATTAAAACTGTATTAATAATTATAAAAATAACTAAATTAAATCGACATGAATGCGAAAAAGTTTTAGGAACCTACCTACTATATTTATCCCAAGCCCAGCCAAGCAGGTTTTTTTATACACAACAGTGAATAAAAAAACCGGCAAAATGCGAGTCGGACTCGCGCACGAAGGGTTCCGTACCATTATCTATAAAAAATGGTACAAAAATCACGTTTGTTGTATGGGAGCTCCCCTTAAATATTTGTTTTATTTTTATTTAATAATTTATTTTTAAAGTGAATATATGACTAAATATTCTGTTAATATTTCAAGCGTTTACCTGTTGCCGTTATCAATATAGAGCAAAAATGAGCAAAAAAATCACGTTTGTGGTGTGGGAGGCCCCTTAAATATTTATTTTATCTGTTTTTTTTTATTTAAAAAAAAAAAAATAACTGTCTAACTATCACGGTTCATAAGATACAGCCTGGTGACAGACGGACAGACAGACAGACTGACAGACAGACAGACAGATGGCGGAGCCTTAGTAATAGGGTTCTCGTTTTACCCTTTGGGTACAGAACCTTAAACAGCAACATAAAAATACAGAGTAGGTAGGACTTTTTCATTATTCTTATACTTTTTATTATTATTGCGAAGGGTAAATATTACCTAAAGATTAAATTATATCCCTAAATAACATTGATTATTATAAATAACCTACAACTTTACAGCCAAATGGAAATATATTTTATCTAAAAATCGTTGAACCCGTCTAGAATAATAAAACCAGTCTTTATGTATGTAGAAAAGTATTAAAAAAGCGTAGGTGGAAAAAATCTTGGCATACGTAGGGTTATGCCGTCTCTTAGAACCAGATCTCAAAATAAGTTGACTTCAATAAAGAATGGAAAGATGAAGCCATTTTGTAATAAAACGTTATTATGTAAAATAATATGAATTTTACTTTATTTTTATTAAGGAGAAAACGAAGTATTCCTAGAAGTACTCAGGAACAATTTAAAGAGAAGACAAAAGTAATGAAATGAAAAATAGTTTCATCTTTTTTACTGAAACTCAGACAAAAAGAACTTCAATTAAATTACAGACCCAAATAAATGACAGAAAAAGGGTGCGGCGATAGTCATTTATTAATTACAAAACTAATTTGTAAACAAACGAAAATAGGTTGCTAATTATACTGACTAATTAATTAAAATATTTGAGCGAGAGAATAGCAAACAAATGATAATGACCAAAACGAATAATTGAGTTACAGCAGTTGTTAGTGGAACCAGCTAATTAGGAATTATAATAATCATTTTGGATGATTCTGCAAACAACTTTAAAGCAAAAAAATATATAATTAGGCACCGACCGTTGATGACAAATTTAATTGTGATAATAAATTCCTTTTTGATTCGTAGCTAAATAATAACAGCCGCTGATCGAACGCGACAGTTTCGCAGAAGGACACCAGTGCGTCCCAGGACTCCTCACTGCCGACCATCGACTCGACCACGGCCGGCGGCGATAGGTCACTGCCTACTCCTGAGATGAGGGCACGGCGTGGCTCCTCCCAAGCGGCACACTCTGCCAGCGTATGCTGCGCCGTGTCCTCCCGGCAGTCGACGCAGTGGTGACACCGGGCGTCCGGCTCCCTGTTTATGCGACACAGGTACTTCCCGAAGCAACCATGCACCGAGAGCACCTGCGTCACCCGAAACGAGGGAGCCGTGCCTCCTCCCGAGCCAGGGTTCGAGTACCGGCCGGACCGCCTCGATAGCGACGAGTCCGGCGGTAGGGCGTGAAAGCCTGACATTGGAAGCCAAGCCCAACATAGCTGTGTGACTCGCCACTCGAAAGCTCGAGAAAGTGATGATGATGACGTCACGCTGAAGTAGTTGCACGAAGGCTGCGCTGACGTTCATGTTCGGGGTCACCAGTATAGAGGAATGAGGAACAGGATTTAAAGTTCCCTCATCCTCCATGGAAAAGGGAGGATCCTCCAACCAGACGGGTGTCATGTCTGGTGGGCAAATGCCTGACGATTGATGTCGGGACGTTGTATTATATGCTAGTCGTGCGGTAAACTCTGCTTGCGCGATGCAGGATTTGCGTGACGTCAATGGGGCGCGTAGTTCACATGTGGCGATTTTGATGCCTAAATTTATCATTATTTTGTCCCGTAAATTTATTTGAAGTCGGCACATCTTAACTTCTTTTTCTAATTTCTCCAATCTCAATAGTCACCCCTTTTCTAGCCATATTGTCTTTCACACAGTCCAGTCATCGTTTTATTGGTCTTATAGCCAGACAGATTTAATTGTGATAATAGATTATAATTTATGCCATTCTGAATGTAGGGACCATAAAGACCGACCAACAAAAAGGAGATTTAAGAACCAATGCAAAATAATACAGACTCCCGAAGTTTCTTCAAAAGGGTGGAAAAGTACATTGAAAGGATAATCTTGTCGGCGAAGCGACCGAATAAGGCTATAGAACCTATTTATCTGTATGTAGTTTGTTTGTCGCCTCCCCGCTTTCTTAAGACGATGAAAACTGCTTGTCATAAACAGTTTATAACCCAGCATTCATTAGATTTTATAAAGGGGTGAAATGATCGTTCATCGCTTGCAGTATAAAAGCAATTAGTGACTACTTTGTAAACAAAAAAATATGCTTATATCACTGTTGTATGGTCAAACCAAAAACAATTGTGACAAAAAAATACAACACTCTTTTTGTCCACGTTCTCCCTTCCCCATATAAATCTTTTATCTCAATAACGCTAACGCTCACAAAGAGTACGAAATTGACCTTTAGGCTCAACATTCACCTGTGATCCAACACAAATCACCTCATTCGAGTACAATCGAGTCTATTGTCAGTCATTTGTGGGACGATTCGGGTTAACAACGAATGTCTGTGTGTCCGCCTTTTATTCAATTTAGTACACGGAACGTAATGATACGGGGGACAAAGAACAGTTCTTTGTGTACTGATGAAACGAACTGTGATATGTGTTTCGACATCATTATTGTGTCTTGGCTAGGGCGCTTTTCTTTCCATTTTTTTAGACTAGACTAAGGTCGAACTTCACTATTCCACAATAATGACAGCTCTTGAAAGCGGTTAATATTTGAAAATACTGTTGGAGCTGCTGAAGATTGGAAAACTATCTTTGCATAGTATCTCCTTTGAATTATATGTGCCTGTAAATGTTTAAATTGAAATAATTGGCTTAAGTTTGAGTTAGATAAATGTGCTGATCACGTACAGTTTCATTGTTGAAATTTGCCCTAAATTATTTTATTCGTCAAGCCTTTTTCCTAACTGTTTTAGGAAGCTTTTTTTCTGAAAATAATGTTAATTAATATCAATAAGTACCTATTTTTCTAAGAAGAGATATATTATGTTAATTGGTGCCATAGTACCATTTGACCTCCACAACCCTATATATACAGTACTTAGATACTCGTAGTGCTGAGGTTAAACCAACTATTCTATTTTTAGTACTTCGTTTAGGTATCGTTTAGTTGTCATTTCTACCCATACCTTGCAACAGTAATTTATTCGACAACAAGATACCTCTCGGGAGCAGACGCGGAGTGGTCTAATATACAGATTGTTTGAAAGCTAGGTCGAAAGCCTTAAGGGGGTGATAGTTTACCCAATTTGGAGCATTTAGAGTATGATTCGACAGACAGCTGTGCTGCTGGGGAGTTTGTTGGGCCACTTCTTCTTCCCAGCTAAAGCACTAGGAAGTGGTGAAGGGTGGGCGTTTTTGGGGGACTGTCCCATGTAATTTTTGACGTTCGAAAAGTGCTGACTCTCAGCTTAGTTAGAATAAATGACTTTTGATTTTGATTTTGCAAAAAATTTGAACGATTTAGGGCTATTTTAGTTTTCAAAATTTTAAACTAGTTATTTACGACTTCAGAAGTGTGTTTTTTTTTCAGTAACACAGTCGCTTGAAACTTGGTTTATTAGATTAGATGCACATCAGAGAACTAATAAAAATAATAAAATAATAACATACCAGCTTTACTGGGGCACTGTTGGAAATTATCAACAAAAAGCAGATAAAATAAAACGTACTTTGTCTAAGACATGTATGACTGAAAATGCTCAAAATGGTGCCAGCTTTGCACCCAGCTCCCAAACCCTCTGTATAAAGAACGGTCACCCATCCATAGACTAACCAAGGCAAGCCCTACTTAACCTCACAAATGGATCGATCAGCTGTTATTTAGCCATATACTCTGTTAGTAAGACCATAATATATGTATATGTTACGTAAGACGTTGAAATGTTCACGAGAACATTTTTGTTTCGTCGATCGATACCCGTTTCGACACAACTGTAGCGAAATATTGTAAGCGTATGTACAGAAAGTATCATGTTAACCCTCTGTCTAGGCTTGAATTTAGATGTAAGCTTGCCTGTCAATATTATAGGGTGGTTAAACTATAAATCTAACTATAGCTAATCTTATCTAAGGTATACGTTAGATAAGATGGATGGATTATCAATGAAGTAAGTATATAATAATTAATAAAGCGTTATGAGACACAATCTGTACTATAAGCTTGGTGATTATGAATCATTCATTCATCATTATTTCAGCCGAAAGACGTCCACTGCTGGACATAGGCCTCCCTCAAGCACCGCCACTTCGACCAGTTCTGTGCTTCCCGCATCCGGCGGATACCTGCGGCCTTCACAAGGTCATCGGTCCATCTTGTAGGAGGCCTTCCAAAGCTACGTCTTCAGGTACGCGGTCGCCACTCCAGAACCTTTCGGCCCCATCGGCAATCAGTTCTGCGAGCAATGTTCCCTGCCCACTGCCACTTAAGCGTGGCGATTCTTCGGGCTATGTCGGCTACCTTCGGTCGGTTGCCGGAATCATTCATTACATATTAATAAGTAGGTACATAAATTCGCACCTTTTCCCTTAGTAGGCAGATATTTAAAAAAAACGCAAGTGCTACGATCCTGGCGTATCCTTTTACCTCTTCACATGGAGTTTAATCTCGGCTTTTTAAGACTCAGATATATGCCAGTGACCTTGAGTGGTTAGCTTCCATGTTCTGTACTGAGTTCATGAAACGCGTCGTACGTTCAGCCAGTAATAGGACTCGCCCATCAAGGAGCGTTGCCCCCAATTTGACGCATTATTAATTTATTATACACAAAACAAAAGGTATTTTAAAACGCGTATACAATTAGATTAATAATTAAATTATCTTTAAATTGATGAAGGTTTCAGAAATATCCGCTTGGTAGATTTTGCGCCATTCTCAGTTTTTTATCCGCGTTAGACATAACTTTACAAATTAATTTCACTATGTAATATAAACATAATCTAAAATATTCACATATTAAGTTATTGAGATAATGCTTTAATTTATTTTCATTTATTATTTTTTTCTAATCATTAACACTACTCGTTCAGACGTGGTCTTCAGTATAAAACCATTAAAAGTCGGTTATCGTCGCCATACAAGACATCAATGATAAATATCCGTAAGATATACTTACCTAACATCCTAAGTAACCAAGTTATTTGGCAAATCCTTTGCTGCCACTACAAATTCTAGATGGCCTTCCCATTTTCTTGGCTATTGAGCGAGATGGCAATAAAAATAACACCATTTCGGTTACAACACTTAGATGAATAGATGAATGAACGCATGAGACCTGAGCTGAAATCAATTAGTTTTGCAGCCTCCATTAAGCTTAAAAATAAACACTAGATCTATCACAATGCAATCCAAAATATCTTCGCATTAAGGTCTCGAAGTTAATAACTGAACTGTCATTATGTTAGTACGATTTCATTGCGTTCGAGATTATAATTTATAGTCTGTCTCAGATTCTCAACACGCCTTAATGATCGGAGCCATTTGAGATTTACCCTAATTAGGGCTAGATGTATTGATTACAGAGATTGAGAACCTGGTTTTAGGTATTTAGTGTTATTTAGTAGCTAACGGCACAAAAAAAAAAGTTGCAGCTGAATACCAGTAATTTACATGGAGCGACTGCCTATCATGGGCGGGAGCAGTGGTGGCTCAGTGGCAACGGCCTCGACTTACGAGTAGTGTAGGTCGAGGGTTTGAACCCAGCCAGGCGCTTTACTTTGTGTAAATTATTTCATCACCACTGCTCTTGAAACGGTGAAAGAAAACATCGTGAGGAAACCGGCATGTCCTAGAACTAAAAATTTGAAGACATGTGACATCTACCAACCCGCACTGAGCCCGCATGGTGGATTACAGGCCACTCCGTCTCACAAAAACAGGTGGCCTGTGTCCCAGCAGTGGGAACATTAAAGGCTGATTGGGATAGGTTAGGGTAGGACTGCCTCCCATCGTGGTCCGAGCCGCGCCACAGTCTGAACGCGGTGATCGGACCGGACCTCTCACTCCCCGGCTTGGTTAACGCCATGCTGAGGGATGAGGGTTCCTAGGCGGCAGTCGCCTCCTTCTGCGAACACGTCATGTCCCAGAAGGAGGAGGCGGAGCGCGTGCGGGAGGACGATCCTGCCGCGGCGCCGTTTCGAAGGTGGAGGAGGGGTCGAAGAAGACGTCACTTTGAATGTCATCTCCGACTCCTCCCAGGTGGAGGCCAGCAGGGAACGGGTGCGGGGGCACCCTTGCCTGTATTGCACAAGCCTCCACCAGTGTCGGACGGGAATGGCCAGGCGTTCCCGGCCATTCCCGTAGCCCCCCAGTAACGGGGCCTGCCAGCTAGGCGGGCATGCGCCGGGACGGTTGTGGAAGAAAAGGTTCAACCGTTATCTCATTGCCCTCCCAACACGGCGATGTGGGAACACCGCTGAGTTTTAGTGGGTATACTGTCGTCATTACCGATAGGAGTCCCACATACCCCGACTCGTCCCCCACGAGCGGGGATGCGTAATGCATTTCTCAGCGAAAAATAGGGTAGGACTGCCTATCTGACCTCCATAATGCAGTTTTTGGGTAACACGACACGCCTTAGTAAGACTGGTTGTCATACTACCTACCCGTAAGGGCTCGCAAAGTACTGCAAATGACAGCCTGAACCAACGGCTTAACATGCTTTCCGAGGCACGGGGAGATGTGTAATAAAAGGAACAGGTATTTTAATAGTACTTTGGATGAACTCATATTGAGTATAGCCGAATCGCTGCGATTGTGTTATACGCGTTAACGGCGGAAATACAGACTAGCAATTATTCGTTTTACGCAATAAAAACCTTTACATACTTTTATTTTAATCTTTTAATCACAGAGAACTTTTAGACACATGCGAAAACATTTTATTTACCTAATCAATCAAAATATACATTTTTATTTAATTTCAGTACGGCAATCAAAAAAATATATAATTTATATAAGTACCGTGTCAGCGCCACGTGTCGTAAAAGGCGACTAAGGGACTTATTAGAGAATAGGCAGCAGCGTTTTCTATGCATTTTAAAACCATACTGCGATCTCCAACGCTTTTGGGGGGGGGCATAATTGCCAGGGGAGGCCTATGTCCAGCAGTGTACGTCTTTCGGTTGATATGATGAATAAAATATATTTAAAAAATAACTTGATCCCTAGACACTTTAGATGTGTCTTAGAACGCAATAGTACAAGAATGCAGGTGACCCAATAAGCCGGTGCAGTCTCTAATAAATTAAATTCGCCATTTTTACTACCGCAGAAGTTAAATTATATATTTCTATTAACACCATAGATTATTAAGGCTCTCACAGACAGGCGCGACGCGATTCTGGTACAACAATTTCCAGTAAGTTTTCGTAGAAACTGTTCTACTAGAATCGCGTCGCGCTGTTACGTCATGCCTTTCTTATCTTAACTACAAAGGCTCTTTTTGAAAAAATAGTACATTATTGCAAAGGCCGTGAAATAGGCAATTGCCATTTCCGCCGAGGCATAATAGTGCTTTTCTCAAAAGAATGCAGGGAAAGTAAATTATTTATAAATTCCAAATTTAAGTGACGAACAACGATAATTTTTCACGCGCCAATGTGTTCATTTGTTTTTTTTTTAATATACAGCATCCTATTTGTAAGCCAGTTCGAAATTTAAATAAAACCTTTGATAAGTTACCTCCTTGGTTGCCATGTTTCGGAGTAAAAGAGTATTTAATAACCCCAGCACACCGTTTCATACAACATTGCTGGAGCGTTGTAATGTTGTTGATTTTCTTTGACCGTAAATTCGATACTTCGCGTGTTCTTTTTTCGAAAATAATGACAATATTTCCATGCATGTTTGAGAAAAATTATTATTACACCAATCTTATTCGGCTTGCCTCGGAGAGCACGTTAAGCTGTTGGTCCCGGCTGTCATTCATGGATCTTTGACAGTGGTTACGGGTCGTCAGAAGCCCAAAAGTCTGTCAACCAGTCTTAACAAGTGGTATCGTGTTACCCAGTTACTGGGTTGTGGAGGTCAGATAGGCAGTCGCTCCATGTAAAATACTGGTATTCAGCTGTACCCGGTTATACTGGAAGCTGACCCCAACATAGTTGGGAAAAGGCTGGGCAGATTAATTACACCAAAATTACATCCTAAATAGGTTACCTTAATTACTCACGCTTTTCTCAAAACTTTCTTTGTTATAAACTTTTTCAACACATTTGCTCAAAAAATGCATTTACGAAGCCTGTATACATTGTTCGAAAGTTAAAAATTACGCACCATACAATGGAACGGGCGGTAAAATAGGTACTCTCACTTAAGTACATGTTTTACCGCCCCCTTCGTTGTATATCGCCGTGCGTATCCTTTACGGTTTTTTTTTAATTACCATAAAAATTATATAAGAATTCCACCAAGGAGTTTCAAATTACGAGAATAAACAAGCTGAATGATCGAACCTCCTTGGAAGCGCTTTTGTTCAATACGTTTATCTCACTTTATTATATAAAGAGAAAATGAGACGAAATATAATATGTAGTACTTACTAATTTTCACCATGTGCACGTGGCGCTATTTGCAAATTCGCGCCATTTTCATAATAGAAATGTCAAAGATTGTTGCGAATTTCCGACTGATATTTACAAAATAATAATAATGGGTTCAAGCGAGGAACCCGATATTAATAATTATGGAATCTACTGCACCATCTATCTTGAATGAGCCGCCAAAATCGTGAGTGCTATTTAATGATTTACAATATTTTTATATCATGGAAGACAGATCAGAGAAGAAGTAAGGAATACTCAATCATTCTCTTAAATTTTTTTGATGGCTTATTATATTACCTATTGTATTGTTTTCTCGCAAATGTGTTGAAAAACGTTATATGACACACGCGCGGAAATTGGTATTTACTAACTCGTGACTATGGTAAGCCCTCGACTTCGACCAACTTACCGCCCTAATATCATAAATAACTATTTATAAATCAATCAACACATTTTCAAATAAAAAAAAGTCTTAAACTTATAATAAGGAGGTCCTCAACATCAAAATGTGTTCTCAATTTAACTTTAATTTCTAAATAATTACTTCGCATTGTTTGCCTACTGATCTGTTTGTTTGAGAAATTGAGGGAGCCTTTGTTTGTACCAGAATTTCCTAAATAAAATTGGGACGAACGAAACTTTTGCAGTTAACTTTTGTCTTTGACAAAGTCTAGTAGCTACCTATTTGGCACTAGGCGAAGTCCTAAACAAATAAAAGTCTGCAAATAAAGGGGTTGGCTAACCTCATTGGCAATATACATTACAGATAATTACTTTTTGTTGGTGTTATAGAAATGAACGATTAAGCTCTATATCACATTATTGCGTCAATATCGTGACGTCATAGAAAAATAAATAATATATATCTGTACATCTATATCTATGACTATGTCCAGCAGAGGACATCTGTCGGCTGATATGATGATACATATTGTAATAAAATATTAACGAAGTCAAAACTGTAAATTTTATATTTTAGAAAAAAATATTGCTGATGTGGTACCGGAGACCTCTAAAAATCAGCTGTTCTCTACATTTAAGTTCGCTGAACTCGTCAAAATGTAGGGAACAGCAGATTTTTTTTTCGCGATTTCAACTTTGGTGCCTTAGTAAAAGTTGTTCATAATAATGAGTACAACGACCCCTTAAGAGTTTGTTGGTGTTTTACCAATAACCCTGTATAATACAATATATAACCTATAATATAACCCTGTATAATTAACATAATAGGTATCCAATGACTACTAAACGCTGCAAAAAGACAATAGTTCAATGGCTAAAACTGAAGACCTATGATGACATTGAATTATTGCTGCAAGCATCGTTAAGTTGAAAAGATACACACACACATACACACTCTCGCATGCACATGCACACGTGAGTGTCACACACACCCACACATATTTTGGGATATATCTCTGTTTTTTTTATTTAGTTATAGTTCAAGTCTTGTCTTGTTTAGTTTGAGATTTCACTTGTTTTATTATTTTTTTGTTTAAATTCTATTGTATTATTGTACACCACTTTTACCAATTCATTATTTTATCATTGGCGAGCGAGATCTCCTAGCACAGGTATATATTTCACTTAAAAGGAGGTCCCTATGTAAGATTTACTGTAAAAGTTGTACAAGTTTCTGCAATAAACCTTTTTATTTTTATTATTTTATTATAATAATTGTTGCAAAAAAGTTTGTGCTCACGAGGTCTACTGTTCGCAGAACTACTCGTACATAGGGTTTTAATCCCGGTCGTACGTTCCCGTGGGATATTTTCCAATATCTAGCTAGTTTCGTATAAAAGCGAAACTTTCGTTCCGGACGTGTCCAAAATCACGCTCTTAGCACGTTCACTTTTGGGCTTATAATTCGCCTAGTTGTTATTTTTCTTTGGATAGGTTTAATGTGTTCTAAAGAAGAAAGAAAGAAAAAATATTTATTGGGACTCAACACAGGAGATCACAAAACTAAAAGCACACTCTTAGAAACATAAAAAACCATGTTTTGTCTCTGCATCACCCTAAGGTTGACTGGTAGAAAATGCCTCAGGCATTAAGTCCGCCTTTGTACAGTAGTTTTTTTTACTTGTGCATAAAGTTTTAATAAATAAATAAATAAAAAACAATAATAAAAAGAAAACTAAGTAAAATGAAAATAAAACAAATTCCTGTATGAGGCCAAAAGGCTCCTATCTCAGCACGATGCTGTGACAATTAAAAACAAGTGCCGCAACGCTGGTATTCTGATAGGGCCCAATGTGTCTGACAGGGCCAAATGTTCCTATATTTTGACATCCAATTTATTTCTCCACTCAATTATTTTAGGACACGGCGTCCGTATATTGTAGATTATGTACCTACCTACGTCACAACGATAAGTTAATAATTTCTCGGCGGCGTTAGGTAATCAATACTTCCACACGAGTAAAGCCGCGAACATAATGAATTCAGACAATTATAAGCCGCAGGGAATGAAATAATATTCTCATATTTATCGTCAAGAATATTATGTAGTGTTTACCGAAGCGAAAAGATATCGACATCGAAACAGTATACCACTAAAATGAGCGTAAGCCTTTGTGTAAACTGAGTGGAGACCCTCATTCATTAAATCGTCGTAATTTAGACTATCACTCTATGAAAACAATAAAAATGCGGAAACTTGCAACAATACAATCATATAGAATAGAATAGAAACTGTAAAGTTGTTTCCATAACTTAACAGTTTAAATAAAATAAAAGATGTAAACTTTATTTTAAATTTTTTATGTAAACATTCTTTTTATATTTTTGTAGGAAAAAAAATTGGGCATGCTCTTGACCTCGATCTCGTCTGGTGAAAAGCGATGGATGAAACACGACAAAACTAAAAAGATATATTCTGTTTATAATAAGTAGACAAAACTATTTTGATTCCAGTGTGCGCACTGTCTAAGTGGCACTCAAGTAACAAAACAGAATTGTCCAGACAATTTGTTAGCTGCAGAGGAAGGACTAAGTATATTTTCAGTATCGTCAGCCACACGTTAGAGGTAACCGTCCTTACTGCTATTACTTAAAGGCGCTGTCAAAGTCAAACTGTTACCATAGACATGTGTCTGATTGTACGGGTAGACAGACCAAGTATATTCTCACTACGTGAATACTCACGCACGTACAACTTAGGATCCTCATTCAAAATGCGGGCATCTTGGGAATGGCATTCTCTTCACATAGGTACTTGGCTACCTCGAGTGCATGTCTATGTACTGGCCAAGAAATGTTCAAGAAATTTCCCTATGCTAAGGATATTGAGCGGGCTAAACTTGGGTCAGCTTGAAATCAAATTTGTCTGGTCAGGATTTGCTACGTTGTCTACAAAAATGTTTAGTAGCTACGATGTAGAAGGTCGAATTCTTGAGATCTTTTTGAATCTTTTCATGGTGAATTTTTGGGTAGATTTCAGTTGAATATCAATTGATAGATCTTAATTTGTCACGAAAGAATCCAATGACGGAGACAGATATTAATTTATGACGGATTGACCACAGAAGGCAACGAAGAAAGATTGGTATTCTATGGACCTCTATGCTCCAGTGGAACAGCAAATATAGGAGGTATAGAAAGAAGAAAGAAAAAAGGTAAATACGTTTATTTTCGGTAAACATGACGCAACAAAGAACATAAACACAAAAATAAGAAAAGGTTGGGGGAAACATGCGTCACATCCACGCAAAACGGCTATCGCTCAGCATTATACTGCGACCCTATGCAAGACAGAGCCCCAGCGCTGGTTTTCAGCGACAGCCGGCGCCGACGTATGACGTCGTACGGTGCAGCAAACAATTAATAGGATCATAGATAAAGAAAAATAATATAATAATAAAAATAAGTGGTAGAATAAACTAAACAGAAATATTAATAAAAATAGACATACATGCTATGAGAACATCATCCTCCTTAAACGTTTTACGCTTTATGTAGTAGCAACATTTCAAAAGTTCACATCTCCGTTAGGAGTTTATGTGTTCTGTGCATTTAAATTAAATTTATTAATAATAATTAAATGTATCTATTCAAATACGAAATCTCTTAAGGGGTCATTGTACTCATCATTATGAACAACTTTTACTATGGGACCAAACCTTAAATCGCGAAAAAAAATCAGCTATTCCCTACATTTGTGTTCGCATATCTCGTCAAAATGTATGGAACAGCTGTTTTTTTTTTTCGCGATTTCAACTTTGGTCCCATATTAAAAGTTGTTCATAATGATGAGTACAGTGACCCCTTAAGAGATTTCATGTATGAATAAATACACCTTATATAATAATATATAGAAAATAATCGGCCAAGTGCATGTCGGACCACGCACAAGGAAGGGTTCCGTAATTGGGATGAATTTATCCCAAGAACAAACTTAACATTTTAGTTGAAAAACATGTTCTACCATACATTCCAACTGATAAATGTAAGTTTGTACGCATAATATTGAGAGATTTACTATGTTATTTTAAGACCATAGACTTCTCATAGATTTTTCTGTTATCTATAAGTATAGAACTATTTTCAGGATTTAAAAAAAAATTGGCTCGGTAGTTTTGGAGATAAGGCGGGGGAATGGTCAATTTTTATCTATTTTATAACTTTAAAATTATTTATTTCAAAATTATAAAAACTAAAATTGCGACCATCAGTATGCCCTTTTATTTAATGTGTCACACGGTACATTCAGTAAAAACTCTTAAAAAACTTTTTTTTATTTGTCCCTCAAAAGAGACACCCATATTTAAAATTCATTTATTTACGTTGCAAACATGGATGATGTTTGGGTCACAGAAATTCATATTATGTATACCAAATTTCTACTTAATCGGTCCATTAGATTCAGAACAAATTGGGTGTGACAGACGGAGACAGATAGACAAACGGGTCCTCTAGGGGTTTCGTTTTTTCAAGCGGACGTAGGGAAACCCTAAAGAATAAAAACATTGTCCGTCTTATTACAAAACAAGGTTTATCTTCAAACCCAGGTTTAAACCATGAAGCCATTATTGAATTTAGAATTTTATTCCGTCTATAAAGTTCCTAATACAAAACTGACAACTTAGTACCGAACTAAGTTTTCAGTTTTCTATAAAGAACTGTATTTCAATCACAGTTACGTTCTTATTACAAAAACTGGCTCCATGGTTTAAGCCATGTCAAAATATAAATCTTGTTTGGTAATAAGACGGTATGTGTCTATTAGTAAGTTATCATAGTGATGATTTTTACTTTTCCCTACATTGTTTTTTTAAATTATTCTAACAAATAGTTCAATTTACAAGATTATCTTATCACATTACAAACCTATTTATCAATGACATCTTAGAACTAAAGAGATTTCTCCCACTCATGCGATGACCGAGTGATATTATATTAGACCTCATCTGATATTTTAATTATTCGCAGACCCTTATTGTATTTTCTTTGTAGCTATACTCCGTTTGAAATAAGATTAGAGATTCAAATAAACCTTTTTTACAGTTCATTCAACCGATTTTGACTTCTATTGCGTTGGTGGCATGACCAAGGCCAGCTGTAATAAACAGTTGGTATTGTAACCATGTTTTTGCTTTCAATGCCATCTTTATGTGTACGGAATAGAAGTCAAAATCGGTTGAACGGACTGTAAACAAGTTTAATTAAAACTGTAATCTTATTTCAAATGGTCTAAGTTACTTTTAGCGGGAATAAATATAATAATGTTTAGTTACAGAATGTTCATTCCGTGTAGTACCAGACGTAAAGAATAGCACCTCCCTATTTCTACCCGTGGGTGTCGTAAAAGGCGACTAAGGGACTTAGTAGAGAATGGGCAGCAGCGTTCTCTATGCATTTTAACACCATACTGCGATCGCCAACCCGCCTGCCAAGCGTAGCGATTATGGCAACCCCCCCCCCCCCCCCCCGCAATTGGCGGAGGCCTATGTCCAGCAGTGGACGTCATTCGGCTAAAATGATGATGATGATGATGGCAGAATGTTCGTAAGAACTTATCTTTTCTCTGAAACACAAAATTGCTCCATGATCTAGAATCTAATAACTTATAAGAAATTAACATTAATTTCAGCCTTCACACAAAGACAGTTTACCACTAAACAATATAGAAAACTCTTTCTTGATTAAATAAAGTTGCTCTGAGAACTGGGACGACGAGTTTATATCACTATATAAGTTGAACAAACATTTGATCGAATGATTAGAAAAATGTAGTTTGAAAGGCTTTATCTGGCGATCCGCGCTAGTTTATCGATCTTCGTCTGATCTTGCCACCTATTTAAAATGATAGAATTCTGAGCTTAGAAATTCTAATAACTGTATTTAATTACTATAATTATTGGATTGTGAAATGATTTAAAATACGTCTAATTTTCAGCTGAGCTAGACTGACAATTAACCAAAACATAGTTTGGAAAAACATAGGCAATGTAAGAAATATCGAGAAAACTATCAAGCTATACAATTGCCTGGTTGGGGGGGCCTCCTTAATACGTAACCGTTTAAGTCCGGACGAGAACAATTTTTCGGCCAAGCGACGTCGGATCTTTTGCCTTTTTACCGTTTGAGCCGAGGACGACGTTCGGATACTTTTGTTATTTTCCGACACAGATCGTTCGCAAGAGTTATGCATTTGTTTTTTGCGTATAAGAATTCGCAGGAGGTTTTCGCTTGGATGTTTAGAATGTTCGGCCTTTATTCTGGCAGTTTCGGGAATTATTTTCTGTGTTTTTTGTACAGGCGGGAAATGTAATTTAGGTCAGAAAAAGTTTAGTTTCTAAAATATCAAGACCAATAGCATTATTTGCTATCAGATCGAACAAAAAATAAACTTTGTGTTTGAAAAATATTTGGTTGTAGGAATTAGGGGTTGTTGACCTTTCCACAAGGGTACCCTTTATTGACTTTTGCTTAAAACAACTACGTAAACCAACCCTTTTATTCAAATAAACGCTGTCCTCAGGCCGTTCGCGTTCCCCTAAAGAAACAAGGAAGCCGAATTCGAATCCCGATTAATCGGCCCTTCTCTAGTAACAACATTATACTGTATACCTCGTTGAAATTCTCCACACTGATGTCTGCAGAAATAATGTATTGAACGTGAAACGAATTTATTAATATAGTTGCCACATATTTTTTATTTTAATATTTTTTTTTTTCGGTGGCAAACTTTTTTGTTTATCCCCAGGGGGTGACGGAGGAAGAATATTAATACATTCATCTCCAGGGAAGTGGATCAGTAGTGATGTGACTTAACGTAGTATTCGGCGACGTTTTTGTTTTATTGTTTTCCTTTCATTTTAAGGAATCCAGTAAACGTGATAAGGGATCTAATCTTTTTGTTTCGCCGTAATGATTTTAGCCCTATCTTGTAGAGACGCTGTTGAACGTAACTTATGGATCACTTTAGAAAAGGCTTGCATTCAAGGGTTCCGTTGACCCTTGTCAGGACCAAAACCTCTAGGAAGCTTTCACTTGTTAAGTTTTGCGGGCCGTGGTCGCATTTCCTTTATTTTCCATTTGCGCTTACCTACATCAAAATAAAATTAGCATCTTAATCTTGCCTCTTGGGTTTGATACCTTAACATCGAATAATCTAATTTTATTTATGCGAGTAGGAATGTTCTTTGATGTCGGTATTCAATTGGTTGGTAATGACTTAATCGAGAAGCAATTTTGAGCATGAAGCTGCTAATTGCTGTGTTGAGGCCCCCAATAATTGTTAGGCATGTAATTACCAAATTGTTGGCGTCGAAAATTCTTCGCAAAAATTGAGTTGTTGTTAACACTCTCCTTCTTTGTTCGGAGTGTAACGTTATTAAGTAATTATAAGCCAATTTAGGGCGTTTTGTTATGTCAGTGTTATTAACGTTATTGTGTGCGTGTGGTATATACACCGTAGCGTTTTATTCGTCTTACAACGGCAGCCCACTTCATGTATCCTTCATATGTGTAAGTGTAATCATTCATAAAAGAAAACAAAATGGAAAATCCAAAAGTGCATGCCTCATAACATTTACGTAGTTTTTTTCTTATTACTGATAACAATAAAATAATTAATCAAATGAAATAAAATAAAAATCAATTATAAATAATAATAAAAAAAATACATAAATCAATTATAAAAAAAAACAGAAAACTCTGCTATGGCTTAGTGGCGCCTTAATTATAAGGTGAGGAAAAAAAAAACTATAATAAATAGATATATATACAAAAAAATACACAGTCGTATATTAGTTTTTATGAATAATAACTAAACGACTGTGAATTGAACGCTCATATTAAATTGAGAAAGTCCGTAGTGTATTGTACTTTAGAGAACAAAAAAAAAAAATCCGGTACGATCATTTTTTCGACCAATTTCCCTGCCACATATACCAATCTATAAACACAGACACACGGACGTCCAGGAAATATCATTTTTAATGTTATTATTTACTATGTTAAACAAAATAATTGTTACTGAAATATATTTTATGTGTCTGAAAAATTATTTGACTTGATATTAGTACACTCATATTAACCTGTAAGTGCGTTAAATAAAAAGAAATCGATTTCAGTTTCGAGAAAACTGCTTTTTTTGAAATGTCGAGAGTAGAGCACAGCCTCAACGCTTCGCATAGGAGGCATGCAATATATTTATTACCATTTGAATAATAAAAATAAATAAAAAAAAAAACATGACGCATGACGTAGTTTGAAACACCCTGTTACGAGCCTTGCTTTCAAAGGGCGGCGCGAAATGGATTGCAAGGCTCGCACCGCGCTCTTATCAGTGTGTTTCAAACTACATCATGCGTCATTATGAATAATTAGTTATCTAAAAATAATTAAACAACTTAATAAAAAAACTTTTAAGAATGATTAGTTATCATTGGATACATATGAAGTGGGCTGCCGTTGTAAGACGATTAAAATGCCACGGTGTATATTTTATCTATTGAATGTGCCAAAACAATCCTTCCACTTGGAAGGATTCGTAAAATGTCAAGCAGAAGATAGTCAAAGTAGAGATTTAGGTAACTCCCACCTTGTACATACGCCATACACCTTGTACGTACGTACCATCAGCCTATAATGTTCCCACTGCTGGGACACACGCCTCCTCTTTCTGTGAGAGGGAGTGGGCCGTAATCCACCACGCGGGCCCAGTGCGGGTTGATAGATGTCACAAATGTCTGCGAACTTTTGGTTCTAGGACATGCCGGTTTCCTCACGATTTTTCCTTCATCGTTTTGAGAGCGGTGGTGATGAAATAATTTACACAAATCTAAAAAGTAAGATCGAGAAAGAAAAAAATTTTTGAATAAAAGAGTTGAATCAGTCTGGTATTACAACGGCTATGATTAGAGATCGGATATTCGGATGCATATTCGCCTAAAGTTTGAGAGTTGACTAGTATGGAGTGCGCTTCGGTACGGGAAAAAGTGTCGGTTTCCAGCACTGAATTTTTTTAAGAAATACTCTTTTGTACTGTGTATCCCCGAATAAATTTATTTCATTTTAGAATAAAAGGTTTTGAAGAAATATTAATAGTGTTTTTTAAACGTGTTATATTTTCTACAAAATTCTTGCCTAGTTATAAATAGATAAGAAATATTTGTTATACTTCGGAATACAAAATTGTGTAACACTTTTATTAATGAAACCCCGCGATCCCGGAATAAAGATATATTTTAAGAAGCCGTTTCCATACTTTGTATCCTTTGCCGGGAAAAAAACGTACTTTAGGTAAATATGCATCCGAATATCCAATCTCTAGTTATGAAATCCTAAAAATAAATAAATATAGCATCACATTCATATTACTTATATCACACTACTCCCTACAATTACACAGCTATGTCCAATAGCTATCTATTTCCTATAATCAGTTGACATATTGTCTGTAACACCCTGTGTATCACAATCAGTCCACAATGACGGGTGATTTTCCCTTATCAACAAGATCATTACTGAGTAAGGGTATTGTGTAACTGATAAGGATCGGTCAGTACCTCCTGGATGTGATTAGCAGTAATGACCTGACAAATAATGTTAACTTTGTTGTGTTTATCAATTATTTGGTCGTTTTTGGTGATGTTGCGGAAGTTGAATATGTGAGTTTTGTGTTTCGGCGACTTGATTTTTAGGGTTCCCACAGACAGACAGACGGACATAGCCTTGTTGACCATGTCCGTCTGTCTGCCTGTCTGACCCTAGCACAGCTTAGAGACCCGTGGTACTAGAAAGCTGTAATTTGGCATGGATATACATATTAAAAATCTTGTAGGGTACCTCCCTTGTACTTCAATGTACGTGTTTGATTTTATTTTGTTTTTTGATATAATATATATTTTTATTTTATTGATTGTTACTATTATTTTATTTTTGATTTCTGAATGATTTTAATTTTCATAATTAATTATTACTTGTGTCTTGCTGTGCTATATGTCACGCTGAACAGTCATTAAATCAATATGCCTTTTCTATCTATAATGGACCACCAAGATACAGGCTGTGCCTAGTTTGGGGCCCACGGCTATTTCTAGTTATGCACTCCTTCAATTAACATTGTTCCTGTTTACAAATGTGTTTCCTAACTTGTGTGTCAATAAATTGATTTTTTGTTTTGGTGATCTCATAGTGTGTGGTATCACCAATGATACCCCAGACTATGGGATCACAATATTCGCAATATTTTTCGATTCAGGGATCCAGTTGCGTAATAATAAGCTTTAAATTGCTAATTTTTGTTAGTCAGCAAAATGGTTATTTTTGAATATGTGACAAAATTCATGGCAGAAGTATAATATATTATAACGAAATTAAAAGGAAAACTATCACAGCTAAGTAGGTTTTACAAATTAACGAGTAATAATCGACCAACATAATTATATTTGCAGTTGGAGAATTTACCGTGACGTATATCGATGTATGGGAGAACATGTTTTTCAACTACAATGTTAAGTTTGATTTTGGTATAAATTCACCCCAACTACGGAACCCTTCATTGTAAAAGAAGAAAAAAAAGAAAGAAAGATAATTGTATTTGTCACAGAAACACGTGCATACGAAAACATAATACAACTCGAGTAGGTAAGTAGATTTGTTTTGTGTAATGTTACACAAAACAAATCTACTTATTATATAATCACAAGCACAAAAAAAAAATAGTCGGCAGCTGCACGTCGTCGTGCGTGGTCCGACATGTACTTGGCCGGTATTTTTGTTTCTGATATTGGTTCAGTAGGGATTTGGTACCTACTTGTAGGTGTTATACCTAATGCTTGAGACCTAGTATTCACGTTAGTCTCACACATGTTCAATAGCAACCGACTCCAATTTGATATTAATTCAGTGCATTCGTGCATTAATTCAGTTACACATTCTATATCTAGGGGACCCAAGATATAGAATATTGTGTAACTGAATTAATGCACAGTATGAAAGTAGTTCCGTGTGGTGCCGGACGTAAAGAATAGCACCGCCCTATTTCTTCCCGTGGGTGTCGTAAATGGCGACTAAGGGGCTTATTAGAGAATGGGCAGCAGCGTTCTCTATGCATTTTAACACTATACTGCAATCGCCAACCCGCCTGACAATCGTGGTGACTATGGCAACCCCCCCCTCCTTTGGGGGAGGCCTATGTCTAGCAGTGGACGTCTTTCGGCTGAAATTATGATGATGAAAGTAGTTTTTTCCGAATCGTTTACTGAATCGGTCACTGTTATTATTATAGGTATTTTTTTATCTCAAAAATAATTAAAACTTCTTAAATTACAGTCACACTTCCACTGTACAGTCAAAACAAACCAAAATGGAAGAAGTACCTACTACGCTAGACCCATATATTACGTGTGCGAGTGTGTGCGTGCGTAGATTTGTAATGTGACCTCAATTTTCTCCCACAATCAGTTTAACTTATTTCATAAATAAACAATGTTTTACACATAATCGTAAAAAATCTGTGTATGTATTATATTATGATTTCGCCTGACTGTCCAGCGAACTGAATCAGGTCCATTTTTGGCGCGCAACGCCAGACGTGACAAATGACGTTACGCGCCAAACATCGGCTGGACAATGGGGTGGACATACTATTCTAATTGGGGTGTTTGATGGTGTGCGTTAATTCCGCGACATGTTGTATAAGTATAATACTCTTTATTATGTACACCATATAAATCTTACATAGAATAAAATCGTAGCGGAGTCAAAACTGTACATTGAATATAAAAAAAAAGTAATCGCCACGAGGTCTGGAAAAGCTTCTTATGTCAAAAATATACTAATTTCCCAATAAACATTTAGCTGTAAAAAAAACACTCGGTACAGACACGAGACTCCACTGATGTAGATACCTATGAGAATGTGGAGCAAAAAGTTGTGCAACGGTTAGTGGTACAAGACGAATCGATTATCTCAGTCGAGTGAGCGATTAGATTAACAAGCTCGTAAGATTATTTTCGCCACATTTGATGGACAGAAAATGTCAGGGTGATATAACTTATAGGAGTTTGTATGGGAAAAAGTTGTGCAACGGTTAGTGGTACAAGACGAATCGATTATCTCAGTCGAGTGAACGATTAGGTTAACAAGCATGTACGACTATTTTCGCCGCAACGGCGGACCGTAGGACGGAAATGTCTGGGTGGTGTAAATAGATAGGAAAATTGTTTGCGTTAACCAAATAGCGATGCAATATGAGCCAGTTTTTGAGCGAGTGTGTTACAATAGTAGATTGTGTTTTAAGGGACCAAAATAATGTATTGAGGGCGAGAGCGATTGTTTGAATCCAGAGCGAAGCGAAGGATTCTAGAGTAGAATCCTAAGCGTAGCGAGGGATTAAAAGTACGTCGCTCGAGGTTAAATAATTTTGGTACTGTGTGACACACTGTGCTTTTCATCACCCTCTTTGAGAAAAAAAATAAGCCATCACGGGACGACTGGCAGATGTGAAACATCGCGCTACATACACATTTACACACTACTACATATTATATACAGTATAAGTGTATAGGATTTACAATTTTGAAAGTTTATTGTAGGTAACTGTTTTGTTGGGAACAGAAAATGTCGTTGAGTTATTTATCACTTGGGTATTAGTAATAACTTCAGACTCTATAGGAAGTCCCCGCGAACTTTTTTTTTAAGTTGGTTTACCATGCAAATGCCACTTCGGTAGGCACGCTTTTTTTATTACCGGCCAGGACTTTATCGAAGCGAATTGCGTTCAAACCTTTTAATTAAATAGTGTTCCAAATTCAAAACTCATTTTATCACTGTTATTAAGTTCGCCGGAATGACCCATTTTTCTCGCACTTATCGAGGAACCCTTCAGCTCTTTTCGAAAAGATGGGATGAAAAAAAAAATCACTCACTTAATTGATTTAGGTGACTAAGAAGCGAGATTTTTATGTTAACAATTAACTATTGCACAACTTTTTGCCATACAAAGTTTTAGACGTTTGTATGGGGCAAATTTTTGTAACGGTTAGTGGTACAAGACGAATCAATTATCTCAGTTGAGTGATCGATTAGGTTAACAAGCTTGTAGACTATTTTCGCCGCATTTGAAGGACGGTTGGGTTAAAATGTCTGGTTGATGTTATCGTATAGATAGGAAAATTGTTTGCGGTGTAGGTAGGTAGGCTGTTTTGTCAGATTAGGAATACAAACGTTCCGTTTAATGCCGGACGTAAAGAATAGTACCATCCCATTTCTTCCCGTGGGTGTCGTAAAAGGCGACTAAGGGACTTACTACAGAATGTGCAGCAGCGAGCGTTCTCTATGCATTTTTAAAACCATTTTGCGATCGCCAACCCGCCTGCCAAGCGTGGCGATTATAGCAAACCCCCCCTTTTTGGGGGAGGCATATATCCAGCAGTGGAGGTCATTAGGCTGAAATGATGATGATGAGGAATACGAACACTTCACTTCTGGCATCAATTATCCAGTTTTTACTACGGAACTTTTTATTTTAGCCTTTGGTTAACATTTAAAAACATAGAAAGAAGAAGAAAGGAAAAAAATACATTTATTTATCTCAGTTGAGTGATCGATTAGGTTAACAAGCTTGTAGACTATTTTCGCCGCATTTGAAGGACGGTTGGGTTAAAATGTCTGGTTGATGTTATCGTATAGATAGGAAATGGTAGGTAAAAAAATAAAAATCAAATAAAAAGTGTCAAACTCAACTCAAACCGTTTATTTCAATTAAACCATTTACAGGCAGTTTCGAATTATCAAGGAGTCGGTCAGTTAGAAAAATGTAGCTAGTTGCCCATTTCAAAGTGCAGTGTACCTACTATACTTTGGAGTATTTATATGGAGAAGAACGGGCAAGAAACTCCATGGACACTCTTTTAAATTATAATGTTACAAAAATATTACATATACATTACATCTTTGATGTTGAATTTTTAACTAAATGTGTGGAGGATGTGTATAGTATGATGTAAGAAATTAAGACGCAGATATATGCCAGTGACCTTGAGTGGTTAGCTTGCGTGTTCTGTACGTTCAGCCAGTAATAGGACTCGCCCATCCCTTGATGGGGGCACTGTCCCCAATTTGACGCATTATTAATTTATTATACACAAAACAAAAGGTATTTTAATAAAACGTGTATACTAAAAGATCAATAATTAAATAATCTTTAAATTGGTGAAGGTATCAGAAAAATATGCTTGGTAAATTTTGCGCCATTCTCAGTTTTTTAATCGCGTTAAACATAACTTCACAAATTAATTTCACTATAATATAAACAATTTAAATATTATATATTAATTTATATATTTAAAATATTCACATATTTAATTATTGATAAAATGCTCTTATTTAACATATATTTTTTTCAAATCATTAACACTATTCGTTTAGACGTGATCTTCAGTATACGAGTACAATCATTAAAAGTCGGTTATCGTCGCCTTATCAGAAAAGTATGCCTCACGGCTGCGCCAAAAAGGCCCAGTTGAGCAGAAACGCCAGACAACTAGTGCCTGACGATGGTTTACACAACTGAACCTGATGTTTGAGGTGACAAATGTTAATTAGTTTTTTTTCCTAAAAATAATGAACGTCTTAATTATCACAATGCCTGAACTTAATTTTTATATATTTTTTTTTTGGCACAGTGTTATTAGGTTTACCTAACTGTTCAGGAAGGTGTTCATAAAAAAAATAAAAAAAAATAACTGGCTTTCAGCGTCTATTGGATAGCTTATTTTCAACCAAATTATATTGTCACAACCTACCTATTTCAGGAGTATAATGTGTGTCTACATTGCAGCCTGTTCATATGCATCAGTAAATCATGTTTGTCAATAGCTTTGCCGAATGCTGAAGCGAGAAATAACATCAATTTGGCAGCACCAGGTTTGAACCGAGTTGAATATCTAATAACGTAGGTACCTTTGCTCTATCGATATTTGTTGATTTGATTGAAATACTGACTGATCTGCAATCCTCGATTTCTATAAGAAAACAAAAAAAATATGGAAAAAATATATTATTTATTTATTTATTTTATTTTTAAGAAAACTTACAGCTAAACAGATAAATTAAGCGTAGGTACCTAACTAATCTTATGAAAGTATAGATCTTTGATTATTTATATATCAGATAAGCAGTCGCTCCATGTAAAATACTGATATTCAGCTGCATCCGGTTAGACTGGAAGCTGACCGCGAATTAGTTGGGAATAGGCTAGGAAGACGATGATGGTAGGTAGCAGTGATAGCCTAGTGGCGTGACGTTCGGACTGCCAAGTCATAGGTCTCGAGTTTGAACTCAACGCACGCAGCTTTGACTTTTCGAATTCATGTGCGTATTGTATAATTATCAATTGCTTAAAAAACGGTGACGAAAACATCGTGAGGAAACCATGCTTGAGAGCTATTTCGGATACTCGGAAAGCTTTAAAAAAAAAACCTGCTTGTTTTAGACAACTCAAAACATACACCACAAATACACTTGCACACCCAATTTTACACTGCAGAGAGGCATATAATTTTTTAAAATATTTTTTCTGTTTCTTTAATTTAATAACTTTATTTTATTTTTGTACTCAAACGATTACTAAACCCAACGCAACTCCGTACTAGTTTGTATAAATTGGAAAATTTTATTAATAGCCCTAGCACCCGTAACACAATAATCTTAGCTTGGGACTTCGATCAATAGCCGGAGGTAATAATCAGTGATTTATGCAGTTAAAAAAAATAATAATATTGTCATAGTACTAACCTATCGCATTGGTATAAATTGTAAATTTGGAAATAAAGTTTATTCTATTCTATTCTATTTCTGGACGGCACGTGAAGCCAAGTCAGAGGCATGGGTGGCATAACAACTCTGACACCAGTTTAGTCACTAGCCACACGAAAAAATATAAAGAATGTTAGGTATGTAACATTACTTACCAGCCGCTATTAAGGTTAATTTTACCTATTGCTAATAAAGCTGCTAGTGCAGTGGTGGCCCAGTGGTAACCGTGACCTACGAGTTGTAGGTCGTGGGTTCAAACCCAAGCAGAAAAAAAAAACACCACTGCTCTCAAAACGGTGAAAGAAAACATCGCGAGGAAACCGGCATGTCCAAGAACCAAAAATTCGAAGACATTCTACATCCACCAAACCTGGGCCCGCGTGGTAGATTACAGCCCACTCTCTCTCCTCAGTCCCAGCAGTGGGAACATTTTAAAGGCTAATTATTCTAATAAGGTATCCGCAAAACAAAGTCTTTTTATTGCAGGGTGACTTATAAAGAGATTTTAATTATGTTCATTAGTAGATAACTTACAAGAAACATTTGTATGTTTCATGTGTACAGGATTTAATTCAATAATCTAAATGTAATTAAAAGATAGAATAGATAGATAGAATAATCATTATTATAATATACCTACACATTGTACACCATAACAAAATCAGGGTGTGGCTGTGTCGTGGTCACGGCCGTGTGTTTTACGTGAATAGGTACGTGTACGTAATGGGTAATATTTTCTTTCTAACAATTTTTTTGATCCTTTACCTATCGAGTGGTATAATTCAAATTTGGATGTACAGGATAGATATGTAGCTGCTACACCAAACTGTATCCCCTGATTTTGTCATCATCAGTTTTCTGAATTGCCTCCCACTATGTAAGCAAATTTAAAGACCTATTCACGTCAAAATTACAAATATAAATGTAAAAATTTTACATAGGGTGACGCAATGGGCGGTCTTATCGCTAAAAGCGATCTTTTACAGACAACCTAACATTAAAATAATAAGTAAGTTTGAAGTAGAGTTATAGTCGCTTGTAAGATCGCTGAAATGAACCAAAAATGTTATCAATTATAATTAATATAGTCGAAGGGTGTGGCACAAAAAATATTTTGTTTATTAATTTTCCAACTTTCATCTATCATTACAAGGTAACCTTTTTGCTATTGTGTACTTACCTAAAGTCTTATCCTAATTTATTATTATAATTATTTATTACAAACAATGCATTCTTTGTGAACTCACTTAGAGAACAACAGAATAGGTGTGTTGGTGAGCTATGAGGTTGAGAGTGCGGAGTGCATGCGTCAGTCGCGTCTTACTTAAGAGCGTTTACACCTTACGGCATTTCATACAAACTTTCAAGCCCTTGTTTTTCGAAATGACTAAACCGATTTTAATGAAACTTCATAAGCATAAGCAGGATACAAAGGTCTAACAAGTTAGTAAAGAACAGTTTTCGAAATGTCTTATTTAAAAACAAATAACTAGAAAACTCTGTTTCTATAATCGGTCTAATTTGGCTGTAACACTATTTTTCAAAATGTTCTTTACTAACTTTTTAGACCTTTGTATCCTGCTTAGATATGCGTATGAAGTTTCATTAAAGTTGGTTCAGTCATTTCTAAAAACAAGGGCTTGAAAGTTTGTATGAAATGCTGTTAGGTGTAAACGCTCTTAAAAGATTGGTCCGAGCGGGTGGCTGTCCTCGTGACACCCTGTTCGAAACCGTAAATATCTATATGCCGTAAAATGTCCGCATTACGTACCTTCCCTGTAAGCACTTTGAATATGTACTTTGATTATTACGCGAAAGAATGTAAATTAAACCTAATTAACACGTAAATATGGACTTTATTAATGAAGGCCATAAGCGCTACATTTAATTACCGTCGCACCCAAAGGGCTAATATTATTTATTAAGTTAATTTGGGTAATTGAGGGTAGCTTGAAAATTCCAGCAAATTTTTGTATAATTTTGGCAAAACAATATGTTTAAGAAAGTTCTTTTACCTATGTATATTTCATCATCATCATAATTTCAGCCGAAAGATGTCCACTGCTGGACATAGGCCTCCCCCAAAGGGGAGGGGGGTTTCCATAATCGCTACGCTTGGCAGGCGGGTTGGCGATCGCAGTATGGTGTTAAAATGCATAGAGAACGCTGCTGCCCATTCTCTAGTAAGTCTCTTGGTCGCCTTTTACGACACCCACGGGAAGAAAAATGGGGTGGTGCTACTCTTTACGTCCGGCGTCACACGGATTTATGTATGTATATTTAGGCATGTTAAAAGCCCGTGTCTTGAATAGCATAACCAGCCTATAATGTTCCCACTGCTGGGACAAAGGCCTCCTCTGTGTGAGAGGAAGTGGGTCGTAATCAACCACGCGGACCCAGTGCGACTTGATAGATGTCTTTGAATTTTTGATTCTAGGACATGCCGGTTTCTTCACGATGTTTTCCTTCACCGTTTTGAGAGCAGTATTGATGAAATAATTTACACAAAGTAAAGCGCCCGTCAGGGTTCAAACCCATGACCTACAACTCGAAGGTCACGGCCGTTACCACTGGGACACGACTGCTCTCTTGAGCCACCACTGCACATTTACGAGTACCTTAAGTAAACTAAAATAAAAAAAAAAAAAAAAATAATAAATAAAACTAATATATTGAATAGGGAAATATTTTGCTGCTTCTCTCGGTCTGTTGAATGCTGGTACCTTCATTAGGTACCAGCATTCAACAGACCGAACATTACATAAAAAAAACCGGCGAAATGCAAGTCGGACTTGCGCACGAAGGTTTCCGTACCATCCTAACTTCCTAACTAATATTATAAATCCGAAAGTAAGTTTGTTTGTTACCCTTTCACGCCTAAACCACAGAACCGATCATGCTGAAATTCTGCGTATATGTTGTCAGGTGTACAGAAAAGGACATAGAGTACCTTTCATCACGAAAAAAAGTAATGTTCTTGAGGAAAACAACAATAACGATCTTATGATAATAGATGGCGCCACGTGTCTTTCGAATCATGAATCAATTATATTATTATAGAATCTTTAGTAGTGTGTTAAGAGTTTTGTCCACCAAACAACAAGCAGAGTACAACCAGAACTGATTGTCAAATTCTAAATTAACGTAAGCGAAGCCGCGGGCAAAAGCTAGTTATCGCAAAAACGGCAAAAAAATTACGTTTGTTGTATGGGAGCCCCCTATTTTTTTTTTTTTTTTTTTGGGTGGGAAATTATCAAATAACTTCTACCGCTCTGGGCTGAGCGGGAGGGCGCGTCAGACTTTTACTGACTAAAACCCACCCGTGTTCCTTCCGTTGCCTGTGTGCCGGGGCCACGATATCCCTTTCGGACAAACTCGCAACCCCGGCAGGCATTGGCCCTAACGGACCCCGTCAGTTGGTGCTGACATCTCTTTGAGGCGCGCGTGAAACACAACGCGCCGTCGACCCGGGCCTGGTCCTTATCGGACGGCGAGCTACCCATCGCTCACCGTCCGCAGGCCCGCGCCTACGGTGGCCGGAAATCAGCTTGTGACTCCCGACGCCCGGGGCGTCTCCTGCGGCGGCTAAGGGCGTGAGGGCGCGAACCCTGCCTCACCCTCACGCGTTCCGCCTCCTCCTTCGCGAGCATTACTGCTTCGCAGAAGGAGGTGACGGTCTCCCATGCACTCTCGCTCCGAACCATGGCCTGAACCAGGGCCGGACGCGAGAGATCGCCGCCGCCGATCGCCTCCGTGAGGACACGGCGGTGCTCCGCCCAAGCCGGGTAGACCTCCACCGTATGCTCCACCGTGTCCTCCGGGCGATCCACACAGTGGTGACACCCGGGCGTTTCCTCCCGCTTTATCCTGAACAGGAACCTCCCGAAACAACCGTGTCCGGTGAGGACCTGCGTCAGGCGGAAGGTGAGGACGCCGTGGCGCCTCTCTAGCCACTCCTCAAAGAGGGGACTTATCGCCACAATTGTGGCGTGCCCTGCGCTGGGTTGCGACAATCGCACTCTCCATGCCGCCATGAGATCCCGCCGGAGCTCCGTCCGCTGTGCCGCGATTTCTCGCGGCAGCGGAGTTTCACCCCGGCCTTTCGCCTCCTCGCGCCACTCCCAGATGTGCGCGAGGACTTTTGCCTCCAGATCCCACGGTGGCAGTCCGGCAAGGAGGCTCGCCGCCTCACGGGAGACCATGCGGTAACCCCGTACCAGCCTGATGGCCATGACCCTTTGAGACGCGTTCAACCGCTGGGCTGGTCGCAGCCTCAGAGAACGCGCCCACACCGGTGCCCCGTAAAGGGCCATGGACCGCACGGTCCCCGCGTAGAGCCTCCGGCAGGAGGCGTTTGGACCCCCTAGATTGGGTAGAAGCCGCTTCAAAGCAGCCCCGGCCCTCTCCAGTCTGGGAGCCAAACGTCGGAAGTGCTCCACCAAGTTCCACCGGCTGTCGAGGACGAGTCCCAAGTACTTCATCGTCGACTCGACACCGATGTGAACTCCTCCCGCCGTTATCTGAGAACCCGACAGTGGCGCGTTCCGAGGACCATAAAAACACATGGCCTCGGACTTGTGCAAAGCCACCTCGAGTCCCAATTGCCGGATCCTATCGACGATTGTCGCAACGCCACGTGCCGCCAGTTCGGTCGCCGCCTCATGCGACCTCCCCTGTGCCAGGACCAGCGTGTCGTCAGCGTAGCAGACTACGCTGATGCCGCTAGGAAGGTCGGCGCGCAGCACCCAGTCGTACCCGATGTCCCACAGATGCGGCCCCAGGACCGATCCCTGTGGGACACCGCACGACATCTCTCACCGGTTCCACTCTCCTTGGTGACCGGGGTAGATGACGGCCCTATCCGTCAAATAGGCCTCGACCACTCGACAGAGGTAGGTCGGCATCCGGTGATACCGAAGTGCCTCCCTTATGCAACTCCAGGGCAAGGTGTTGAAGGCATTGGCGATGTCAAGAGACACCGCCAAGACAACCCCACCCCGGGCAACAGCATCCCCCGTCGTGAGGGCTCGAACGCGCATGATGGCATCCACTGTAGAGCGCCCCTTGCGGAAACCAAACTGGCTCTCCGCCAAATCCGGCCCCACCCGCACCAGCCGCCCGACAAGGCGGTCTGCAATTACTCTTTCAAAGAGCTTGCCCACCTCGTCGAGCAGCACGATGGGCCTGTAAGCAGACGGAGAGTCCGCCGGGCGCCCTGGCTTCTTAATGAGGACCAGTTTCCCCGTCTTCCAACGAAGTGGGAACTAAATTACGTTTTTTGTATGGGAGCCTCCTTAAATATTTATTTTATTCTGTTTATTAGTATTTGTTGTTATAGCGGCAACAGAAATACATTATCTGTGAAAATTTCAACTGTCTAACTATCACGGTTCATAAGATACAGCCCGGTGACAGACGGACAGCGGAGTCTTAGTAATAGGGTCCCGTTTTACCCTTTGGGTACGGAACACTAAAAACGGTTCTAAGAGAGAGAGAGAGAGATGATCCAGAGATAAAAAGGCAGGTCAACAAAATATGTAGAAAAACCAATAATTGAAGAAGTGCTATGCAGACTGCCAATCTTGCCATAGTCAAAACCACTCCTCCTACCGTTACGTAAAATCGTGAAAAATAATTATAAAATCGGGAAAAATCATTGTTCAGCAAATTGGGTCATCATCATCATCTGCCTAGCGTTTTTACAACTATGTTGGGGTCGGATTCCAGTCTGACCGGATACAGCTGTATACCTACCAGCAAATTGAGTACCGACTTAAATTGTCCGTAGGTATATTCAAATTACTACAGTAATTCTTTGACAAAGCATGAAATGGCTGTAACACGGAAAATTGGCGTAAATAAAGAAAACAATATTTATTGGGACTCGCACAGGAAGAACACAGACGTAAGGCATAACGTAGCGTAGAGTGACAGTTTTCTAAACAATGAATTTTCAAAAAATCAATAAAAAAAACAATCAATTTTTTTTTTTTGTATTTTTTTTGTCAATTGATCTATTTTCCTGACTGTACCTACTGCCTACCTACATATATTTAGAAGAGGCGGTTGTGACTTTAAGATTAACTTTTTTCAGATCAAACTAATGATCTGATATAATCAAATCATAATCATTTATTAATTTGCAATCAAATAATTTTCATCGTTACGAGTAGTCTGTTGAAACCGATTATCGCAATGGTTTATCGAACTATTTATTCGTAAAGGTGCCAGCGAATATTTCGGTGATTGAATACGAGCACTCAGCCTTAAATAAAGAAAAAAAAAATAAGATGAGTGATAGAACTAGCTCGGTAGCTGAATTGGTAAGTGCTGAAATATTCTCGTAAAAAAGATGGATGAATCCATTTGGGGTAAGCGGTATGGTAGATAAAATAAAGCTATACGTAGTCGCCGTCAGCATTTAACTCAGAGTTTCGGGATGTCTAGTGGAATGCACTACAGCGGGGCGAGCACGGCATACTGTGACATGACTTGAGTCACACATTTTATCACAGTTTGAGCGATAAAACTGTCATAAAATGCTAGTACAAATTGACATGACATAATTTATCATGTCTTGTCACAAACGTCTTGGGCAGCCCTTGCTCGGCCCGCAGTACAGTTTAGGTCTAAATAATACGTGCATCATAAAAAGCGGTACCTGTGACCACTGAAAATCAGCGCTGTGCTGTGGGTCTCCCCATAGCACAGCATCATGCTGAGTGCAAACATTCTTGTCACAGTCATGACGTGCAGCTTCCGACCATTTGTTTGTTTGTTATAGTACTTAGATCTGTTTTGTGTAACCTTCGAGTTTATTACATATTATGTTTTCGTACGCACGTTTTTTCTGTGACCAATAAAATTATTTTTCTTTCTTTCTTTTCCTGTTTGATAATTGTCGCTAGTAGTACAGAGTCACAAGTTTTTCACGGCTATTGACAGTATACTTGCTCCCGATAACGTAAGTATTACATTTAAAAGCGAACTGAAGCTAAACGTTCCGCTGTCTGGTCCTTCGGAAGATACAAACGATAAGTTATGTCACAGCGAGGCAAGAAATCTTTGATTTTTTTTTTTTTAATTTTAATCTGTTTATTTCATCAAACTTTTCATAATGTTTACATAGAATATAGCGCTTTATCTACTTATAATAAGATTATGTGTGCTATAAGCTTATTTAACTAGTTGCTCACTTTCTATGGCTGAGAACCTACACGCTGACATCCTCCATTCCATACTTCCCCACAATAAAGTAGGCTTTTAAGATATTTTTAATTTGTTTAGGTTTTTTGTCTTCTAATTTGTTGGCAATATTCTTTGGTAGTTCATTTAGAATGGCAGGAAAGGCGTACGTCCAGGCTCTCTTACCATGTTCATTATTCATCTTTGGCAGTTTATACGTAGGCAAGTACGACAGGTTACGAACAAAGTTTGGTCTCTTTGTTTTCTGCAGTTTATTGATAAATACAGAGTAATCAGAGGCAACAGCCAGTTTAAATTTGTCGAACACATTTAGAATTTTACAATATTTAAACAACATGTCATAATCTGGTTTATATTTATGTTTAATCTTATAAGGTACCAATATTTTTAACATCCTTATCTGTATATTATAGATTTTATTAAGATACGTTTTATAAGTTCTTCCATAACTTGTTAAACCATAACTAATAACAGAATCGGCTAATGCCATGTATAACAATCGCAAGGTTCTATAAGGCAATTTGTAAATGATAAATGATAAATGATAAATGATTTTATTTCTGTAAGTAGGTTTGTACAAACACTTTTACACGTCAATCATATTTTAAAAACTAGATGAGGTCGGCGTTTCCTATCTGACTACTCTGAGAAGAAAGGCCGAAACAAACTCAGAGGTCATAGTCTCTTTTAAAGTCCAGACATAATCTTGGTCAGATCATGTGAAGACCATGTAGATTGGTGTCTGAAATGGTCTTTTGAGGAAAGAACCACACAGGTTGAGTGGACCTGACCAGTCAGTGCACGCATTTGTCAGTAATCGTGCAGCTCTACTCAGAATATAAGGAGCTCAACGATGCGACTATCAATACCAAAGAAAGGCCATTTGGGTAGGCCACTTATATGACTCAAACTGCCAGACCATGATTAACACTAACTGAGAATAAAAGAAAGGGAAAAAAAATTATTATGCAATAACCCACATAGTCTTCACATTCACAATAATTAAAATAATATAATACTTTACAAGTAAATATTCCTGTCATTGTGTATAAAATAATAATTAAATGTCACTGTTTATAAAATAATAAAGTTAGCAAAAACAAAAAAAAAAAAACAATAAAAATAAACTACCTCAATATGTACAAAAATTGGAGCAGCTCAATCCCAAGCCTTTTTGTCCTCAATATAATCTTTAACAGTATAAAAGGCTTTCTGTGCTTTAATATGCGTAATTAAGACATTATAGCCCTAAGTTTAGTGCATACATAGTCCACATGTGGGCCCCAATTAAATTTATGGTCTATCTTAAGCCCCAGATAAACATGCTCTCTAACATTTTCAATAGGCTTACAGTCACAGACATCCAGACATCCATCCATTTTATCAACCCGTTTTCGAATACACCTTATGCCAAATTCCTCCGTATTCCTCTGAACTTTATAGCAGTGTCTTATCGAGTTTAAAAATCGTATTTTAGTATTCGAAGCAAGTCTCAAAAATACGTTCCTGTGCATGCCGTACTCCTGGCTGGAAGCCAGGATCTGCAAAATGTATAGGAAAATTACGAATTTGGGACGACAAATAGATTCTTGGTTGTCATTTTCAATTCTTAAATGACCCTTAATATCTCTCAATTGTTTTGTCGTTTAGAGTTTGAAGATGCGATGAGTTGTATGATATTTATTTTTAGCTGTGGGACTAGTTTCATAAAAGTACAACCACGAGCATAAAATATATCTCACAGTTACGGAAAATTCAAAAGCGTTTTTCTCTTGAAATTAAAATTGTAACTTTGAGAAAAGGCTAATAGTATGGTATCCATAATACTATCTTCATAACACCATAGTATATGTATAATACATACATTTTAAGAGCATGTCGAATGTTTATTAGTGTGTGCAGAAATTAAAAAAAATGTTAAGTAACTTTTTCTTTGAAGAGTAGCATTGTTGCGTAATGTATTTTATTTTTGTTTATTATCTTTAGTAGTTTCTATGTTTAACCCTAACGCTGTTTTTACCGTTTTGTCAATTTCATACAATTCATACATAAGTTTTTATAATTGGAAACTTGTAATTGACTTTCTTCTACATTTATTACTTCTGAACATTCGAATGTATTAGATGGAAGTTTTCTAAAAATTTATAAAAAAATAAATATAATTATTATCAATAAATAAAATAAAAAATATTATTTTTATAAAAACCTTCAAAAATGCTTAAAAACTAGGTCGCATGAATTACAGTGAAAGTAGTAAAGGGGGAGGTGAGAAAACGGGGGAGTAGATTAGGAGAAAGTCGTTTTTGAATCCTGCGTAAGTGTAAGGTAGGTACCTATTATTTTATGCTCGTGACTGTGCTTATAGAGTCTAAGAAACAAACATAACCGATTTTTTCTGATTATTAGTTTTCTCCTGTAGTAAGTTTTATTTTATCTTTAATAGTTTTATTTTGTTTTTTAAGTTGTTTATTAGTTCCCTATTATTTTATTTTTATTAAATTTAATATAGCTGCTTTTGATGTTGAACGGTAGGTATAGGTACCGTTTATCAGTCTCCACAAGATGTGATTCTTAAATGTCCAGAGCACACGAGGTAAGTTATTAGCCACGCTACCTGCACATTGTTGATTGGGTAATATTTAACCACGTTATGCTATTCTTGTATAGCGTTTCAATTTAACAGAAGAAGTATTACTATTCATTCATCATCGGCCTCCCCCGAAGAGAGGGGTTGCCATAATCGCCACGCTTGGCAGGCGGGTTCGCGATCGCAGTATGGTGTTAAAATGCATAGAGAACGCTGCTGCCCATTCTCTAGTAAATCCCTTAGTCGCCTTTTTCACCCACGGAACCACGGTATTACTATACTCTTTCTTAACATCTGGATGGTAAAATATCTATCAACTTTATAAATCACCTTCATCCAATAGGTGCCATGAATCGATAGTACTTACATTTCAACTATTGTTACGCAATTCGATTTCAGTACAGAAATCAAGCCCACCAAGTATATAAACTACCGAACGATCATTTAAGCTCCATTTACACTGTGCAATTGTATTGCCCATGGCATACCATAAAATGGAAGCAACAATTGACTGGCACTCTGTAAACAACAGGTAAAATTGTTGCACGATACGGGCAAGTCAGTTGCCGTACAAAACTGATATAGGTGTAAACAGCACGTACAATCAAATCACACGTGCAATAAAACCGCATTCAACTCTACAAGTTTAAAAAAATCTTGAGAAGACGTTCAATATTTTTGAAATATTTGGCACTGTAAATACGAGCAATACATGAAACAATTGCACAAGGACGTGCTGCTCTGAGTTAAGACGAGGCAAAACTTGCATGCAATAACCGCCTTGCAATAAAATTGACTTGGGTCGCATGCAATTTTATTGAACGGCAAAACATGCATTAAATTATTTTATGCCTTTTTATGAAAATCGCACGCGGCGTGTAAACACTTGCATGCAATTCTTGAAAGGCAATAATTGAAAGTGCTTTATGGCATGCGATTATTGCTCTTGAATGTTCCAGAAACTTGCACCGTGTAAATGACGCTTTGCGTAGAAACGGGTGCGTGGCTTGAGGGTTCATTTTCATTAGAAAAGTAAGAAGCACGAGAGGTAGAATAGCGCACCACAGGCTGTACAATAGCTAACATCTACACAATAGCAGTTGCTGAAAACCAGCGCTGGGACCCTATATCGCATAGGGTCGCAGCATTAAGGCTTCTACATACCGGAGCGACTTGTCGCGCGACGCGAGGCGGCACAAAGGCCCCGCGTGTCGCAGGACGAGCGGTGCCTTTGTGTCGCGTCGCGTCGCGCGAAAAGTCGCGCCGGTATGTAGAAGCCTTTATGCTGAGCGATGGCCGTTTTGCGTGGATATGACGCATCTCCCCCCTCCCCCCAACTTGTTATTTTTGTAATTGTGTTCCTTTTTGCGTCATGTTTACCGCAAGTAAATGTATTTTTTTTCTTTCTTTTTCACCACCCTTTAAAAAACAACTACTAGAACTGACGATCGATGAATCTATTGAAAACGAAGACCAGATCAAAAATTTGTTTAACTAAGTATTCTCAATTCTCACTACAACGAATGGGAGAAACTAGAATAGATAAAATATTGATATAAGACAAAAAATAATTGAACTTGGACCCTCATTAGTTTTGCTGTAAAGTTGCACATAAGATCTGTCAGGACCCCCGGGGGACCCTCGGGGGTCTCTGAAGTCTCTAAACTTGTTCTTTCATGTTTGTGCTTTTTTTTGCGATATGTTTATCGCAAATAAATGTATTTTCTTTCATTCTTTCTTTCAGATGACTAGATCAATGGATAAATTGATGAAGTAAGTAGTTTTATTCACGAAAATTGTTTCTAAATGTTTTAAAGGGTCGCCCCTATAACATGAGAGTTATAAAATAACTGGCAAAAAGTGAGTAGCCTATTTACCTGCCTACCCTTTTGAGAAAGGATTCAACATTGATGTTACTGCAGAACCCTCTATTCTGCAAAGGAAAGTGCATTGATAAGGGTTATAGTAAAAATATGTGTAAAGCCACAGTTCTATTTTCATGAAGTAAATTCGTCACAGTACATTAATTTAGATTATTGTAAATTCATCAAATTGTTTATTTCCACACAGACAGCAAAAAAATCAAACACTAAGTAGAATAAAAACGTTATTTATTTATTTAAAAACCAATAACTTTACACACAACAGTATTCTATGCAAAGACTTGTAGTTGTGACGAGTTCACATCTTTTTTTAATGCAAGTGGCGAATACACTTTCAATATAAGGAGTGTATACAAAAATGTGACGAATTAACTTTGTGGCGAATGTACAATAACCTATTGATAACCTACCACTCTTGATTAGGTACCATTAAATCTGTGTTTCCTTACAATGTTTTTCATTACCGTTTTCCTTAACACCGGCTCTCATAAAACGTATACAGCACCTACATATTTAGTAATACTATCGTTTGAATTCGTGACTAAAGATCAGTAGACACGGCTAGGAGTACAACATGATTGATAATATTGTAAATAAATAAAATGAATAAACGAGTAAATAAATAAGTAAAAAATGATAAAAACATCTTTCCTTTCAGTTTGGCGCGAAGGAGGAAATAGGAAATGTTTTAATGAGGCCGTTGATCGCTCAATTAGCCAAGACAGAAGTTGCACAACCAAGTGACGAGCTATCATTATTCTGGTTCGGCAAATTTGTATAATTATTTTAGATGAACATTGAGTTACCCTCTTTTATTATACAGGGTGTTAAAGTAACTGCGTGCCATAGCTTAAGGGTAGTTTCAGTATCGATAAAGGAACCCAGGAAAACAAAAGAAAAGAAAAGAAAAAACAAAAATGAAAACACCAAAAAAATATTGCACATCAACCTAATTTAGTACCTACTAACTTAAAATAGCAATCGTTTACAATTAAAATTATTTTATTTGACGGTCCTAAGCCCGTTAAAGTACGGAGAGACTTATTATTTTTTTTGTTTAATTAAATTTTTTGTTATGTTTTAAAAAAAAATACCTATATATTTTTCCCGAGTTCCTTTATCGATACTGAACCTACCCCTAAGCTATGGCACGCGTTAATTTAACACCCTGTATAGATTTACATATTATTATTTTATGACTGTTAGCTGATAAAAGGTGTTTAAAAAATATGCTTAAAAAATCCACTGTTCCATACTGTTCTAAACTGTATGGAACAGCAGATTTTTTTATTCGCGATTTCAAAGTTGGTCCCATCGTAAAATTTATTCAGTTAGATAGTATAAAGCACTTCTTAAAGGTTGTAAGGTTAATTTTTAAACACTTTATATATTATGTAAATAATATCTTATTATCTATCTACCTACATGGAATTATTTACTATGAAATTATAAATAGGTAAGTAGATCTCACAATGGTTCTAAAGTTATACGTATCTCATCGCATAATATCCAGTATAAATAATTTGGTTTGAAAAAAAGGCCAAGCATAGAAAAGAAGAAACAAGAATAATATTGACTCATTCATTTTAATTTAAAAACGGACATTATGACGTTAAATATTCAGAAAAGACGTTAAAATGTGAGATTTAAAAGTCGCCGGCAACCGTAGCATAAGTTATTTTATATTAAAATTCACATCGTAACGAAGTGTTTCAGTGAACTCGTATAATAATTATGTAAAGACGAAATAACTGATTAGATATTCATTTATTCATACAAATTGTGTTTGTTGGTGACGTGATAATAAATGATGCAGACTTTTTAAAATTCACGTTATATTTGTGTCTGTTTTGTGCGAGAGAATCCATTAGCTCATTTTTGTCACCGTGAGTCAGCGTGATACACAAACTTAACACAAAGAGCTATATTTACCATCATTCATCCAGTGTCATTTTACCATGACATATTGCTGCTCCTCCGGCCGCAACATTAAATAATACATGAAAAAAAAAACTTTGACGAGCTTAACTACACTTTAAAGTCATCAATTCGATTTGTCCATAAAAAAAAAGTTCACATCACTGTGGATTGCGTCGCACATAAAGTTGTTGTAAGTTTGCTTACTAATGTTTGGGGGTATAAATCAATTAGTTAGTTTGACGTGCGGGGGGGGGTGCGCGGGACCGCGGGATTTTACGAAGCGTGGAGAAACGTACAGGCGCAGACTAACCGCGTCGCGCCGCGCCGCGGACTGCGGGGCTGCCGTGCCGCGGCCGCCGCGCCGCGTGCTGCCGCGCGCAAGCGCTCCGCGTACTCCGCCGCAAATTTTTCTCATCGCCCGTTCCAACTAAATTGCAAAACCACCGACCGCCCGTTCAAGGTACGAGAAACGCGCCGAGGGATTCTCCCGCAATGTAATCACCCAAAGAACAACAAGGCGGGATAACGAGCCAGCCTTTTTCTTATAAGGAACGACAGTAATTCACACTCAATTTAATCTTATAATCGGCCGAAGAATTAGCATAACTTGCGCACGCCGTAATTAATTTTCGGTCCGGTTCGTGTTAATTAATGTACTTTGTATTGTTTTTTGCTTTAACGAAGCGATGAGGGTCTAATCTTAAATGTGGTTGTCTTTTGAAGTATAATAAAAGTAAAGATGAGATTATCACCTTGCTGTTTTTATTCTTGTTTCATTTTTGTTTTTTGTTTGTTAGACGAAAACATCAAAGCTTTAACAAGATTTTCTCAATAAATCTGCACAAGCTCACGTTTCCAATTAATCCTGGCCTTTTCTCCGTGAGCTTTATAGCAACACTTTGGTTTCCAAAAATTTCGTTGTGCCTTTTATCTAGATTAAAAATTCTACAGTTGCAAGTCGGGCTAACCTTTCACCACAAAGTTTACCTACCCTACACTATTTTAATATTCGTCTGAATTTATCGTAACGAGTTTTTCGTAGTGCGTTTACTCTTGGATGGAGCTGTAATTGAGTTATTGTGGCATCCAGTTAGACAGTTACCGTTTTCTTTTGTGCAGGTATTGGAGAAGAAAGAGTCATTAAAGGTCAGGCTCTACGATCTATTTTAAGACGTTGGTTAGTAGTAAAAAAAAGGTTTACGTCCAATGTTTTGTTTCCTTAACAACGGTGCAATTGACAGCACTGTTTAGCCCATTGTCGACGCGGTCTTTTACGATGTGCGTGGACTATGAATGAATGAATTGTGTTCGTAGCATGGCCGAGTAGTTTCGCGTTTTGTTCGCTCATTCCGTTTTGCATTGGTCACGTTTCACTACAGTTGCTATCATTGCATGGTTTTAAATCAAATTCTTCGCAATTGGTTGTTGTTTTAATCTATTTGAAACTAGAATGAGTTTTGGTTTCAATTTTCATTTGTTTATTTAAAGCTACGGATAAAAAGCTTTTCACAGAATTGAGAAAATACTGACTAATGACAGTCAATCGCTCTTTAAAACAGATGATGGCGTGCAGAAACTGTTTTAAAACGCAGAAAACAGCTAAAGCGCCGTCACTGTCAGACTGCATACAAAAGAAAGAGAAGCGCGATCAATCCACTGATGGACATAGGCCTCTCCCAGGGTGTGCCACAACACCCTGTCTTCCGCCTTCCTCATCCAGTCTGACCCAGCCATCTTCTTAAGGTCGTCGGTCCATCTAGCTTGGGGGCGTCCCACACTACGCTGGCCGATACGCGGTCTCCACTCCAGGACTCGTCTGTTCCATCGGCCGTCGGTCCTTCGAAAAACATGGCCAGCCCACTGCCACTTCAGTGTGCTTACTCTGCAAGCTATGTCAGTAACTCCGGTTCTTTTCCGGATAATTTCATTCCTGATTTTATCCTTCAAAGAGACTCCAAGCATAGCCTGCTCCATTGCGCGCTGGGCGACCTTGAATTTGTTGACCGGCCCGACTGTCAGTGTCCACGTTTCGGCACCGTATGTCATGACGGGCAGGACGCACTGGTGAGAAGCGCGATAATCCTTGTAAATTATTGCAAAATTTGAAGCAATTATCTATTTACTCAAAAATGAGTTGAGTAATAGAAAATAAAAAACAACCAAGTTCTGCATTAAAATAAGACGTTCTTGTTATTAATTAAATGCCAACGTACGTTGATATTTAATATCTGGATATTTTGGATTAGAACTCAAATATAAAGGTTAGTAAACTAAAAAAAAACAAATCTTGATTTAAATTAACGGTAAACCGTTAATTTGAATCAAGTTTTTTTTTCTAAACGTGTTTTGGTAACAACCAAGTTCTGAGAAATATGTTCAAGAAGAACACATATTTTATAAGACAAGCCTTCTTAGATCATTTTCTTATTGTTAGCGCCTTAACACGAGATAAAATCAAACCAAAAGTCATGTATTCAAACTAGGCTGAGAATCAGCACTTTTCAAACGCCTTAATTACATAAAACAGAGGTACTCCACTCAGAGCACTGATTTTAATAGCACTTGTCTGAACCGCACCTGAACACTTCCACTAATCGCACTGAAACAAAATTTTGATAAGTGCGGTTCAGTGGAACAGAGTTTTCCAAAACGCCCTCCAAAACGATAAAACTGTTCTGTCTACATGACCAAACTGTTTTAATTTTTGTGTGTACACTATCTTAGATTTTATGATAAATACTCATGACGTAATCTTTTCTAACTTGAACAGGAAGCAATGGTTTTGTCTATGCATAGCCTAAAGCGTAATCACCCGCCAAAATACCTCCGGTTAAACATAACCGTTTAATATTAAGCTAATATCTCGCAATTGGAATAGTTTGCTGATAGATATTGCACAATATTCTGCGCGTTATCAGATATTACATCGTTTCAGGATCAAATGACGTCAGAGTTCACGTCACGTCCGAACGCAAACTAAACTTGTCACAAGTTAGAATATACGATTTCCGGCTTTCAATGTCGGGTCTACTGGCCTAAACTCGGGATCCCGGAAAATCATTCCGCTTCGATACTACGAACCATTCAGTATAAGAAAATGGAAAATTAAATTGACCTTGTAGATGGGCAAAAAACTGAGCAGAGTCGAGGTAATAATATTTAAATGAGAACATTCCTTGATATTACTGTTACGCTTAAAATAACTACTAAAGTCAAGTTTTTTGGCCTCTGGCCTTGATGTCAAAGGCCGTTTTTGTAATAATATTTAAATGACGTAAAATGGCCTAAAATAATTGTAATGTCAAAGATAGGTTAGTTAGAGTTGGGTTGGCGTAGGTAAGCGATTGCCAAAGGCAGTGTTTATTAAGGATAAGATGTTTCGATATAAATCGGAGACAAAAGGTTTTTATTAATGAAAAGAAAATACTCAATGTCGTTTCTTTCAAGAAATTCTTTTTCAATAACAAAACATCACGTCTATAATCCCTGAAGGTTTAGGCAGAGATGTACCTAAACCCACATTTCGCAAGTTATGCTTAAGTCCCATGTAATAGGGGGCGAGCCTATTGCCATCAACCGAGCACAAATCTAGACTCCGGGCTGCTGGATGAAAAAACCCAATTAAACTCTACCCGATCTGGGAATCGAACCCAGGACCTCATGCTTAGTAGTAGCGGTTGCGACCACTAGACCAAAGAGGCAGTCCTTTGTCAATATTTTGTATTAATTTATCAAGAAATTGTCAAACATAAGGGTCTATACTAACTCAGCGCCACCTCATTCTTTATCTCGCTCGCACAAGTACCTGGCGGTCACGCAAGCAAGCCAGACAGGGTGGCAGGGAGAAGACTCCAAGGCACCGATATTTTAGTTTATTTCTTTTTACGGTGAAAATAATGGCAATTAAAAAAAAATAACACAAGACCCGCTTTATAGTTAGTTCTGTTAATATGCAAAGTTTCATGATCTAATTTGAAGTTTTTTTGAATACCAGTGGTTTATTGTTCGGTTTGGAGGTAACTTTGTTTTTTTTATTCTATGAAGAAAATTTTATGGCATCGTATTTTCGTCAAACATAGTACTTAGAATTAATCCTCAACTTTACCATATATTTATTTCAAAATGAATGCTGCAGTATTTTCGACTTAACGGAGGATCATGCTAAGCCATTTGAGGTAGTATAGGCTCTTAAGTGGCAGTGTGCAGGGCACATTGCTCGTAGAACAGATGGCCGATGGGGCCGAAAGGTTCTGCAGTAGCGACTGCGTACCGGAAGACGTAGCGTTGGCAGGCCTCCTACAAGGTGGACCGACGACCTTGTGAAGGCCGCAGGTATCCGCTGGATGCGGGAAGCACAGAACCGGTTGAAGTGGCGGTGCTTGGGGGAGGCTTATGTCCAGCAGTGGACGTCATTAGGATGAAATGATGGACGAAGATGATTTATATTGCAAGAAAATTTTGCTAAAGAAAAGTAAAATTGGAACAAAAAAATCCTACGTTTTAACGTAGGATTTTTTCGTTTTTTAGTTGCTGTTGTTTACAACAGCTTTTACTTACCTTAACATTGAATTTAAGTTCAATTGCATCTTTATTTGCGGCATTCTTAGTGATTGTCAGGTAGTAGTAGGTTGGTACTTAAAAAAATATCCAACTTCTTATGTAAAAACTATTGTCAGGTTGGACAGTAGTTTACCCACATATTCATCAAGAGTGTCTTATCCATTAGTTTCATAAGTTTGCAAAGTTTTGATTACCTAATACACCTATACTCCATTGGTTGAGGTAGTTAAATAAAGGTAAACAAACCATAAAAAGGGTTTTTATAGATGACACTTTCTTGTTAAAAATACGTTGTAGTCCTCATAGATGTAATTGCTTGAGAAATTTTTGTTACGTTCATAATAGTACTATAATATTTTGTTATCTGTCTATTGTAAAGAGCCCAAAAATACCGGTTCTCTAAACGTCAACGAAATAAAACGTAGCTAAATTGAAGAGTACAACTGTGACGTAGCACGACAACTGAAGTGAGACGTATTACGTTTAGTCTGTTACTTGACAGCTCTCTCGTCACGTGGTTTTGTTTGTTTACCTTTATTTAACTACCTAAATCAAGGGAGTATACGTACACATCTGCCTAACCCTTCGTGCAACATAGGCATGATATTGTCAGATCATATAATAATAGGATAGAAATTATCCTGTTCCTAAAAAGTCGTTACATAATTTTGGCAGTGACTTGTCATTTCTGTTCTGAAACACCCACTGCCTGAAACCTTTACAAATCATAGCCAAAGCCTCAGAATTAGGTTCAATGAGCACCATTAAACTTTGTGCGAGTATTAATTGAGGTCAAATATGGTCATAACGTAATGAATGGTAATGAGTATTATGATAAGTGATATTGCCATCCACAGTTTGTGACCACTGTTGTCAAGATTGTTTGTTAACGGAGATATTTTGACTTGAATAATGAATAACAATTTTTTGTTCAAAATCAAAATGTAAATAAAATATTATTTCACTTAAGGCGACGATAGCCGACTTCTAATGATTTTATACTGAAGATCACGTCTAAAAGAGTAGTGATAATGATTTAAAAAAACCGGTCAAGAGCGAGTCGGACTCGCGCACCGAGGGTTCCGTACGTATATATGATGTTAATGATTTCGGAAAAACTGTGCTATTTAGAGACATCGTTTTTTTTTCCTGTAATCTTTACATAAACTTCTATCACATAAAATAATTTCAGATTTTTATCTATGCAAACTTCGGAGATAAGGGGGGGGGGACGGTATTTTTTTTACATTTTTCATCAAAAGTCGGAAACTAAGCTGCTTAAAAAAAAATGAGAATGTGCAAACAGCGTTCTTTCATATGATACCCCACATGCCTTAGTAGCCCCACTTCAAATTTTTAAGACCCCCTTTCAGTCCCTTTTGCAAAAAGGTATATATTTTTTTTTTCTTGTTTGTGAAATAGTTGGGCAAACGTCATCTAAAACTCTTCTAAATTTCAAGTTGATAGCATTAGTAGTTCTTGAGATATCCAGATGTGACAGACAGACAGACAGACTTAGTCTCACCATAAGGGTTCCTTTTTACCATTTTGGTACGGAACCCTAAAAATATATGTTAAATTAGAGCATTTTCTCAATAACTTAATATGTGAATATTTTAGATTATGTTCATAATTCATACTGAAATTAATATGCTAATTATTTATGTCTAACGCGGATAAAAAACTGAGAATGGCGCAAAATCTACCAAGCGTATTTTTCTGAAACCTTTATCAATTTAAAGGTAATTTATTTATTGTTCTTTTAGTGTACGCGTTTTATTAAAATACCTTTTGTTTTGTGTATAATAAATTAATAATGCGTCAAATTGGGGACAGCGCTCCTTGATGGGTGAGTCCTATTACTGGCTGAACGTACGACGCGATGCGTGAGCTCAGTACAGAACACGCAAGCTAATACTCAAGGTCACTGGCATATATCTCCGTCTTAAGAAACGTCAGAAGCTAGCTGCACGGTTCCAATTGGTCGTTTCCTATGGAGCCAGCAAGAAACTTCACGTTTCGTCATTTAAAAATAATGGGCTTTTACAAAGTATTCAAATTACAGTTTTAATAGACACGGGAGGACAGTGTAGGCCTGTCAACAAGTGCCAGGAACTTAACGGAATAGAAAATGGTCAACAAAAAAATTATAGAAATAAAACCTAATTAAACCAAATAAAGTTGATGTGTCCTTAGTAGATTTTTGTTCTTTAACAGTTACTGCTGGACATGGATTTTCCATTGAACAAAAAAGTAATTTATTGAATTCCTTACTTGAAAAAGTTTGTTAATGTAGTGCACAGTCACAAGCACGACTATTAAGCATGGGGTGCGCTCGTTACCCGTGGTCCCGGTGGATCGACCCATTACCGGGTCCATGGGTAATTTTAATTACCCGTGGTTCCATGGCAGTAGTGTGTGTGTGTGTGTGATCCACAGATCGGGCAAAGTGTCATAGTGTTATTCCATCAGAAATTTCTCATAAGCAGCCTAGAATCTGGATTCTTTCCCGGCTGATGGCAATAGACTCTCCCCTCCCCTCTGCCCACACCTTCGGGGTATACAGGGGTATACGGGGTATTTGGTTACGTTAGTATATCCAACAAAAACAATACAATTTGCTATCACAATAACTCACAAAGACAGTAATTTACTCCAGTAACCGAGTCCCACAAAAAAATAAAGTGTGATAAGGGAGGTCGAATAGCACACATTTTAATACTTGGGCGATGAATAGTACAAATATTTTAGGAGTGAACGCTCGTCACGTAGGAGCTCCCAGAAGGTTCGGGAAATGCCAACACGTCCTGACTCGATATGAAATGCTTGATACATGGACATCAGGTGGAATGGAAGTGGCTTCTTATTTTGATCTAAATATCGCGACGACTCTCGCAACGTTGTAAGTTTGATAAAGTAAACAGTTAGCTTATAACGTCGCGAGCAATATAGGAAAAGTTTTTAACCAGTGCGCAAATTCTTTTTGGTGGTTCAATATCAGTAATAGAACACATTTCCATTATTTATTCAATACTTTAAAAAAAAAAAATATCCTACTTTAAATCAGCAAAATATGGACACAATCTATTCGTAATAATATCAATGGGCGCGCGCGGCGGCCGGCGCAAGCGGCGGTGTTGCACGGGGGTGAAACCCCCTCCCAGGCGGCAGGGCGCGCCGGGCGCTGTGGCCGACAGTTCGCTCATCGCACGCGCTGTTGTGTGACGTCGCGTCTAATCGCTTTCCCGCGCAAGCGCCGCGCCGCACGTGTGTCGTGCTTGTACCTACCGGTCACGATGTCGGCCTTCAGTAACCGCGAGTTTTACGAGATGGTGCGAGTGTATGTACTGAGTGGTGAAAGTTTGCGAGCAGCTTGCAGAATGTATACGACGGAGAGCATACCTCGAATGCGAGCCCATGGAATCCTTAATCCCGCGGTTCCTAATGAAAGGACCATTTTAAGCGGCCCCTCAAAGGCTGCTTGATCATGGACAGTTCAGAAACCCGAATCATGCACGAGGGTCTGGCAGACCTCGACTGGCGATCTAAATCGAAGAAGCCATCCTAAGCCCATTAAAGTATGAAGGAAAAATTGGAATTACTCTTCAAATAACTTCAGGTCACGGCCTAAACATAAAAAAGTCTAGCTCGAACATGATAAAATTAGCGATCAGTACATTGTAACCCACGTAAATACCTACGCCGGCGAATCGAGCTAGCGCACAGCTGATAGGTAGGTACTTTCGCCCGTTACGCTTCGCCGCGCGCCGCCGGGTAGCCATACAACCACTTTTAAAGTAAACATCTTTCGTTAACGATATTTTGAATTTTTTGTACTAAGACTTATCAAAATGAAAAATACATGTTTAATAAAACTCGTTTAAGATTAATTTGTCAAAATTTGCGCAGTGGATAAAAACTTTTCCTGTATAGTGATACAAGTTGTTGTCTATTTCAATACTCCATATTTTATTTGCATTTTTTTTATTTTTTATTTAGGTGCTAGGTTTTACAAAGACATGGTCATTGTGAACCTTGTCGGGTACAGTAAAGTGGGAGAGAGGAAGAGGGTTTTTATTTCACTGTCTCTTAGAATACAGGCTGTCCTAGTCTAAGAGACAGGACCTGTCTCTTAGACTAGTACAGCCTGTATTCTAATATATATATATATATAGTAATAATCCCTTGGTCCATGACATATATAAACCTGGTTTATATATGTCATGGACCAAGTGATTATAAGGACATTATAAAAAATGCCCGGGCAGTTTGAAATATGCCCAACATGATAGGACAGTGTGATAACAACTATTGAAATAATCAAATCGGCATTTTTTATAATGCTAGTCACCTATGGGACAGCACAATTAAAACCAGATTTTTAGGTAAGGTTAGGTTAGAACAGTGACCATTAACGCGCGAAGGCGAGCGAGCGAAGCGACCGTGCCGCGGCAGCAGCCGCCGAGCAGCAGATAAATAGTTTTCTAAATGTTTAATCTAATATTTAATTTGACTTTTAGACGTGAGTTTTCCGGCTTTTTTTTTAGGTGGGAAATTATCTAATAACTTCTCCAGTTCTAGGCGGAGCAAGAGGGCGTGTCATATTTTTACTGACTAAAACCCACCCGTGTTCCTTCATTTGCCTGCCTTCTGCCTTTATTTGTCAGGGCCACGATATCGCTTTCGGATAAACTCGCAACCCTTGCAGGCATTGGCCCTAACGGATCCCATCAGTTCTTGCTGACATCTCGATGAGGCGCGCGTGGAACACAATGGGCCGTCATCCCGGGCCAGGTCCTTCCCGGATGGCGAGCTACCCATCGCTCACCGTCCGCAAGCCCGCGTCTACGGTGGCCGGGAAACGGTGGTGCTCCGCCCAAGCCGGGCAGACCTCCACCGTATGTTCGACCATGTCCTCCGGGCGATCCAAACAGTGGTAACACCCTTGCGTTACCTCAAATTCAAATTCAAATCTTTATTGCTTATCACATGTGTGTACAAGATCTTAAAAATAATTATATAGTTCACATGGACCCTGTCGGGCACAACAATTTTAGACAACAATACACAATATGAAAGTAGCATGCTTTAAAATCATTAAGTAAATGGAAATAAATTTGTACGTGCGTCATAATAAAATAATAGGTTATAAGTATTTGGCTAACATTTAAAACTTAATCAATTCAAATAAATAAATAATATCACATTGTAGTAATATACGTCATTACAAATTGTAGAATTAAAAAATCAATTAAATTATACCATTATCAATTCAATTACCTGATTTGAATATAATACATAACATCAATAATTGGCATCATTCAAAATTCAATAAAAATAAGAATAAGACCCTCGCTTTATCCTGAACAGGAACCTCCCGAAACAATCACGTCCGGTGAGGACCTGCGTCAGGCAGAAGGTGAGGACGCCGTGGCGCATTTCTAGCCCCTCCTCAAAGACTTATCTCCACAATTATGGCGTGTCCATAAGTTGTTAAGCTGCGTTGTTACTCATATCCAAAATATTTTTGATCTAAGGTTTCATTGAGTTGAGTTTTGTTGTTTGATAAACACACTTAAGGTCGTTACGTAGTACCTTACAGAACAAAAAGGGAGTTTTTTTTATTAGGTATCATTCTCATTGGTACAATTTTATTCGTTTTTCCATTTCCTAGAATATTCATCTTGATTTCTACGACTTAAAGAATACTGAGCAGGAAGGCGGAGGGCACAGCTTTAGCCTAGGGTCTAGGCTAAAGCTAGAAGTAAACAAAAGTCAATTTTGTTTTACCAGTGTCCGTCCGTCTTCCTGCTCAAGTCTAAGGAACCAGGTTGTATAGTATATTCTGTGAAATGGTGTTCATAAATTAATTTGTGTCGCTTTATTTTCAGTATAAATGAGAGACAGGTAGTTACTGCTGATCACTTTCAATGGTGACTACTTTGTGTACCAATCTACGAGCTTATTTCTTTCTACACTCACAACTTACTCTGTACCGCTTCCAAATTCTCTACTTCCGCAATAATACAGGTAGATATTACGAGTACGTCTCACTGTCACGAAATAGATCCAGCGTGCGATTTTAACGGCGCCTCCGATCGTTCTGACGGCAGCCGGCGTCCAAGCGACGATCGAAATAAACATTATAATATTTGGACGGAATGGTAGGCTGAATACTTTTTAAAGAGTAGCCTGACTGGCTTGCATTTTCATGGCTGGTGAGCATTAAACAGACTGGTGTTGTGGAGGTTTTTTGACAAATGAGTTAAACAAAAGTAGGTAAATGTGACTTTTTTAATGTTGTTCCTCACTGTCAATATCTACGTATTATGTCGTACGTACGTGGGCTGAATGCCAAAAATACCGCCCCAGGACCTGACGGCTCCCTCTTTGTGGAGTTGCTAGAGAGGCGCCACGGTGTCCTCACCTTCCAACTGACGCAGGTCCTCACCGTACACGGTTGTTTCGGGAGGAAACGCCCGGGTGTCACCACTTTGTGGATCACCTGGAGGACATGGTGGAGCATACGGTGGAGGTCTGCCCGGCTTGGGCGGAGCACCGCCGTGTCTTCACGGAGGCAATCGGCGGCAGCGGTCTCTCGCATCCGGAGCTGGTTCAGGCCATGGTTCGGAGCGAGAGTCATGGGAGGCCGTCACCAGGGGTGGGTTTTAGTCAGTAAAAGTCTGACACGCCCTCCCGCTCCGCCCAGAGCGGAAGAACTTATTTGATAATTTCCCAACCAAAAAAAAAAATGTCGTGCTTTTACTCAGTGGGTTAGCGTGTAGAGTGCACTCTACACTATAGTGTTCGTTCCTTATTTAAATGACAACCGTTCTTTGTTATGCAATGGGACAGTTGCAGAAGTCTGCAAATATATTTTTATTGTATCTACTTTTTTTTTAGGCCTCCTACAAGGTTGACCGATGACCTTGTGAAGGCCGCAGGTATCCACTGGATGCGGGAAGCACAGAACCGGTCGAAGTGGCGGTTCTTGGGTGAGGCCTATGTCCAGCAGTGGACGTCTTTCGGCTGAAATGATGATGATGATTTTTTATTTAATTATTTCCAACATATATAACATTATAGTTACAATAATACTCAACTAGATTGCTAATTACAACCTTCAAAGTTAAATGCACAAAATTAAATTTACTCACACAAAGTTCAAAGTTTTTTGTAACTTAGGTATATTGTATTAATTTGCGAAATGGACCATTTACGTCTGTTTAGTGACCGTTTGCTTAAACAAAGAACGAATACCGTACAAAATGAGCTCACACTCTCAATACCGTAAGAAATGGACTCTGTCCTAGAGTTCATCCTGCGCGTTTTGCACACTCTGGGCGAACGTTTGTCAGATTTTCACCGCCGGGTATTTATAAAAAGAAAATTGTATATAACCAGTGACGTCATGCTAGTCCTTCATATTTGAGGGTATCAGTCACAACTGACATAAATATTCACACGACTCTCGGGGCGGCTTATCGTAATCACTGTGGTACAAACTACGGATTTCAATGTATAGACAGAATCTAAGATATGCTCGTGAATACTTGCGGCTTCCCAGAAAGGTCGATGACCTTAAAATGTAAACAGATACAGTGGACAGATATAATTTATGTAACAGACTGATAGCGTATGCAGAAATTATATTTAATTTGAACATTAAAAAAAAACTTGCAGGGCAGTCTTTGGGGACTGCCGATAGAAGTGAAAACAGTATACCTATAGCTCATGGAAAGCGTTCGGTGACGATGACGCGAGTCCCATGATTTTTGTTCATCCAAAAAGTGCTCAACGAGCATAAAGAAGTTTTTACTTCACAAATTATGTCATCAAAAATATGTTATTTAATAACATCATCACTTAGTTTAAACAATTGGTATTCATTTTTAGGGTTCCGTACCCAAAGGGTAAAACGGGAACTCTATTACTAAGGCTCCGCCGTCTGTCTGTCTGTCCGTCTGTCACCAAGCTGTATCTCATGAACAGTGATAGCTAGACAGTTGAAATTTTCACAAATGATGTATTTCTGTTGCCGCTATAACAACAAATACTAAAAAAATAGAATAAAATAAATATTTAAGGGGGCTTCCATACAACAAACGTGATATTGCTCGTTTTTGCTCTATATTGATAACGGCAACAGGTAAACGCTTGAAATATTCACAGAATATGTAGATGTATATTGACTTTAAAAATAAATAATTAAATTAAAATAAAACAAATATTTAAGGGGGGCTCCCATACAACAAACGTGTTTTTTGCCATTTTTATAGATAATGGTAGAGAACGCTTCGTGCGCGGGTCCGACTCGCACTTGGCCAGTTTTTATTATTTTGGTACTCACATTACAAACTTTTGACTCCTTTTTGTGGCAATTATAATTATAGTGCTTGATACGATGCATGTGTCGTAATTTATGTAGCATCATATAAAATTAATGGAAGCACTGTACTTGATACACTCTGATTGGTTTAAAATTGCGGCAATGTCGGATGTCACATCACATAATAAGCAGCTTTTAAAATGTTCCCCCTGCTGGGACACAGGCTCCTTTGTCATCGAAATAGTCAAATCGAACTGTGATTTTTCTTAAATTTTTTGAAAGTTATTTGTACACCCCACTTTTTATTTCTGTTTTTAAATATCAATATGTGTAAATGGCATACGTACACATAATCCGACTATTGTACCTATGATTCAAAATATTTAACAAAATAAATGACAATGTTATCATTAGTTTCGTTTTTCTTTTTTTACTTGACTGTACCCATTTCATCTGAAAGTTTACCAAATGGGATATAACACAAAAAAATATTGAAATGTTTTCGAAATGGGACTAAATGTATGAAATGTATAATGTTTACCAAACGCAACTTTTTAGTAGGTACAGTTTGAGGTTTACGAAATGGGAAGTTTACCAAATGGGAAGTAGCCCCTTTATCTATGAGAGGGAGTGGGCCGTATTTCACCACGCGGGCCCAGTGCGGGTTGGTAGATGTCACATATCTTCGAATTTTTAGTTCTAGGACATGCCGGTTTCCTCACGATGTTTTCCTTCACCGTTTTGAGAGCAGTGGTGATGAAATAATTTACACAAAGTAAAGCGCCTGCCTTGGTGCAAACCCACGACCTTACTACTCATAAGTCGAGGCTTGTTAATGGGTCACCACTGCGTAACACTACTTTACTTGATACCTAAATTATTATATCCCTAAAATAAACATTATTATACAAAAATGTATGACCATCTGCGATTGGTTTAAAATGGCGGCAATGTTGGATGTACTTGAGTAATTTTGGGAGTCTATAAAAATACGCCAATTTTGAGAACTTTTTGATACAACTGAGGTGAAAGATGGGCTACCTACCTCTAGCAAACCAATATGAATAAAAACACTTTTTACAAAAAAATAATAACCGACTACCAAAAATAACACTACAAAGTGAAAAATAACTTTAATTTCGGAAGTCGGTGTCTTTGGATCTGTATTTGAGTTTTTTGCCACCGACTTCCGAAATTAAAGTTATTTTTCACTTTGTAGTGTTATTTTTGGTAATCGGTTATAATTTTTTTGTAAAAAGTGTTTTATTTTTCACTTTTTAGTGGGTCAGTTTTGAATTTATCTAAGTTACAATAGCCTAATGTTAACTGCTCATCACCTTTTACGAAATATTGCTTTTCCCGATGCTGGAACGTTGATTGTTGAGAAGTTCTCCTGGGAAGAACCAGGAGAACTGCCACTCACCATATGCATAGTGACGAGCATAAATTGCTTAATCGCAACCCGTTAAATAGCTACTCATTATTATATTGTTCCGGTGGCCATCTGTGGTCTCCATCATCAGTTCCACTTCACCAAATGGTGCTTTCCGTGAGCAAATGCACGAGTTACTATAAAAAAATACCCAAATCGCTATAGATTTGCATATAAAATTTGAGGGTTTCCCTCGATTTCCATTGGATCCGCTCATCAGATTCTGATTTAGTGGCAATGGGACCACCACGGGGGTATACCCTTTCAAACAAAAAAAAGGATTTTCAAAATCGGTTCATAATTGACGGAGTAATCGCGTAACAAACATACAAAAAAAAGAAAATACAGCTGAATTGAGAACCTCCTCCTTTTTGGAAGTCGGTTAAAAAATTACTATTAATGGAGACGAAGGAGTAATCTATCTGTGGCAATTATTAGTAACACTTGTTTTAGTTTAATTTTGCCGCAAAAATGCGAGTCAAATTAGCGAATACGTCCTTAAATGACGAGTCTAATTGAAATAAATGCCTAGTCTTGTATTTCCGTGCTTTACTTCATTAAATTCTTTCCCTACACACAAAATTCATACATAGTAAATAACTTGTAACCATTCTGCCACTCAAAGCTTGCTAATTAAGTGAATATCATTAAATAAATAGTTTTCATCCCTTTTCTGACACAAATGCATAGTAATGACATGTAATACTCTATCGCCCGGTTTACTTTTTATTATTCGTAAACTTCTATGATTGATTGACTGAATTCAACAGCCAATCGGATCACTTGACTTGCGTTTAATTCATCTTGATAATTTTCGTTCCAGAAACCGGATGTATGTTAGTCTGTTAACAATATTAGTCTTGCCATTTTGCCTCTCAGTGTGATGCTGACAAGGAAAACGGCTCAGTTCCATCTACCTATACATGCTATTATCTCCCGGGGAACCCCGCGTTTTCTCAAAGGTATAAGACATGTATTCTACAAGTTGTTTCTACCGTTTTCGTTTATCGTAAACCGGGTGTTTTACTTTTTATTATTCATAAATAAACTTCTGTAATTGGGTGACTGAAATCAACAGCCAATCGGATCACTTGACTTGCGTTTAATTCATGTTGATAATTTTCGTTCCAGAAACCGGATGTATGTTAGTCTGGTAACAATATTAGTCCTTGCCATTTCAGGTTAACATCAAGGCACCACAAAGTGCAAAGTTTGCCTCTCAGTGTGATGCTGACAAGGTAGCGGACATCGGGTCAGTTCCATCTAGCTAAACATGCTATTAACTCCTGGGTAACCCCGCGTTTTTACCAAGGTATAAGACATGTATTCTACATCTTGTTTCTACTGTTTTCATTTATCGTTTACACCAATTACGAAGGTGGCAGCAGGAGGATTTAAAGAAAACCGAAATTATTTTAATAAAGGTTTTTAAGTTATGTAAAAACTACATTATAAACTTCTCCGTTTGGTGCCGGACGTAAAGAATAGCACCATCCCATTTCTTCCCGTGGGTGTCTTAAAAGGCGACTGAGGGATTTACTAGATGGAATGGGCAGCAGCGTTTTCTATGCATTTTTAAAACCATACTGCGATCGCTAACCCGCCTGCAAAGCGTGGCAATTATGGCAAATCCCCCCCCCCCCTTTTTTTGGGGAGGTCTATGTCCAGCAGTGGACGTCTTTCGGCAGAAATGATGAATGATGACATTATAAACTTAAGCTAATTCCTAAGTCTAGGTTCGGACGATGCTAGTACCGAATTGCCTAATATTAGTTATCTCTAACATTACAATTATAACGAGTGCTAGACATCGATGCAGCATCAGCAGATTTGGAAGTAGGGGAGCACTCGGCGACCGGCGACACGAGGCGTCAATTCGTTGATTCAGCAAAATGGTGTATTGTGATTTTATGTGGAATCATCCGATTGACGTTATTAGTTTATCATGTCGCTATTCAGATTATTTGGTGTAGGCAGGGTACGTAAAATACCAAATGCAAGTTGTAGTACCTATTTACAACTTGTTTTTGGTTATTATACCTAACAAGTTTTGTATACAACTACCGTATGTAATACTTGCGGGCTTTTTGGCCTCGTACAGGACTTTGTTTTTATTTTCTTTTTTTTACTTTGTTTTATTTTTGTGTTTGTTCTTTTTGTTTCTATGAGTATGTTTTATTTAATTTGTGATCTGTGCGAGTCCCAATAAATGCTTTTTCTTTCTTTTACTTGACAGAAACGTGAACAAAATAGTTTACAAGATGACATGTCTGAAACGTGGTTAACATGTATGACACGTCATGTTTTATACACGACAGATTTTTGTCAAGTCTGTTACAATACTTGCTAATACCAGTAATAATACCATTGTGTTATGGTTATTATATCACAAAACTTACCTTAGTTCAGTAGGAAATAATCCCCGAAAATGCTATAAACAAATATTAACCCGGAAACGTAACCCGAAGTGGGTAGTACTTCATATTTCAAAGCGTGTTTCAATTTCCCCTGTGTTAGTTTACGAGGTCGTTCTTGATTTTAATATGAGGCAGTTTGCTATTTACCTTTCTCTGAAACTAGCAAAACGTCAAATTGGTGAAATGAGTTATTGCATAAGTTGTTGGTCAGTTTGTTAGTCAGTGTCAGGGCAACTTCGCGTCGTGGTATCTTCATCAGAAAACTGTCAGGTAAACTTGGTGGTTGTAATCACTTGATAGAATTAGTTTCCTAGTTCCAAGAATTTGTCATAATAGTCCTTTTGTGTGAGTATTAGGGTTGTCAAGTTATTATTTTGATTGCTTATTTATTTATTTAACCATTTATGTACACACATATATAAAAACACACAAGATGAAAGGTATAGAAATATACGTACAAAGGTGATGCTTAAGCAACACACAAGCTTTTGTTTTCAGCAACTTTTTTCAGTCAATCAATCATTTACTTGCAATGAATGTAGGTTACATTTGAATACAGGTGGAGTAGATAAGGGTGAGCCATGTAGATTCTGCCTGGAAATAGGCACGCAAAAATTACAAAAAATGTTAAGAAGAATATATAAAATTACAAATTAAAATATCACAGTTAGAATTATATTATACATACATTAATATTATACATACCGGTTAGGCCCGAACGCCGCCTTGAGGCGGCGGCGTTGCCAGTTCCGTCAAGCCACACCGCCGCTTGGCGGCGGCGACTACTCGCTATTAAAAGCTCAAAATTTTCTAAAGAACAACGTTTAGTATTGTTTGTGGCGATTTTAGTCGATTGTCAGATAGATATTCTCAAAAACTGAAGGTATCCGAACGTAAAATATGGTATGACAACATTTTAAAAAAGTATTGAATGTCAGTTTACTTTTCTGTGGTCGTGTTTGTGTTGTGAAAATAAAGTGAGTGAAAAGTGCTTTTATAAGTGTATTTTATATGGGTAAGTGGATACATTTTCATTTATCTGTTGTTAATACATCATTGTAGATAATAATTGCACGAAATTGCATCATAAAATTCGAAATTTTTGAACAAAGAAAAGTTTCGACAAAAATCCGTTCTATCGTCGGAGTTTGGACTTATTTTGTGTTTTATCGACTGCAAATAATCAATAATAATCATAAATAAGTGCTTGAAACATCGTTTTAGATAATATTTGCACTAAATACTTGTGAAAAGTTTCAAAATATCATATGTCAAAAATTGCATCAAAATTGTTAAACTTTGAGGTTAAATTAAATTTAATTATCTTTATTTCTTTCCACAAGAATGACTAAGTGTTAAACTAATATGACAGTATAGTTCCCACTTGTGCATTTATCACTAATATTCAAAAAAAAAAGTTATTTATTTTTTAATTAATTAATAAATAAATCAATTAACCCCCCCCCTTTTCTTCAAGAAAATCTTTTATTAATTAATTATGGTGGTATATTTTTACAAGATATAGGTAGCTATCAGTCAATAAAGGTTTATGTAGTATTTTAGTAACATTTTTGTATAAGAAACTACTCGGTGTTACTCCGATGTCAATTTTCAAAGTTTCAAAGATATCATGAGGCCGGCCTCAAGTGCCATGAACTTTGTGATTTATTATTACAACAATGTTACATAGAACTCTCAAAGAAAAGCTGTTGTTAGATTTCTTATCTATTCATAATGTAACTTGCAAAATTTTGTGTAAATTGATACAATAGTTTTATCAGAAATAGCCATAACATAAGACCAAAACAATTACAGCTGTTATCTGTAATCCTTTTATTATTAGTAATACAAAACCCTTCCTATGTCCATTGTATTATTTGTTTATTATTGTAATTTTAAACACAATGCCAAATCTGCTTAAACAATGGATGCCAAGCTCATACAAATTAGTTAAAACGTTTTTTTGTTTACATTGGCGACGGAAGTCATAAATCTGTCGGCCATTACGATAAGGATCGGTACTTGAGCATTTTGACGTTTGTTATGTCACAGGGTCTGAAAGGATTGATATTAAAATATGTCAAATTAAAATGTAACAATAGAATAAAATTAAAAATAAATGTATAATATGTCCATATGTTTAGGATAATATTTATTATACACATTGCTGATTAAAAGTTTTGTCCATTAAAAAATCATTAATCGTATAATATATTTTTTCTATTAGGAAGGCCGCTAATTTCTTTTTTAAAGTTCTTAATTGTATCATTTTTCATTACATCGGGCAAATTATTGTATACGGTAGGACCCATACAAATAACACCTTATCTCAATAGCACTGTGTTACAGGACTCGATTTGTAATAAATGTTTGTATTGGTTTTCATGAACATTGATTCAATTGTGTTTATGTAAATAAAACGATGCCTCATGCGATAATTTTTACTTAAGTATTGATGGATTAAGCATCAGAATCTCACATGTAATTTACACACCAAAACGAGAAAAAGAACTACACGCTAAACAATATTTTTTCTTGCTTGACTCGCACCAAAACTCATAGCGTAGCAGTAAATCATTTACCCAATCGAGCCCTCACATAAGTAAGTACCTAAGGGTATGGATACAGATGGCCCACGTGATCCAAAGCTCTAACCATTACAACTGCAATAGTCGTAAGTCACGTTCGTATACTAGGACGTGCCGTACGTGTCATTGCATTCCCTCGTCAAGTAAAAACAACAAGTAATTTCACCGAAACTTCAATCTGGGAAACTGAAATGTTGCTAGGCGACGAAATTTGGATGGTGTAAGTCCATGACGTATTATACATAGACGCGTCATACACAAACATTAGTGCACAGTAGGCCATACTTGCGTACAATCATAGGTTGCGCGAAGAAAAGGAAAGACTAAACTAAATGTGATTATGTTATGAGGTACATCAATAGTGCAAACAGCTGCAATTTCAACTGAAGACCTCATGTTTTCCAAGCCAATCTAACCGGTGATGTATTGTCGTTTAATTACTACATTCTGGGATATCTTTTCTCCTCCCTTCATATTTTCACTAGAACCTGAAACTCTCTAGATAAAGTTCTCGGAATTAGTTCAAAACTATAAAGATCCTACTAATATTATAAATGCGAAAGTTTGTAAGTATGGATGGATGGATGGATGTTTGTTACTTTTTCACGTAAAAACGGCTAAACCAATTTTGATAAAATTTTGTATCGAGGTAGCTGACACCCTAGATTAACTTATAAGCTACTTTTTATCCCTATATTCCCACGGAATCGAGACTTACGCGGGTGAAACCGCGGGGCGCAGCTAGTTATTAATATAATTCGTCGGTGCTCTGGACACTACAAAATAGGGTTTTAGTTAGATAGGGAGGTTGGGGGGTTAGGTTTTGGTTTTATTTATGAAGGTTACTCCAATAAAATGCCCGCAATCAGTAAATACTTTGTGATACATTTAAATACGTAAATATTTTATGAAATAAGCGTTTTGTTTATTTTAGCCTGTGTATTTTGTAGATGTGATTGTGGAAATATGTAGATTTTATTGTTCGAATTCGGGATCGAATAAAGTTATGTAGGTATAGGCATTATTATTTACAAAGCATTTTGAAATTTTATCAAACAATATTAGAGTTTGTATGTGAATTTGTTGTTCAACCACTGTATAATAAAGCTTTATATTTTGATATAAAGTTAATAAAGTAATATAATATATGATAATCCAAGAGCAAAGCCTATGCAGATCTATAGTACATTGTGATACAAGGGTGGAAAGTATCGGCTCGGGCTCGTTTGCAATAACCTACACTCTCGTGTATCACACCACGTTTTTCAATACACTTGTGGGAAATACTAAAAATCAAATCAAATAATTAAATAAATAATCAATCTATGACACAAAAAATTAAATTTTTCAGAAAATGTCGCGTTTTTTTTACTGGACATTTTTTTTTTCAACGAAATCAGCCTATACAGCCTATTCGATTTTTGACAAATCTTGATGTGAAAATAATTAAATTATAACTGGTAATTAATTATATTATAGAACCATTTAAAAGACTTTTAAGAATTCAATGCTAAGACGTACGGATCCATTGAATTTTTCCTCGTATAAAATCTATCCCATTTTTATGTATGAAAACTCCTTGCTACTTAACTTATTATATTAAATTAAAAATTTAAAACTCAACTGCAAAACTAATGATAGAGCTCGTAAACAAACGTCACGACCGCGTAACAGAAAGATGCCTATGCAAAAGATTAAATTTTCGAATCATAATTATAGCCTCTGAAAGTACGCCATGTTTAACAACTGTATTGAAAAAATATTTAATAGATTATCACATTTATCAGCACTTTTGGTTCCTTATTAGACCTATTCTTGGACAGAACTAGTAAATAAAACATGGGTCAGCAACAATTTCTCTCGTGTGTAGAAGTAGTGAGGGGTGTAAACTGTAACTGAGTAAGTGTGGGTTCCTGCTGCCAAGCACATACACTGTGATTTTTAAACCAACACCAGTCTGTTTGGATCGAGCTTTTTGCAACTGGTGTTAGTTTACCGTATGTAGAAATTGTTTAAGTTTTTGGATTGTATTAACTTTGGCTTTTCGAAAGTCAAATTGTGTAATTCAAATAGGCACATATAAGGCACTTTTGAACGTCAATATTTACAAAAAAATAGAATAGATTCTAGTCGCCCCTTCCAAAAGGTAGTTTCGTTTGGAGAAGAATGGAAAAGAAACTCCACCGGTACTCTTTTAAAATCTTGTACAATATTTTTATAGGTACATTAATTATATAATTATATGTGAAGACGATGCACCTAGAATAAAATTACTATACCACAATAGGTAATAAAAAGAGTTAAGAATGAAGCAATGACAGATAAATTAATTATGTTTTGGTCTTGTAACTTTCCCATGACCAAAAAGGTACGTCGATGAATTGTGAAGATAAAGAAGAAAAGAATCAATCAATCTGCCCGCCTTTTCCCAATACGTTGGGGTCAGCTTCCAGTCTAACCGGATACAGCTGACTACCAGTATTTTACATGGAGTGACTGCCTATCTGACTCCACAACCCAATACCTGGGATACGATACCCCTTGGTAAGACTGGTTGTCAGACTTTCGGATATCTGACGACCTGGAACGACTGTCAAAGATCTACGAATGACAGCCGGGACCAACGGCTTAACGTGCTTTCCAAGGCATGGCGGAGTCTCGGTATGTAAAGATGGTCACCCATCCATGGACCCATCCAAACTAACCGGATGCAGCTGAATACCAGTATTTTACACGAAGCGACTGTCTATCTGACCTCCACAACCCAGTTACTGGGTAACACGTTATCCTTTGGTAAGACTAGTTGCCAGGCTTGGACTTCTGACTACCCGTAACAACTGTCATAGATCTACGAATAACAGCCGGGACCAACGGTTTAACGTTCATTCCGAGGCATGGAGGAGTCTCGGCATGTAAAGATGGTCACCCATCCATGAACCGACCTCGGCAAGCGTTGCTTAACCTTTGATGGACCCGTGCAGCTTTTATTATTTACCCACGAGATAAGAGGGAAGAGGTCGGGAGGCCGGGAGGCCTCTTCCCTCTTTAAGTAAATCGTATATTGATTATAATTAGGTTAACAATTTGTAGATCAGTTGAATAGTAACTTACAAGGTTAATAGTAGATAAGCTACAAGGATTTTTGCGCTTGTATGACATTGACGGGGGCCCCGTTGGTATACATTTTATTTTGTGTACAAGCGCAAAAATCCTTGCACCTAGCTTGCACGTAAGTTACTATTCAACTGATCTACAAATTGTTAACCTAATCAATTTCAAAATTCAAGATGGTGGAGCGTAAGTTCCGATTTTCACCACGCGCCAAAATATTATTGTACAAGTTTTTTTATTATTGCTAAATACCGTGTCTCAAAAGTGGGTCCACTTACGACATGATTAACCAGTGCATTTATATACTAGCGTTACTTGCACCCTTTATGGGTGTGGGAAGTCTCCTAGATGCTTATCATCGGGAAACAGACTACGGCTAATCTAAATATAGCCTATTTTATATATTACACTTTATTTATTAAGTTGCGAAGCTGTTGCGGTGGGATGCAAGACTAATTAACTCAGACGCTAAGGAAAATAATTAGTTTCTTCTCAGAAATATTACAATATTCCAAGATAATCAGAAGGTGTGTGTTGGTACTGCTTAGCCTAGTACCTCGGGTCGGGCGAAGTGTTTTGTAGTTTGGCTTTGTATCTAAATATGTATATGTGTGATATCTTGAGTATGAAATAGTTTCTTCAAACGAGCATTGTAGGTGATGGACAGCAGACAGCTGTAAAACATTATCATAATTACCAGCTCCACTATTATACTGAAAACTAGATATGAGTATTTATTTAGTATAAGTCTATAAAACTAGATATAGATAATATTATTGTAATATTTTAAATTGTAAAAGTTCCTAACCTACATGATACTCAGTACTAGTTTTAAGTTATCTTGCTGCGCCCTAACAGGAGGGGCAATTCTACTAATTTTAAGAACGTTCACAGTCTGATCTCAGTCTCAATCTGTCAAAAATACCTCTTATTTCCCTACATTTTGAAAATTTTTTGACGTTTGTTTGTCGCCAAGATGAGATTGCGACTAGATTTTGAACGTTTTAAATTACGAGAATTGGCCTTAAAGTCATGTACTCACTAGTTTAAGCCTAGCGTGTAACTGCTCTAAGGTGTAACTATGATGTGTACATTGTGCATTAAATAAATAAATAAATAAATAAAATGCCTCATCAAAGATGATGATAATATTTTTTCAGAAAGCAGTACTTCTGGATACGGCGCGGCGCGTATATTTAGGAGGTTCCTCTCTCAGGAGCTCTGACCACCGGGACCCTGTTCCCGATACTAGTAGGCTACTATTTTTTATTTTTGTTTTTTTGTAAAAAAATGATTATAATGTAATTTGTGTATCTAAATGAAATAAAAGAATAATAATTTCTTTATTTTTACTTCAAGTCTCAAACATCTGGGTAGCTCTGGGTAGCCCTCTTGAACTAGTAGTTCTTGTGTCACAAGAGCCAGACCTATCAATTTACGATATGTTATAAAAGCACGATAGACGAAGATACAATTTAATTACAGTTATGGTGCCTTACAAAAAAAAAAAGAAGAAAGTCTGTGAAGAGTGAGGGTGAGTGTAAAATCACCCTCACTCTTCACAGACCGCAGTTATCATATTATTTTAAACTGCTTTATTATTATTTCCTTTTTTTTTTTTTACAACTTACGTGAGGTGTGTGTGCGTCTGTGAGTGGGGTGTATGGTGAATGTGACTAGGTATCATATTACGCTGTCGAATATTTTTTTTGTTTCTTCTTAGTCATAATTGTCTAGCCAGTGAATAATTGTTTATTTGAATTGGTAATTGTTTAAATGTTTAACTTGTTTGATCCCCTTTTCTTGGCCGATTTTTTTATACCGCTCTTAGTACCTTCAACTGGGCACCTGTCAAACCTCTTGGATGAGATTGGCAGACTTGGGATGGCGTATTGGTGGTATCGTTGTGGGCATTCGTAAATAAAGATGTAGCGGCATCAACATCACCACATGCGAACTACGCGTCACACTGACGTCACGCAAAATTTTGCATCGCGCAAGCAGAGTTTACCGCGCGACTAGCATATACATATACAACGTCCCGACATCAACCGTCGGGCAGTTGCCCACCGGACACAACACCCGCCTGGTCGGAGGATCCTCCCTTTTCGTATATGAGTGAACTTTACACCCTGTTCCTCATACCTCTAAAAAGATATTGTGAACACTAAGTACTTTGTTTTTTTGGTATATCTCAGTCGTGTATCTTAGTGAAAGAGGGACTTTTAGCACTTCATGCTGAGCCAGCTGATGTCCTTACTGTATTTCTAAACTAATATTTCTTCTTTCTTTTTTCCGTTTTGTGCCCGACGTAAAGAAAAGCACCATCCCATTTCTTCCCATGGGTGTCGTAAAAGGCGACTAAGGGACTTACTAGAGAATGGGCAGTAGCGTTCTCTTTGCATTTTTAAAACCATACTGCGTTCGCCAACCCGCCTGCTAAGCGTGGCGATTATGGCAAATCCAGGTCCTTTATTGGGGGGAGGCTTATGTCCAGCAGTGGACGTCTTTTGGCTGAAATGATGATGATGATTAAACTAATATTTTAAAGAGTAAAGATTTGTTTTTCTTATGGGTAGACCATGACCTGGGTCAGCTCATGGGATACTTTTTATCCCGATATTCCCACGGGATTGAGACTTATGCGGGTGAAACCGCGGGGCGCTAGTATTTTATACTTAAATAAACAAACATACCTAACTATCTCAACTACCAACCCTCACTTCAAGTTTGATTTAACAATCATTAAAACACACTGTCGAATAAAACCTAGTTATGGCTGTATTATCAAATCAGGATTAGGTAAGTTATGGTCTGTAAACTATGGTACAGTAGGGCGCACGTTAGTCGTAATATTTTAACCTTGAGATGGCCTAGCGTAGTACTGCGTAGCGGTTGCCATAATTACCACGCTTGGCAGGCGGCTTTTATTGTATAATAGGTATTAATTTTACAGCCGCGCCGTACGTAGCGCAGTCTCACTTTCGGTTGTTTTTAACAATTTAAACATACTTATTTACGTAGATATATAAACATATTTGTAATATACTCGTCAAGACCTTTCTTTTGATACCAAAACATGTCATTATTATCTCAATTTTTTTTTTTCGAGTTTGTAAATTTACTTGTAATGTAAACATTTTAAAGGTTATGTGACCCGGACCATTATTACGGATCTATTGATACCTCATTCATCAAAAGCATTTCAGTATTATAGGCACTATGGTGGAACACACGTAAAATATAGAAACATACATACATTCATAGACTGCTAAAATCATATAACCATTTCTTTTAGTTTTGCCGTAGTCGGGTAAAAAAGAGGATGGCTTATACTAATTTTGTTATCACTGTCGTGCAGTCTGCTGTACCAACTAGGACAATATTAACATTTACAATATGTTAATTCCCATAGCTTCCAGATCATGGTAACAGTATCCCATAAACCCTGAGATTTATGCATAACACAACAATGCCCGGGAGGAGCACAAACTATGCATAGTTAATGGGGCTAATTTTATGGTGTTACACTATTGACCGATTTTGTTGTGATTGAAGAATAATATTATCCTATGGAGTTTATTTATGTATTTAGGGATTATCAACAAGAGATATATTAAAATTATTATCTTCTACAAAATTAAAACTTGTACTCACTGCACACTCAGTTTATTGCACACTTAGGCCCGTATTTATAGAGCGTTACTCAGTACTTAAGCATTACTTAAGACTAAATTCAAGCCATTGGATTGGTTGTAAACTAGTCTTAAGTAATGCTTGAGTACTGAGTAACGCTCTATAAATACGGGCCTTACAAGTGTGTGTGTTTGTTGTAGTTACAAGTAACCACAGCTTATACATTATCACGCATTATCATTATGACGCATTATATATTTTTGTACACACGTGTGTTTTTGTGGTAAATATACAGGGTGGCAGGCAATGACGTATTATAGACGCGTCATACACGAACATTAGTGCACTCAAAAACAGCGTAAGTCATGAATGTAGCTACATACTTGCCTACAATCATACAGTGCGCGAAGAAAAGGAAAGACCTATACCGATAACTGTTGTTAGAAAGAGATGAACATACATATTTAGTTACGTCACTAGCTGCTGCATGTTCATTGGCGCGTACGCGTTGGTCGCAGCAGTCAAGAAAAATTGCTGACTGGCTGTACAAGTACAAAACAAAACAACGTTTTCTTAAAATAAAAAAATATAATACTCGTAAGTACTTATGCATGAAATGAGACGTTTTTCCGTACTCTCACAGTAGTAATAGACACGGGAAGGCATTTTCTTCACAAATAATTGCTGAGAATTTTATTGCGAGTGATTGTAATGTGTAGCCGCGTCACTGGATGGCGCGCGACTAATTTCATGTCAGGCAACTGCCTGGTATTTACCTTGCCAATATTGAGCGCGGGTAACGCATCTAAAGGTAATACATCATTGGTGGCAGGGACATCGACCTGATATCATGGATTCGGTACCTACATGATTCTGACGAAAAATTTCAACGCAGGGGTTGAAATTTTTCGTCGGTTATTAGAAAAAAATTTAGCTGTTCCATACATTTTGATCGCGTAGGTATTGTACTTTTCTATGAAACATGAACGAATGAATGAATGAAATGCACCGATCCCAACGTGGTTAAACCAGACTCCATTACTCGAATGAACACAAAGATTCACACTCGCCCCTCGAAACTCAGGTTTTATGGGACTACAGAGACCATTGTTTATCAAAGAGTAGACCGGGGAGCGCGATAATGGAAGGGAAGTACGTCTTCCCTACCTTTATCGCGCCCCAAGGTCTACTCTTGGGATATGGAAGGATTATTAGACCCGTGCCGGATATGCATCCTTGAGCAAGTTTTGGAATAGTGGAGAGACGGTGATATTTATCTATGGGATCTTTTACAGTCGATATTTTTTTATAACCGACAAAAAAAATCTACGCTAGGTGTTCGGAATCATGTATTGCGCTGAATTTATGATTACAGTCTGCACGTTGATGTCCCTGCCAACCTGTATACATCTACGAAAATTATAGCAAAGAAAACCCACGCTCAATTGACCATAAAAAAAGAAATCACGGATACTACACTACAAAACAAATAAACTCGAACTCAGACTGCCCAGAACCAATTACGGGAAGGAGCGGTACGGTACAATACATTTCCAAATAATATTGTTAGCGCAAAAAATGCAACAAAAAAAATGTTAAAAGCTTCAGAAATATTGGAAGGAATAGCTGATAAAAAAATTGTGTGTTTATGATAAATAGCCATTTGGTTGAATTTTTAAATCTTTAGATGCCTACTTTTGAATATTTTGTTTCCTTTTTATCGACTAAAGGAGTCATTACCATAGAACTGCATAATTTATTTGTATATCTTAGGTTAAGTGAACTGCAAAATTAAAGGAAAAAGGATGAAATATGCTCTCATTTATACTTCTTCTTTTTGGGGTTCCGTACCCGAGGGTCCAAACAGAGCCCTATTACTTTCACTCACGTGTCCATCCGTCGTCTGTCACACAGGTTTTATAGACAAACGATTAAAGCTACATCACAATATAAGCATATTGTTGACCCACACCATATAAATTGTCAAAAAATATTTTTAAATGTTTTTAAGGGTGATGTATCGTTGTTTAGAACTCATTAATTAGATAAATACGGTATTTTTTGTTTTAAAAAAATATTGTAAAATAAAGGAATGAGAAGCCACCAAAGTCAGCATTTATTACAAAATTTTGTTCCGAAGCTGTTTTTAACTTACCATTGACCCATGAACTTGAAATTTGGTGGTAATTTTTATTATTACGTATATTTTACTAACAAATACTGTTAAATAATGTTGATAAATCAGATTAGGAGCCTCACAAAAAGTACTCACCTAGTGTTTATAAATAGTTCTGTAATTCGGACGGCTTATATTCTATATTTGGTAAGGAACCCTAAGTGTGCAAAGTCCGACACGCATTTGGCCAGTTTTTTACTTCTTCATTTATATTCGGTCATTCCAAGCAACATATCAATATAATTCAAAAATATAAACAAATGGATCAGAAGATGTACCTGTGGATGCTAATTTGTACCATAATCGGCGTATAATGTTCCCACTGCTGCTGTTCTGTTTGGTGCCGGACGTAAAGAATAGCACCATCCCATTTCTTCCCGTGGGTGTCGTAAAAGGCGACTAAGGGACTTGCTAGAGAATGGGCAGCAGCGTTCTCTATGCGTTTTTAAAACCATACTGCGATCGCCAATCCGCCTGCCAAGCGTGGCGATTATGGCAAATCCCTCCCCCCCTTTTTTTGGGGAGGCCTATGTCCAGCAGTGGACGTCTTTTGGCTGAAATTATGAACGTTCCCACTGCTGGGACACAATCCTTCTCTCGGTGAGTAGGCCGTAATCCACCACACGGGAAGCACAAAGTAAAGTGCCTGATTTGCTTGATTTGTAGTGCCACTTACAAATTGAGTGTTTTGATTTAATTATTTGAATACTTAAACCCGAAATTTAAATTTTAAACCGTCCTAAAGCTCAATCGAAAATCGAAATTAAAATATTTTATTTCACATAAACCTACAACATCGGCACGTATGAAACGTCAGAAGCTAGGTGCACGGTTCTAATTGGTCGTATCCTATGGAGAAGAGCCTGGCTATATTAGACCAGGATAAATCTATAACCTCTATCTCTGCGGTAGTAACCGAAAAGTGGCTTTGATTTATAATATGTACAGATAATTTCTCTATAATTGTGTTATGAAAAAATGCTTTATTAAACCATTTTTTCTTTTTCATCTAAGATTTAAGTAAGGTAGTAAGTCTCTAGAGGAATTAATTGTACTAAGTTTACCAGCAGCGCGTAGTTCCGTAATGTGTTGAATTTGTTGAACTTAATCAAAGTTTGTTCCACAGAGCTCAAGAAAAAACCCATCAGCTGCTCCGTTTTGTGCTAACTGTAAACTTCTTGGAGGAAATAAGCAAGGAATAGACAACCCTTTTTGGTGTTTTGTTGCTCAGTATCTTACAGTCACAACTATCTATATTAAGAATATTTAGATAGACAAGTAAGTAATCCATTTTGAACCAACTTGAGTAATAAATCAGTTCGGTCAACTGCACATCAGCAACACTTGGACACGAAAACCGCACCTAATTCTACAAAATAAGGACGCTTTCAACGCCAAATCGAAACCTTTGTCGTGTGGTTGTCCGTAAAAAAGGCAAAATTAAAAGCAACATGGACATCATTTTAAGAGAAAACTACAAAATGGTCAGAACAATGGTCAATGCCTTTATGAAATTATAATGGATAAACAATTCAACCCTTTCATTCCACGTTATACGAATTAAAATAAACAATTAATAAGTCCTATTTCCATAACTTTTAAAATATCACAAAAACTTTGGCATTTCAGTAGTCAATGAAATTGGAAAGTTTTGTACAAAAGTTACTTTGAGTTTTTCTCAGATATAAAAAATGAAAAAGTAACTCTAGGGAAATGACCGTTAGGCGCTTCTTAAAACGCTACGGTCGTAGCTCGTAGCGCTACGTGCTACGCCGTAGCAAGAGGTTGCATCGACTATCGATTGAACTTATTCGATTGTGTCAATTGAGTGACTATTATTTTTAGATACAGAGTCGAAACAACGGATTGTGTGTTGTTCCAAATAACTTTTACTTTTAACCAGCAGTAAACTGTAAAACTTTTGTTTTTTCCGTTTTATGTCTAACTGGGGTTTAAGGTTTTTTAAGCATAAAAATCCGAATCAACTGCAACCAAAACAGAACCAAGGAAAACACAGCATCACAAGCAACTTTAGTCGTTAAAGCTAAACAAACTTGTTATACAAAGCTCAATAAGAATTCTATCTATTGCAGCGGAAGGTACGTAGCTCATCGTAAAATATTTACGCTACATCGCATCGAGATTCGTATATATACAGGAAAATTCCATTTTACAAGCCCCTGTAATACTTTATGAGCTATCTGACAAAAGACGAAAGTTTTATTGAAATATGCAGTAAGCACGTTGGAATTTGAGGGTAAGAGAATAATGTAGGATTTGTTTATGAATTGGAAATGTTTATTTGTTTTGAAGTTGGAATATTTGAATAAGGGAAGTTGTTACTGATGCTGTGATAAGTAAATTGCTGTGTTACCTCTGAATTTTGTTACGTTTTAGTACCGAAATGGAATGAATTAACATAACTGGGGAAATATGGGTGTTCTATACTGTTAAAACGCTTGGGTCAAATAATACCAAACAATTATAAATCTGGTTTATTTTCGTAAATTCTGTTGATTTGTAATAGGTAACATTAGGTATTATACAGGGTTATCTTTAAAACGTCAATAACCTCTTAAGGGGTCATTGTACTCATCATTATGAACAAATTTTACTATGGGACCAAACCTGAAATCGTGAAAAAAAAATCAGCTGTTCCCTACATTTTAACGAATTATTCGAGCATAAATTTAGGGAACAGCTGGGCTTTTTTCCGCGATTTCAGTTTTGGTCCCATAGTAAAAGTTGTTCATAATGATGAGTACAATGACCCTTTAAGAGGTTATTGACGTTTTAAAAATGACCCTGTATACACCGTCACATTATAAGTTTATTTCACCTGGTAACATTATGAAGATTTTTTATGCGTACAGTACGTTAATAAATAAATTGAAAAAGAAAAGATTATTCCATAATTAATTCATTTGGTAACATTTTTGTTTAAAAAAGGACCATTTTATTTAACGATGAAAAAAGAGATTATTTTCGAGTTTAGATTTTTTTTTGTTACCCTCTTTGCTTTATTGTGAAACTAGCTTTTGCTCGCGGCTTCGCTCGCGTTCATTTAGAATCAGACAATCATTTCGGGTTGTAATCTGCTTGTGCCATAATATGATTCAATAATGATTCGAAAGACATGTGGCGCCACCTATTACCATAAGAACATTATTGTTGTTTTCCTCGGGAACAGTAGGCACTTTTTGTCGGGATGAAAGGTATCCTATGTCCGTTTCTGTACACCTGACAACGTATATGCAAAATTTCAGGATGATCGGTCCAGTGGTTTAGGCGTGACTATGTAACAAACAAACTTACTTTCGCATTTATAATATTAGTTAGGAAGTTAGGATTTTTCTTTTGGACAGCAGATCGAGTCAAATCAACGACGAAGGTTATTCGCGCTTATTATTTTAGAAGGTTGAGTGATATCATAAGTTATTAGAACTAAGTAGAAGTGTGATCGTAGTGAAATATACTAATTAACCGGAATACGCGGACTTATTTTAACCAGTGATTTTAACAATAGGTACACTTCTGCCTAACCCTACAAGGAAAACAGTCGAGATGTTTTAGATCTATAGCAAGGAGGGACATAGCTCTTGCTACCTACATTTTAAATTATTGCGTGGCAAGACTTCAAACCCAGGTATATTGAAAGAAATAAACCTGTGTGTGCCCGACAATTATGTATTGCGAAGGCGACAGCCACGTCTATTGGCGGTGCCCAGTAGTAGGACCAATCTACTGAGTAAAGCCCCTATAACGCGTACCTTGCGTGTGCTTAATGATGTAGCAGACATCATAGATATTTTTACTTGTTCTCTGAGTGAGTTCACAAAAACCACAATATTTAAAATATGTTATAGTACATAATAAAATTGTAATTATGGCCGCACTATTGAATTTGGAAATCCCTGTATGTAATGATAGTGATGATGAGTTAATAAATAAATAAATATTCTACTAAATAATCCTCACTACCATCAATAAGCATCACCTTTGTACGTATTTTTCTGTTCTTGTCTGTTAGGGCGACAATAACCGACTTTTAATGATTTTATACTGAAGATCACGTCTAAACGAGTAGTGATAATGATTAGAAAAAAATATATGTTAAATTAAAGCATTTTTTCAATAACTAAATATGTGAATATTTTAGATAATGTTAATATTACATAGAGAAAGTAATTTGTAAAGTTATGTCTAACGCGGATAAAAAAACTGAGAATGGCGCAAAATCTACCAAGCGTATTTTTCTGAAACCTTCACCAATTTAAAGATAATTTAAATATTAATCTTTTAGTATACGCGTTTTATTAAAATACCTTTTGTTTTGTGTATTATATAATTAACTAGCTGACCCGTGCCCACTCCGTTGGGCGGTAAACATTTTCACTCTATGACACTCACAAATAACGTGGCTTTCTATGGGTAAAAGAATACCTACCCTACCTGCCTAACCTACCTACCTACCCTACCTACCTACCTACCCTACCTACCTACCCTACCTAACTACCTACCTACCTACCTACCCTACCTACCTACCTACCTACCTACCCTACCTACCTACCTACCTACCCTACCCTACCTACCTACCTATCCTACCCACCTACTCTACCTACCTACCCTACCTACCTACCTACCCTACCTACCTACCTACCTACCCTACCTACCTACCCTACTTACCTACCCTACCTACCTATCCTACCTACCTACCCTACCTACCTACCCTACCTACCTACCCTACCTACCTACCCTATCTACATACCCTACCTACCTACCCTACCTACCTACCCTACCTACCTACTATCTCTCAAGTTGGATCGAACTGCACATGGTGTGCGAATTTTATTATAATCGGTTAAGTGGTTTAGGAGTCCATTGAGGACAAACATTGTGACACGAGATTTATATATATTAAGATGAATAATGCGTCAAATTGGGGACAGCGCTCCTTGATGGGCGAGTTCTGTTACTGGCTGAACGTACGACGCGTTGCGTGAGCTCAGTATAGAACACGCAAGCTAACCACAGGTCACAGGCATATATCTGAGTCTTAATATGTGTGAACATAAACTGTTAAATAAATAAATCATAATCAAAGTTTATCAGTTTTTTTCCAGGTAATAAGCAACTTCATTCATTTCTTTTAATATAATCTTATCGTGTGACGTGAAGAAAAAACAAAAGAAAACTGGAAAATAAATATAAGGAAAGCCTCCGCAAAATTATCTTTTTCAATACTTACGCTGCGGCACGCCTACACCCCTTAATATAAATATCTTTTTGTTAGCCGAGTAAAAAATAAAAAGAAAGAAAACAACTTCATTTCCTATTTCCTCGTGGCTTATTTAAACAATTTATTTAACAGCTGAAGAATAAACATGCAATTTTCAGGGAAAAGAGTAACGAATTTCTTCATAAAGGCGTATAATGGCTTTTCAAAAATTTTGAGGAAACATTTCATCTTCAAATGCAACATTTGACTCGAGGCCAAGGAAAACAGGCGTTGGATGACAGAGCCTGGCCTGGTTCATTGTCTGTCTGACCTTAATCCGACATTTTTTGCTGCTCGCTTGCAGCGTGAGGTGATATACGGGTGAGTTTTAAATGTGAGTGGCCGCTGTTGCAGTAAGATGTCATTAATCCTTTTGTGTTTTTGTATAAAGTCCCTAAAATAATAGTGGCAGTAAGATCCGTGCCTGCATCATACAATCACCAATCTAAGCCTATCAGCGTTTTGGAATAAAGGTCTTTACATGACTTGCGGTAGGAGTTGACTGGTACTCCTCACCGCCCGGGGGGTAGTTTCAGGGAAGCGGCCAAGTTGGCCTCGGCGGGCGGATCCTTGGTCGCAGAGAGGATTCGCCGCCTAGGATTAGCGGTGGCGCTGCACAAGACCGAGGCCGTGTTCTTCCACGGGCCTCGGCAGCGCCCCCCACCTGACGCCCACATCTTCGTGGAGGGCGTCAGAGTTAAGGTGAAGGCCCAGATGAAATATCTGGGCCTTGTACTCGACAGCAGGTGGCGCTTCGGCCCGCATTTTAGCGGGCTGTCGTCGCGCCTGCTGAAGGCCGCGGGCGCTCTCTCCTGGCTGCTTCCCAACTTGGGGGGGCCGAGTGCGCCATGCCGGCAACTCTACGCCGGCATCTTGCGGAGTATGGCGCTCTACGGCGCTCCCATCTGGGAAGACTCCCTCCATAGGAGGGAGAACGCCGCGGCCTTGCGGGCACCTCAAAGGGCCATAGCCCAGCGGGTGGCGCGAGCCCACCGCACGGTGGGCTTTGCCGCAGCATGTGCTCTGGCGGGCACCCCTCCTTGGAAACTCGAGGCGTGGGTGCTCGCCAGAGTGTATGAATGGACGGCGGGGCGGAGGGCGAGAGGAGAACGCCCTGCCCCGGAAGAGCGGGCCGCCGTCCGGCGGGAGGCGAGGGACGCCATCGTCGTCCATTGGACGGGCGACCTCGCCACAGCAGCCTTCGGCCGCCGAACCCTCGACGCGATCGGGCCGGTCCTGCGAGACTGGCTCGAGCGGTCGCATGGGTTCCTCTCGTTCCGTCTGGTGCAGGTGCTGTCCGGACATGGTTGTTTCGGAGCGTACCTGCACCGAATCGGACGGGAGGAGACACCGTCGTGCCACCACTGTGGCGCGGCGGAGGACACGGCGCAGCACACCATCGAGGTGTGCCCGTCGTGGTCCGAGCCGCGCCACAGTCTGAACGCGGTGATCGGACCGGACCTCTCACTCCCCGGCTTGGTTAACGCCATGCTGAGGGATGAGGGGTCCTGGGCGGCCAGTCGCCTCCTTCTGCGAACACGTCATGTCGCAGAAGGTGGAGGCGGAGCGCGTGCGGGAGGACGACCCTGCCGCTGCGCCGCTCCGAAGGCGGAGGAGGGGTCGAAGAAGACGTCACTTTGAACGTCATCTCCGACTCCTTCCAGGTGGAGGCCAGCAGGCAACGGGTGCGGGGGCACCCTTGCCTGTATTGCACAGGCCTCCACCAGTGTCGGACGGGAATAGCCAGGTGTTCCCGGCCATTCCCGTAGCCCCCCAGTAACGGGGGGGCATGCGGGGCCCGCCAGCTAGGCGGGCATGCGCCGGGAGGGTCGTGGAAGAAAAGGTTCAACCGTTATCCCATGGCCCTCCCAACACGGCGATGCGGGAACACCGCTGAGTTTTAGTGGGTATACTGTCGTCATTATCGACAGGGAGTCCCACATACCCCGTCTCGTCCCCCACGAGCGGGCATGCGTAATTGCATTTCTCAGCGAAAAAAAAAAAAAAAAAAAAAAGGAGTTGACTGGTACAAACCGTCACGTAACGAAAAAGCGTTTTGCCCCTCCATGCGTCTATTTCTCTCTCTTTGTGAGAGAGAGAGAAATTGACAATTTAATACGCGTTTTTGATACAGAGCCATCTAGTTTACGTTTTAAGAAGCTCTCATAAAGTTACCGCATACTTGTGTGTGATTAGTTTATGAAAGTTTCTAAAAATGTATACTAGATGGCTTTGTTTTAAAAACGCGTCTGAGGGTGGGTAAAACAGTCTATGCGAGCCAAAAGAAACGTTGAAAAAAAAAGGCAATTTGAAGGTCGCAAATTTCAAATGTCTAAAGAAAGTTTTTGATTTAAATCTTCCGTGACGAGGAAAATAGTTCCTGACAAGAGTCCCCCAACCGTTACCGCACGTGTTGTTTTTTATATTCTGCAAAGTAGGCTTAACAGTATGTTATTAACAGTCTGTGCGGTAATTTACTTACGCGTTTGTGTATTGGGGTTTCCAATGCAAGTCCAATCTGCAAGCTTATAAATTCATCAAAAACATGGGCAACTGCGTCCTGTTGCGAAGTACACTTCCTATCACAATTCGTAGAGAATTCTTAACTCATTGATTCATACGTTTTAAACATTCTTTGGCTCTGGACATCGATCACTAATAAAGAACTCAATCACTAAAAAAGTTCTTTATTAGTGATCGATGGCTCTGGAGCATATAAATAACGCAATTATATTGTTGAGTTATCAAAATGAATGGCATTGGAATTGTGAGTGTTACGCAATTATCCAGCTAGTCTAAGCTTAGAATACCGGGATTGCCCGGAAATTGAGTTGTGGGGCTCATAAGGACTTCGCTCCATGTAAAAGTCTGAACGGATTTGATAAAAAAAATAGGCAGATAACGTGTCTATATTTATTTGTGTTAAGTTATAACACTTAATATTTCACGTGTAATATTACACACAATATTCTGCTGTAGCGTGTCAAGCGCGTCTTTTCGTAGCACCATTCCGTATGTTTTCATTGTGTACTACGTGACAATGGCGCGCCGCGACTCCGCCTGACAACTGACGTGTTGCGTGACGTCACAGATTATTGGCGCTGTAAATCAACCAGATTGGACCCGCTCACTAACCAATATATCACTTTCAAACGAAGTTTTAGCGAGATAGCCCTTTTTAGAGGACATTGATGCTGTTGCTAACAAATTTTTTGTACAATGACCCGAGTCTTGAAAGAAATATGTCCTTAGGGGGATTCTTGAGTGTACTGTATAGTGTATACTCTGAGGGCAAACTCAATGTTTTCGATATCAGTTTTCTAAAACATTTGCTATTTAGAACGTTCAACCGAGGCGAGGCGTGTCGTTAAGGTTGATCTTAGTTTAATGTTTCTTTTTGAGTTTGAAAATATTTTATAGTAAACTTGAGAATATTCTGTGACAAAGATTTTGGTTCTTTTATGATTTACAATAGCCCGCAGGAATGTATTAAATATCACTTCAAAATCGATTTAATTTTTAAACATAGTCAAGTAAGATGTTTTTTGACAACATAGAAATTTATTATCATTTACTTTCGAGTACGAGGTGATACCATAAAACCTGTATTTTCTTTTTTTTTTCAGGAATGTATTATACTTCTCTTTAAAATCGATTTTATTTTTAAACATAGTCAAGCAAAATGTTTTTTGACAACATTGAATTTTCATTATATCATTTACTTTCGAGGACAAGGTGATACCGTAAATCCTTTATTTTTTTCTTTTTACTAAGAGATTTACGTCAAAATCGGCTTATATCTATCCTATATAAAAGCTAACACTATCAGCGTGCCTGTTGTTTAGTTTGTGACAGAGTAACGAAGTCCACGCTTCATTCACTGGTATTTAATCCGACTACGCCACAATGGCAAAAAGTATTTCACTCTTTGCAGTCGATCCGTAGTTTTGACTTTGAGAGTGCTATTGAATTTTAGGTGTTTTCTTTATAAGTGAGGAGTGTTTTTCAGCTAGTGTGCCGTCAATTCATGAAAGAGTCATTTGGAAATCGATCTAACTTTTACGACCTCACTAATTACAAAACATACCATCACGCCTGTAATACTGAAAGGGTTATGTAAAGGAGTACATAGTACCCACGTTTCGCCACATCTCATGATTATAATTTTTTTAATCCTTCAGCAATCTAATACGAAGATTAGTTTACTACCGTAGTTTCGTGTAGTGCCGGACGTAAAGAATAGCACCAACCCATTTCTACCCGTGGGTGACGTAAAAAGCGACCAAGGGACTTACTAGAGAATGGGCAGCAGCGTTCTCTATGCTTTTAACATCATACTGCGATCGCCGACCCGCCTGCCAAGCGTGGTGATTATGGCAAACCCCCCATTGGGGGAGGCCTATGTCCAGCAGTGGACGTCTTTCGGCTGAAATGATGAATGAATGATTAGTTTAGTATACTAATACGAGTACCCTTTGCTCTGCAGTGGTACAACTTAAGCTAAAATAAATGTAATACTAATAACTAAAACAACAAACAGACTTGGTACATAGTAGAAAGGTCACACGTAGCTATAATTAAAACATTTTTCTGGTAAAGAGTGGGTAGAACTGGTGGCACTCAATTGAGAAATAACATTGAAAACTCTGTCAAGCCCAGCAATAAAGTTCCTTTCAGCTGTCGGTAACAAATTGTAGGGAATGAGAAACAAATATAAGAAAAACGATTTTTCGTTTTTTCTTATATTTTGTTATTTTGAGGGTTCCGTACCTCAAAAGGAAAAACGGAACCCTTATAGGATTACTCGTGTGTATGTCTGTCTGTCACAGCCGATTTTCTCCGAATCTACTGGACCGATTAAGTTGAAATTTGGTACACATGTGGACTTCTGTGACCGAAACATGCATGTGTAATGTAAATAAATGAATTTTGAACATGGTCACTTTTAGCGGGCAAATTAGAATATTTAAAAAAAAAGTTTTTCAAACTGTATTGTGCGACATATCAAATGAAAGGACTTTTGATAAGGATTTCAGATATATATTTTTTATAATTTTAAAATGAATATTTTTGAAATTATTTACGAAAATAGATGAAAATTGACCATTCCCCCCCTTCTTATCTCCGGAACTACTGAGCCTGAAATTTTGAGAAAAATACAGAAAATAATTATTTACTTATAGATTACAGGAAAACCTATGAGAAGTCTATGATCTTAAAATAACATAGTAAATCTCTCAATATTGTGCGTACAAACTTAAATTTGCAGTTGGAATGTATGAGGGAACATGTTTTTCAACTACAATGTTAAGTTTGTTCATAGGATAATGAATCCCCACTACAGAACCCTTTATTGTGCGTGGTCCGACACGCACTTGGCCGGTTTTTTCTAGGTGAAGGGTTCGTGGTTAAAATATAATAACAGCAGCACGGGTTGATCGAAGGTTTACATCCTCAGCGCCTGACCCTAAGTGGCCGTTCTTTAAATTTTTGTAAAGTTTCATTGTTCAGATGTGTTTAAAACGACATAATCATCTTATTTTCGCTTTTCCTCTTTTTTACTGGATTTTTATCCGTGTGACATTTAGATCATACATTTCATTCATTCATTTATCTGTAATACAGTTACATTTTTATACATATAAGTTGGCGCAACCATAAACTCATTAGAGTTTTACCGTGCACCAAAATCGACCACATACTGAAAAAATGCGCCAGGGCTTTCATTTTTGGACATTAAATGTACCTATAGAAAACGTGGGCCTAAAAGAGCACTTTTTCCAAGTAGGAAGATGTGTATACTTTTGGATACGCAATGTTCCAGACACTGTATGCAAAAAAGATAGACATGGCGCCGAAGGTATTAAGCTATGCTTGATGAGGTCGGTCCGTGAATGGGTTTTTTTGGGATTGGATGGGATTCATAACGTATTGAGACCTCTCCGTGCCAAGCTCCCGGATGTCAATCTTAAATCTGTAACAGTCGTTACGCAGAAGCCCGAAAGTCTGACTACCAGTCTTACCAAGGGGTATCGTTACCTAGTTACTGGATTGTGGAGGTCAGATAGGCAGACGCTTCATATAAAATACCGGTCTTCAGCTACATCTGGTAAAACTGGAAGTCGACCACAGCACGTTTTGAAAAGACTAGGCAGATTTATTTTTTATAAGTGAAGTGTGGAATTTATTGTTAAAAAATTAACAGACTGATTAAAATCAATGAGTGTCAAATCATTTCACACGGAGAATACAGGCATTAGAGGAGAGGACATCCCAGCAGTGGGAATGTTACAGGTTGATTATATTGTGTACGATGTTCTAATCTGAAGTTAATGGAAGAAAATGTGCAAGAACGTTGAATGGCAATGCTAATTCTTTGGCCAAAGAACGAGCCAGCCCTCTGGTCACGTGAAGTGTCGATCAGTCGGCGAGAAATTTCCTTAAAAAGGAGACGCGCTCTCGGGCCCCAAGACCCGAGCGTTTCGACCCCAAACGGCTCAAAACTGTAGTTACCCATAATATTAATTTTATATTGTGTTTTCGAAATGTAGCTGATCAAAATGTTCATAATTATCTCAGCTAAAATTAATTTCCCGATCCTCTTAATGAAAAATCTTATCGAATTAATATGACAATTGAAAAAAAAAGTCAAAAAAACATCGTGAGAGTTAAATAAGACCAAAAATCCTGTACCTATAAGTAACATAACATAACATCACACCTTTAATCCCCCAAGAGCTAGGCAGAGGTGTACCTACTCGTATAGTTCACATTTATGTTAAAGCCCAAGTAATTGGAGGCGAGTCTATTGCCATCAACCGGGCACAAATCCAGTCTCCGGGCTGCTGCTGAGTAATTTCAGATTATTACAAAACAAGGTTTATCTTCAGATCCAGATTTAAACCATGGAGCCATTATTGAATTTCGAACTGTATTCCGTCTATGGTAAAGTTGTTAATAAAAAAACTGACAACTTATTACCGACCTAAGTTTTCAGCATAACCAGTGTTATTTCTCCCGATATAGGTTGTAATAAAATGTGCCTTATATTGTCATCCACTTATGATATAATTTGTTTGCTAAAAGACCTAAATTTATCATTAAAAATGTTCGTGGTTGACCCACCTTCACTCTGAGCCTTCACACCAGTGTTATGGTAGGGAAATTTCTAATTAGCAAAAGTCAAAGTGAGAAGTGTCAAAGTGACAGGTGTCAAACTATGAAATGTCGATTAGGAGTGTAACACGGGTAAAAAAAAACTTCCCGTGGTACTACTGGATCGCTTAGTAGTTCTACGGGATTTTTTTTACCTGTGGTACTACTGGTAGTAATACTGGCACGGACAACAAACGTAAAGAACGGTATTTCAATCACAGTTAGGTACGTTCTTATTACAAAAACTGGCCCCATGGTTTAAGCCATGTCAAAATATAAATCTTGTTTTGTAATAACATGGAATATGTTTTGATTGTTTATTAATCGAAATTTGATACCATACAAACTTTTAATCGTTTTTGTTAATGACTGAATGTAATTTTGAATAATATAATTATACTATTTGCAGTCTGTTTCACTATCTACATACATTCCTATCGTTATGCTGAAGGGTCAGCGCAGACAGAGCAGCAAAATGGTAATGAACGAAATTACAACAGAAATAGAGTTAATAATAGTGCGAAAGAAGGTCCCAAGCGTGTTCGCGTGTGGTATATTTCCACTCAATACTTGACAGCAAAGAACATACTAGAGCATTTGCTGTTCTGTCTGCGCTGACTTTAACCCATTGAAGACTCATGAAAAAAATAAGAAAACTATATTTATACTCCCATCAGACACCAATTCTCCACATCTGGCTTTGACACATCAAAGTTATATCCACCTCATAAGGAATAACCTTGACGAAAAGTAAAGTCAAGTCTATCAACCCATTGAGAACCTTCGAACCTAATTTACAATGTACCCCTAACTTAAAGGTGTCATCACTTTCCCAAATTACAAAGGGTTGATGTAATCAATTCAGGACTTTTTCTTTCATATCTCCGGTCAATAGGACGAAAGGACCAATCCTTTTGTCCCAGTTCTAAAAGGAATGTATAGCATGATAATTATGTGAGAATTCTTTCACCCCTTTCACGGTGGTCTTTCATTATTGGGATGGTTTTATCAATACTAGTGGTCGCCCACTGGTTGGAATTCTACCCCCTCTATTTACAATCTATATAATTCCATGAGTAAACCGATTCCATGCTATTATTAAGTACTGACTAATTAATTATTACAATTTCTACATCAAAACTGAAAAAAATTGCATCAATATGGAGCGCCGACATCATTTGATACGAGAAGAGATGATGAGAGCCATCGGAATATTGCAAGCTTGTTCCAGGCAACGTACTGTGGTTGTCGCTTTCAATTTTTACAAAATTTAGGGATAAGTTGGTAACTTAAACATGGGAATTAAAGTAAGAAGCCAGTCTGGAAGACTAGATTTGGTACATATAAATTGGATAATTTTATAAAGTTAAAAATGTACTTGATCCCTAGACACTTTTGATGTGTGTTGTTGTTCTTATCAGCTGACAGCTATGATTAATTTACACTGAGATTAAAATTTAGAACTCACTTTTGCCTTTTTAGGGTTCCGTAGTCAACAAGGAACCATTATAGCTATGTCCGTCTGTCTGTCTGTCCGTCCGTCCGTTTGTCGCCAGCTTAGCTCAGAGACTCTTTGTACTAGAAAGCTGTAACTTGGCATGGCTATAGATATTATTCACGCCGACAGTCATAAACAAAAACTTTACAAAAAAAAAATTTTAGAGTAGGTACTTATGTAAAGTGGAGATGATATTTTTTTTTCTCGCCTATCCCATGGTATGGGGTATCGTTGGATCGCAAAAATATTGTGGGTCTGTGAAAACCATTTTTCAATTCAGGGCAGTGAGTCCGTTTGCAGTCAAGTGCCCCTCCCCCTTGCAGGTAAATGGTTGGTTTTGGATATGTAGAAACAATCATGGCAGTAGTATATATAACGAAATTAAAAGAAAAACTATCAAAGGTTAGTAGTAGGATTTACAAGTTAACGAGTAACAGTCGACCAACTTAAATTTGCTGTTGAAGAATTGATCGTAACGTATATCGATGTAATGGGAGAGCATGTTTTTCAACTACAATGTTAAGTTGGATTTTGAGATAAATTCATCCCAACTACGGAACCCTTCATGGGGATTCGGTCCGACACGCACTTGGCCAGTTTTTATTAAAACTAGCATAATCATAATCAGCCTATAATGTTCCCACTGCTGGAACACAGGCCTCCTCTCGGTGAGAGGGAGTGGTTCCACCACGCGGGCCCAGTCTGTCACAGCTGATTTGCTCCGAATCTACTGGACCGATTAAGTTGAAATGACAATGCCCAGGAACAGTACTCTTGAGAAATGTCTCGTGTCTCAAAAAGTTTAACAGCATGAACTAGCTAAAATAAAAAAAATATTTTTTAAATATGTCTTAATTATTTATAATGGGATAGTTTTTGAGCAATAATTAGTACTTTTATGTTTCCGACTAAAGTACGCCATTGTTTACTATCGCCTGTCAATAGTAGGGTTGTCCATTTTTCCTAGTTCGTGTAATGTGCCTACCTGCTTACAAAAATATAATGATATCTATTCAGTATTGATTGTTCCATTTATTGAGTATCAAGAAAAATAACTGTTTATTTAATAAAAGAAGCTGTATACAATATTTTTAAATATCGATAAACATCTCTCAAAGTGACGGCACGGTTGGCGCAGTTAGTTAAGCCATTGACTGCTGCGCTGCGTATCGCTGGTTCGATCCCCGCACGGAAAAAATATTTGTATGACCTACAAGTAGTTGTTCCGGGTCTGGCTGTTTGTGTATGTGAATTTAAATGTTTGTAAACGCACCCACAATACAGGAGAAGTTCCTAGTGTGGAGCAACGCTTAAAAAAAAAAAGAAAAAAAAAAGAAAAGTAAAATAAATAAATCAGTTTCTACCTCTACCCCACAGTTTACTACCTCACAGAACTTGAAATTAGGTAGTAGGTCCTGTACATTATCTATCTTTTCATTGAAAACGAGACGAGACAATAATGTGCGGTGAGGTAGATATTTGGTTGGTATGGTTTATTAGCTTTGGTTGATATTGAAATCTGAATAGTTTCAAACGTTTAATCATACTAATACACCCACGTTGATTAAAAACAATAAAGATATTAATCTGCATTAATCTCTAAAACGCATTGAGTCTCAGACTCACGCGATATCGCGGGCCCGTCGCGACACTAGTAGCACAATTTCTATGAAGCTGCCTCTTGCGCCCGCGATATCGCGCGAGTCTGTAAGAGCCTTTATGATTGTTATTTTTTTAATGTTGCGAATCGATATGTTTGCTTTTCTTTCTATATTAAGCATAAAAAATCTGAAAATAAGTACTCAACGTAATAACAGAGTTCTAAATTACATGTATCTACTTGGTATAGGTACAGGTATTTGTAAATACCTACTGGTAGTTGTCCGCGGTTATGGCACCTAGTTGTATTTGTAAAATACCACTGGCTAATTTGCGGAAATCGATTAAAAGTCGAATGTATTAGAATCATTTACCAGCACGGGTACAACCTTGTTTGACTTATTGCCCGTCTGTCACATTTTTGCATTATGTCAACATTGTCATTTGTCAAGTTAACCAGTATGTTTTTTCTGCTGGTTTTGGTACGTTGTGCATCGAGTTTGAGCCTTTTAATTCCTTCGTTACTGCTGCTAACCCATTGAAAATAAACATACTTCCAACGCCGCTGCAACTTGTGTGTTGTATATTACTCAAGGCATGTCTCTAGTAGAACGTATTATGCTTATATTTTAATAAATAAAGACGAAAATGTAAGAGATACATTAGGCGCTATAGTGGGATATTATTGTTCTTGCCTTGTAGGAAAAAGAAATGTAGGTTGCTGTGTACATGTGATGTGCATAGTGTGGTATCTGAGCTGGGCACGTTATAACAATGTTAAGTGTTCCAGCTGCATTTTTGGATAAGTAATATATTTTTGGAAGAATAAAATAAAGGTTTCATTCTTTCATTTATTATACCTAGTGTAGCTGTTTTTCATTCCTTCCTACATACATAGACCATTTCATGATACGTACGTATACGTATCTATGATTTGAGATGGATCTAGATATAACAAAATAATGATTGCTTCCATACTTTGCAAATGAATGAAACGCGGGAATATGATTTTGAAGCACGAAGATGCTCAAAATCTAAAGCAGTAAGACTTGGTGAGGTGGTCACAGGTAGTCACCAGTAACTGGCCACCTGACATAGCTGAACCGCTAAATATTTTACACAAATGTACTTCAAAGGCACAAAGCTCACTCGTAAACCCATGCAGATATTTTTAAATAGCTTTTTTCGATTAATTTTGTGGTCGAACATAACCTCAAAATAATAATTTATTTTTTCTAAATAACTCGGTAATGCCATTGTAGTTTGTGTTGAATTTTTTGAGGATGTATTAAGACATGTCATCGAGTATTTTAAAGATAATTTGACTTTTTTTGATTGATTTGATTAGACAACAATGTTAAATTGAGTACATTTGTCCATAGTGCCATGGGCAATCTCCTTTGGTACACATATGAACTTCTGTGACCCAAACACGGACGTGTTTCGTAAATAAATTAATTTAGAATATAGAGGTCACTTTTGGGGGGCAAATTAGAAAATTAAAAAATGTTTTACTGACTGTACCGTGTGACATATAAAATGAAAGGACTAGGACTTATTTTAAGGATTTCATATATATATTTTTTATAATTTTAATATACATACTTTAGAAATGATTTAAGAAAATAGATGAAAAATTGCCATTCCACCCCCTTATCTCCAAAACTAGTGAGCATAAAATTTTGATAAAAATACAGAAAATAGTTCTTTACTTATAGATTACAGGAAAACTTATAAAAAGTCTGTTATCTTAAAATAACATAGTAAATCACTCAATATTGTGCGTACAAACTTACATTTGCAGTTGGAATTTAAGGGGGATCATGTTTTTCAACTACAATGTTAAGTTTGTTCTTGGGATAAATTCATCCCAATTACGGAACCCTTCATTGTGCGTGGTCCGACACGCACTTGGCCGGTTTTTTAATCCTGAAATTCTCATAGCAAACCCTGTACACCTCCTACACAACAAGCAAACAACACTTTTTCACACTTTGATGTTCCAAAAACACCAACAAACACACAAAGCCAAACACACTTAACTTTTTTGTCGGCAGTACTGACTACACACGTTAATTTGCATTGTTACTTTTGTTGACCGTACCCCTGTTGCGGTACGGTAAGGATTACCTACGTGATGAATGAACCGCGCCATTTTATCACAGAATAGATAAATACAGAAGGCTGGCTAAATACAACGAGCGGAAATAGTCGCACGCACACATAGACGAGTATGTACGGGTCGGCGAACTGAATTCTCAATATATTTTTCAATACAGTTGTTAAACATGGCGTACTTTCAGAGGCTATAATTAGGATTCGAAAATTAAATCTTTTGCATAGGCATCTTTCTGTTATGCGGTCGTGACTTTTGTTTACGAGCTCTATCATTAGTTTTGCAGTTGAGTTTTAAATTTATAAGTCAATTTAAAAAGTTTAGTAGCAAGGAGTTTTCATACATAGAATAAAATGGGATAGATTTTATACGAGGAAAAATTAATGAGTCCGTACGTCTTAGCATTGAATTCTCAAATCAATAGACTTTTAAATGGTTCTTTAATAAGTATATTTAATTACCAGTTTTAATTTAATTATTTTCACATCAACATTTGTCAAAAATTGAATAGGCTGTATAGGCTGTTTTCGTTGTAAAAAAAAATATGTCCAGTTGCAAAAACGCGCTGTTTTCTGAAAATTTTAATTTATTCTTTGATTTATTTTTTACTATTTCCCACAAGTGTATTGAAAAACTTCGTGTGATACACGGGTGTGTCAGCTCGTTTGCAATAACTTACTTTCCACCCTTGTATCACAATGTACTATAGTGCTTCCACATGTGAACTTAGGTGGTAGGTTTTACTAAATATGATCATTGTGGACCCTGTCGGGCACAGCAAAAGTAGGAGGGAGGAAGAGGGCTTTTATTTGACTACTTCGTTGTTATAATAAATATTGTCATTAAATTATAGGAATTTATGTTATTTCAAATTTGTCATTTAAATATTCATTTATATTTTAATTTATTTTTGAATGTATTTAATTTTCGTTCTTCTTTAATTATTGCTGGTAATTTATTATATATTTTAATTGACATCACTAGTGTACTTGTTGAGTGCATTTTTAACTTAGAGCTTGGTAAATTTAACCTATTTTTATGGCGTAATGTATATTTTGATTGTATATTTTCTCTTGTTGTGTAAAAGTGTTGGTAATTTCAAACGAACTTGCATAATTTTAGAATTTATAAGCAGGGGAGGGCAAGTCTGCCAGGGTTACGAGCTGTCCGAAAGGGATATCGTGGCCCTGGCACACAGGCATTTGAAGGAACACGGTGGGTTTTAGTCAGTAAAAGTCTGACACGCCCTCCCGCTCCGCCCAGAGCGGGAGAAGTTATTTGATAATTTCCCACCCAAAAAAATGGGGGAGGGTAAGTATTTTATGTTCTTGGAAATGAGGTTTGCAACTCAAACGAATACCGTTGCAAATGCGCTTGCACTGTACAAGAGCCGAGTCTATGTGTGCGTGCGTTTTCGCTCTTTGTATGAACCGGCCTTCTGTACTACTCTGTGATTGGGATATTAATCCTCAACTAATGAAGCTTGTCATTTTTACGCTGTTGATATATTGCTGTGATAATAATGTAGGAATGGGTGGTATTATCGTATAGGCGAGGTAACTTTTCGGTTTAGCCCAACTTACCTCTGATTAATTATCGGGAGAGATAAAAGTATCTGCAACTAATTATTCGTATAACACGTGGTGATGGTCACCAAAATATATTTTAGTTCAGACATAGACTACATCAGGCATTTCTTGAAAACAATTTCATTGAGTGACTATTATTTATTTATTTATTGAAGTGAAAACTTCTTTGGGCGCGTTGAGCACTTTTTGGGTGAACAAAAATCATGGAACTCGCGTCATCGTCACCGAAGGCTTCGATACAATTCACAAGTTATTTAGTTTTCACTTCTGACGTGCAGTCCTACGACTGACAGTTTTTTAATTAATTAATACTTTAAGCACACAACTATTTACAGAGACGGACTTGCCGGCTTTTCCGCGCTGCTAAGTAAGCTCAGAGTGTCATTCTACACAAGGGTAACCCTGAGTAGGAATAAAATTGTAAAAGCTGTGTACCGTGTCGTCCATCTTGCAAGAGAGGCAAAAGACTTTTAATATATTATATTTTTAATTATTGCATTTAATATTCTATCCGTGTTATTATGTATTTTAATATTTTATCTGTTATTATGTTGATGCCGATAGTATTTAAGAGTATGTGTATGTATGGTGTGGGTGTGATAATTGCCTGAAATAAATGATATTTAATTTAATTTAATGCCATAGGCATTTTCTACCAGTCAACCTTTGGGTGATGCAAAGACAAGCAGTTGTAGTATTCACCTATTGAATGATTTCTGTATTTCAGGAATTCTTTTTATTTTATTAATGTTTCCAACAAAGAACAAGAAATAAACATTTATTTATTAGGAAGTCTGAAAGTGGCACCGGTAACTGAGAAGTTGTGTGGGAATCGGTTGCCGTGGTATGGGCATGTGATGCGGAGGCATGAGGAAAATATCATGAGGAAAGTTTTGAGTATGAATGTGGATGGCTATAAGAGTAGGGGAAGACCAAAGAATAGATTGATGAACAGTGTGAAAGATGACATGGCTAGAAAATAGGTTACAACTAAGATGACGACTAAGGGCGTTATCATACTAGTGGATTACGAGCGTCCTCAAAGCGAAGCGGGCGCGCAACGAATAGGTTACGGGCGCGCAACGAACACGCCGCGGCTGCACAGCGAGGACGTTGTGGATATGAGGAAGAAGAAAGTGAGGCGGGGCGGCCGGGCTGGCGTTTGTACGAGACAGTATTCACGGCGATCTTGTGGCGCGTCCGTAACGAATTCGCTGCGCATGCGCGGCGTGTTCGTTGCGCGCCCGTAACCTATTCGTTGCGCGCCCGCTCCGCTTGAGGACGCTCGCAATTCGCTAGTATGATAAGCCCCTAATAGCGAAGTATGGGAGAAAATGACTGGTTGCACCGACCCTAAATTAATTGCGATAAGGGCAGGAGAATGATGGTTTGTTTATTAGTCAAGTACTAAGTGGCATTAAAATAAAACCTGAACCAGAGATACCTATTAAATGCAGATTTTTTCTTAACCAGTGCGCACACTTTAAAAAATTTAACTTAAGCGCATTTTAATACACTTATATATTTTTTATTTTGATAACTATGTCTTAGAACAAAAAAATTAAGTTGTTTACTTTGAAACTGTTTGTATGGTGACTTGCCGGCTGGCGCGTGTGCGTGGTGTAGCGGAACGCGCGAAGCTACCTAAACAGCTGTGCGCTCGCTTGATTTGCGATTTGTAGGGTTTTAGTTATTTTATTAGTATTTCAAGTCAAGAAAAAAAGTATTGAACTAAATGGAAATGTGTTTTATTACTGATACAGTGCCACCGAAAATGCGCACTTGAAAAAAAAAACCTGTATATTACAAACAAACGAATTTTCGATAAAATACGTACGTATTTAGATTACGGTCTTTAGCCTAGGATGTAGGTGGTCAGTTAACATAACAGTTCCAACTAAATAAATTATACATAAACGAATTTTTGATAAAATCTGTAATTTGGATTACGGCCTTTAGTCTAGGATGTAGGTGGTCCGTTCAGATAACAGTTCCAACTCTATTCTACCTATAGTTGTAAAAAAATAATAGGTGAAGTAACCTTACGACTAGATCGAGTACCGAATCATAAGGTTACTTCACTAGTTACGTCGTTATGGTCAATTGCGACGTTTATAATGAAGAAACCATACGACTTGGTACTCGATACTCACGATAAATCGATTCAAGTTAAATGTCAAAACGGGCCTATTATTTTGTGACAACTTTACTGCTTACATCGTACCAAAGTGATTGAAAATAATATGTTGTAAATAATAAGACGCCTTCAGCGTAGGTGTCGAGACCATTTACTTACTAATATATTGCTAGATTAACTAGTTGAATATTAATCAGGCTTTAGTGGACTAAAGCCTGATGACTTTGTCTTTAATGCGTGGGTGATGTTAGAGAACTTAATTTATTGACATAAAGTTGTTAAAGTAATGTATGCTTACTTAAGAGCTACTTCATTTAGTTTCTGTCAAGAACAAACTAAAGTATATAGAAATTCTTGTTTCTAATTGATATTCTTTCCACTTCAACGAATATCAACGTTATGCTAATTTAAATTAAGTTGATTTCAGAACTACTAGTACTATTAAAAAGCAATAAAAATGATTGAAGTTGTTGCGGAAACTGAACCTTATGTATGGGTTTTAAAGATATTTTTCCAAAAACACTTATTTGCTTACAAGTTTGGAAACTAAATTGAGTGTAGGTATGTAGGTATCAGACTCGAATTAAATTCGGTAGAGACAGATGGTGTATCTAGTCAATAATATTATGGAAACACCATACAAATCATCAGTAAAAAATCATGGACGTGAATTTGAGCACACAGAATAGAATAGAATAGAATAGAATACTCTTTATTATGTACACCATAAAAGTTACAGATATAAATGTTTAAATTTTACATAGGGTGACACAATGGGCGGTCTTATCGCTAAAAGCGACCTTTTACAGACAACCTTTGGATGGATTAAAGCGAGCAGGAGAGACAATACTGCAGGTAGTCAGTGGTGTACCATTAATTTTTTTAGATGTCTAAAAAATATGTAGTTATGCTAAGCTAGGGTAATAAATAAGTTAGAATTTACCATTGCATCATCATGGCGAGATTATTTACTTACGGACAGATTGCTAGATCAAGGGAGTATTAGAAAGATTAACTAGTAAGATAAGGATACAAGGGAAGATAACCTACCTATAAGATTGACACAGACATACGTATCACTCTACGCCAGTAGGTATGTAATTGTTTAAAGCCAACTTAAATATATGAATTATTTTGCTGCAGATGTCTTTCGACTCAATGAATTTGACGTCTGTGTGAGAAGGCCGGTCCTTCGGGGAAAGAATTGGAAATGTACTAAAAAAATCGGCCAAGGGCGATAAAAATGGCAAAAATCATGTTTGTTGTATGGGAGCCCCCCTTAAATATTTGTTTTACTTTAATTTAATTATTTATTTTTAAAGTGAATATATAATTAAATATTCTGTGAATATTTCAAGCGTCTACCTGTTACCGTTAACAATATATAGCAAAATTGAGCAAAAATATTACGTTTGTTGTATAGGAGCCCCATTAAATATTTATTTTATTCTGCTTTTTAGTATTTCTTGTTTTACTGCGGCAACAGAAATACATCATCTGTGAAAATTTCAACCGTCTAACTATCATGGTTCATGAGATACAGCCTGGTGCCAGACGGACAGACAGACACGGCGGAGCCTTAGTAATAGGGTTCCGTTTTACCCTTTGGGTACGGAACCCTAAAAATAAACGGCTTAGGTTTAGCCACTGCACGGCAAAAGCCTCTTGTCATACAGAGAATATTCAGATTCAGATTCATTTATTTGCAAAAACATGTGTAGATAATATACATAGTATGATGCTTATTATAAGTGTAACAAGGTATGGCTGGTGTACAAATGAGGTCGAAAGACACATGCATTGATTATCACCTTTCCTCGAGACGGGTTTGCGATTTCCGACTTATATTAGCTATAATTCCAGGTTTCCTCACGATGTTTTTCCTTCCCCTATGTCAGAAAAACACATACGTGGTGGCCCAGTGGTAACGGCCCCGACTTACGAATTGTAGGTCGTATGTTCAAACCCTCAGACAGGCGCTTTACTTTGTGTCAATAACTTCATCACCACTGCTCTCAAAATGGTGGAGGAAAACATCGAGAGGAAACCGGCGTGTTCTAGAATCAAAAATTTGAACACATGTGACATCTACCAACCCGCACTGGGCCCGCGTGGTGGATTACGGCCGACTCCCTCTCACCATGAGGAGGCCTGTGTCCCAGCAGTGGGAACATTATAGGCTGATTATGCATGTTAAAAGCTGATGTAATTCAGTTGAGGCGCCAATAATGTATTTAATTATTTTTAGTCATCACTAATTTTATATTTTTTTATTTATTTCGCTATCGAAACCTTCGTTTAAGCGTCACTTTCAACAAAAGAATAAGTTGAATGAAACTGTGAATACACTTAAAATTTTGACCTTAAAAGACAGCACACATTGCATATCCACCGCTTATGTACTATTGTTTTAGCTCCTAAATATACTTCCATTAGACCACACTAAAATCAGAGGCAAGTAAACATCCTAGAATACTAGAATAGCATGAATTCCCTCCGCTGCGGGTTCCGTGCAGTATTATTTAATGTTACACAAACGTTTATGCGCTTTGCAATGGTGTTTGTCGAATAGTCGTTTTTGAAAGCTCTCACGGTATCTCCCGAAGTCTAAACTTAACTTTAGAACTCTCAAAGAGACAGCGCTGTTGACAGAACAAGTTTGGCAAACGTGTATTTTAAATAACAGACTTTGTGTTATTATTTTGTTTGCCGTCTTAAATTGAAGGATGGGGATGTCGGTGCTCTTAAGTTTTGAGAGCTCCTTCGTGTGTTTTGTCTTTGAGAGTTTCGAGGTCTTACATATTTTTCCAAGTATTTTGTGTATCCCATTATGTTCTTTGGGAACATGTAGAGAGTTGGAATGGAATAAAGAATTAAACTCGGTTTAATAAATGCGTTTTTAATGTTACAGAAGTTATTATTGTTTTATGTAAATTAAAAGTGACATACGTGAGAGATCAGGATAAAGAGAAAAATGCTTTACAATGCCTTATCTAATAGGAAATTGAGATTCTACATAAAATAATTACACAACTACTTTCAGGCTTTCAGGCTTTTGGATATTGAAAGGGAGCGCAGGGCGCTGGCGGTCAGGAATAATATGTTGGCACGCAGGTTTGCTCGTTGCAGTTCACAGGCTAAAACCACCCTGTTTAAAGCATACTGCCAAACATTTTACACGAGCAGCCTGTGGACCACATATACTCAGAGATCGCTCAGTGCCCTGCGAGTCCAATACAATAATGGCTTTAGGAAGTTGTTGGGCCTGCCGCGTTTCTGTAGTGCTTCAAATATGTTTGCGGAAGCAAGGGTTCCACGCCATCAGACGTAAAAAACTGCGTCATTATTGAGCAGGTTACGCGGTAGTTCCAACAGCATCTTGCAGGTTATTGCGGAGAAATTCGATTCTCCAATTATGAAGGCGGTCGTCCGGGTTTTGATCGAATAACCTCTTAGTAGGATATTCGATCGAAACCAAAATGAATCGTCCTAAATGCGTTTTTAAATTGATAATTTTTCTATTTATGCTAAGTTCTTACTAACATAGTGTTTAAGTCAAATTGTTACTAACAAAGTGGACTAAATGTCTGAAATAAAGAATTTGAATTTGAATTTGAAAAACCAGCCAAGTGCATGTCGGGCCAGGCACAATGAAGGGTTCCGTAGTTGGGATGAATTTATCCCAAAAACAAACTTAACATTGTAGTTGAAAAACGTGTTCTCCCATACATCGATATAAGTCACGGTCAATTCTCCAACTGCAAATGTATTACTCTTTGACTTGTAAAACCTACTTAACTGAGAAAGTTTTCCTGTTAATTTCGTTATATGTACTACTGCAAAGATTTTTTTCACATATTCAAAAACAACCACCTGGCTGGCAGGGGGGAACACTTGACTCTAACAAAAACTAGCACCTTTAAAACTTAATAATATATTACGCAAACGGATCCCTTGAGTCGAAAAATGGGCATTACAGACCCTCAATATTATAAGTACAATATATTAAACGGCCTATACAACGATGCCCCATATCATGGGAAAGACGAGAAAAAAAAATATCATCCACACTTTACGTGTAAGGGAGATACACTAAAAAACTGTTTATTTTCAAGATTTAATTTAATTGTATACTCATGCCAAATTACAGTTTTCTAGTACTAAGAGTCTCTGAGCTAAGCCGGGCACAGACAGACAGACGGTCATGGCGAAACAAAGTTCCTTGTTACAAAGTACAAAGTTGCTTGACTACGGAACCCTAAAAATTATAATATTGGTCAATAAAGAACCATGCATGCGCTTTCATATTAATACAGATGGCGTTCAGTTTAATTTAATTGAAAAAAATAAACGAAACATTTCTTGCAATTTAAAGTACCAAATGATAAATGATTTATTTTCTGTAAGTAGGTTTACATAACAAACAATTAAATTTTCCTTCATCAATTACTTCAGTTTTCAGTAGAAACACATAAACCGAGCTTGAATGTGTAATAAATTATTTACTAATCACATTAAACAGTTAAGTGCGCTCCTACTGGCTGTTTGCCAGTGTAGGAGTAGAAGGAATGCTGTGTAACCACATTTGGGCGATAACGAACTCAACAGGGTGGGTTTTTTATGTCATTAGCAATTTTGTGTAGAAGATATCTCGCTCCCTAATTCATGGGCCATTGGTCAGAACAAGCAATTCACAAAAAAAAAAACAATCCGGTGTAGGAAAGGTATTGTTGCCAAAGCAATTTTTATCGAGAAATATTTAATTGACACTAAAAAACATATTGACCATCTAATAAAGTATGCTTTAAAAGTATGAACGTCTAAAAACTTTTTGGGCTTCTAAAGATGCTCGCTTTTTAAATGAAAGACCCTCTTTTTAACTTCCTGGCTTTTGAAGTAAAACATCTATAGGCGCACGTAAAACCGATTGCTGGCGGGGCGACGCATGCCGCGTGGCGATTCCCCGCTCACCCCGCGCGCGCGGTCTCCCCGCTACGCGACCCTGCGAGCCGAGCACGGCCGTGCCAAGACGTTTGTGACAAGACATGATAAATGATGTCTTGTCAATTTGTACTAGCATTTTAAGACAAAACGGTTATCGCTCAAACTGTAATAAAATGTGTGACTCAAGTCATGTCACAGTAGGCCGTACTCGCCCCGAAGACCGTTTTTTCGATGTTTGTTTGTTTGATTTCAATGTTTCACAACTGCCAGGCGTCCCGTGATAGCTCACAATTTTTTCTCACCGGTGGTCGCAGTAACTAAGCTAGTGCACTCTGACCAAATGGGTTAGGTTAAGTTAGAACTGCGGCCAACCGCGCGGGAGCGAGCGCTACGTCTAATTAAGTCGCAGTTACTTGGCTATTTGAATGGCTGTCGAATGCCCATGTAACACCCACTCTCATGAAGATCGGAGACGCTACACTCGAAGTTGTGGACGAGTATGTTTACCTCGGACAAACTGTCCAGTTAGGTAGATCCAACTTCGAGAAAGAGGTCAATCGTCGAATCCGACTCGGCTGGGCAGCGTTCGGGAAGCTACGCAATATCTTCTCGTCCCACATACCGCAGTGTCTGAAGACGAAAGTCTTTGACCAGTGCGTGTTGCCAGTGATGACCTATGGTACAGAAACATGGTCGCTCACAATGGGCCTTATCAGAAGGCTAAAAGTCACCCAAAGGGCAATGGAGAGGGCTATGCTTGGAGTTTCCCTACGTGATCGAATCAGAAATGAAGAGATCCGCAGGCGAACATAGCCCGAAGAATTGCCAAGCTTAAGTGGCAATGAGCAGGGCACATTGCTCGCAGAACTGATGGCCGATGGGGCCGAAAGGTTCTGGAGTGGCGACCACGTACCGGAAAACGTAGCGTTGGAAGGCCTCCTACGAGGTGGACCAATGACCTTGTGAAGACTGCAGGATCCGCTGGATGCGGGAAGCACAGAACCGGTTGAAGTGGAGGTGCTTGGGGGAGGCCTATGTCCAGCAGTGGACGTCTTTCGGCTGAAATGATGATGATGATGACTTATTCATAATGAGTTCCTAGTGACGGGTGCGCCAAAGTACACCTAAATTTTCAACTTCGATAATTGGAAATCCGAAAATGTTCTTCCTAACATTTTTTATCCTAACAATCACAATTCTCAACTACTCTGTCTCTAATGTTCATAATTCCGAAGCATTCAACTTCATAATGTCAGTAGTAAATGTTTATTACATATATTATACTTTTATTTGTTTTCCTATATTTTCTCAACATAACCATCTTTTGCACTATTATTCAAAGTCATATTTTAATTTTATTTATAGCGGTGTGTACCTGCAAAGATATCCATAGGTTAGAACTGTGACCAGGTGGTCACAGTTCTAACCTATATAACCTATATCCAGCGCGTAGGTACGCGCGAGCTGAGCGAGTGTAGCGAGCGGTGCCGCGGCAGCGGTCGGCGTGCGATACCTCAAAACTGGCCGCGAAATTTTTCTAAGTATTTTTTTCATAGTGCCCCAAAGACGACACTCTGACCTGAATTTCATTGATTTAAGTCAAAAATCAGTGAAACGACCTTTAATCATTCTAAACAGTTGGTTTTTTAGACATAATTATCTCAGGTATAGTTATAGTTTTAGGGATAAAAGCGTTATGATAAAAAAACAGTAGGAGTTTAAATATATTTACATTAATGATATTATTAATTACAATTTTCGGAAACATGAGTGTTATGAACATCGCCGGTAGCACTACAAATAGTATGAATGAAAACTTTCGGATAAAAATTTTTAGGAAGAGTGATCATTCGGATTACAAATCATTAGGAAGAACAATTTCGGGTAAAGAACTTTAGGTGAGCCAATATGGACCCGATGATGACTTGGCTATTTATTATTTTTAGGACACCAAAATAGGAATTATTTGAGGTTCGCATTTATTATATTCATCGTCATCTCCCTCGTCTTTTCCCAACTATGTTGGGGTCAGCTTCTAGTCTAACCAAATGCAGCAGAATACCAGTATTTTACATGGAGCGACTGCCTATCTGACCTCCACAACCCAGTGACCGGGTAATACGATACCTTTTGGTAAGACTGGTTGTCAGACTTTCGGGCTTCTGACGACCCGTAACGACTGTTAAAGATCCACGAATGACAGCCGGGATCAACGGCTTAACGTGTTTTCCGAGGCACGGAAGGGTCTTGGTATGTAGAAATGGTTATTAGTACAAATAAAACTCTCTCATAATTATAATTCATTATATTAGAGAGTTCATTATTGTTTCTAGGAATGCAATATGGTAATTATTTAAAGTTAGATTAAATACATGCTATTTCAATTTACTAATTTCCTAACCACATACTGTCAATGGAGATTACAAAAAAACCGGTCAAGAGCGAGTCGGACTCGCGCACCGAGGGTTCCGTACGAATATATGATGTTGGAGATTTCTGAAAAACTGTGCTATTTAGAGACATCGTTTTATTTTTCCTGTAATTTTTACAAAAGCTTCTATCATATAGAATAATTTCAGATTTTTATCTCTGCAAACTTCGGAGATAAGGGGGGAGGAACGGTATTTTTGTTTTAATTTTTCATCAAAAGTCGGAAACTATGCTGCCTAAAAAAAAAAAAGTTTTAGAATATGTAAACAACGGTCTTTCATATGATACCCCACATGCCCTAGTAGCCCTACTTCAAATTTTTAAAACCCCGTTTCAGTCCCTTTTGCAAAAAAGGTATATTTTTTTAAATTTCTTTCTTGCTTGCAAAATAGTTGGGCAAACGTCATCTAAAACTATTCTAAATTTCAAGTTGATAGCATTAGTAGTTCTTGATATATCCAGGTGTGACAGACAGACAGACAGACAGACTTAGTCTCACCATAAGGGTTCCTTTTTATCATTTTGGTACGTTTTACCATTTTGGTACGGAACCCTAAAAAATCTATAAAAAGTATCGTTGACATTATTTGTGCAACAAAATCTCCAATCGAAAATATTTGATCCCAAAGCAAACAGTTTACGATTTGAATCGTTTTTTACTACGTTGTCCTTCATTTATTTGCGTTACTTTCTCCGTAAACGTTAACAAACATTCTAAAAAGGTTGTTATGGAAACACGGATGTTTTTCAATCTGCATAGACTTTTCCCAACTTTGTTAGAGTCGGCTCCCAGTCTAACCAGATGCTGCTGAATACCAGTATTTCACATGGAGGGACTGCATATCTGCCCTCCATAACATAGTTACTCTGTGTGGTGCCGGACGTAAGGAATAGCATCATCCCATTTCTTCCCGTGAGTGTCGTAAAAGGCGACTAAGGGACTTACTAGAGGATGGGCAGCAGCGTTCGCTATGCATTTTAACATCATACTGCGATCGTAAACCCACCTGCCAAGCGTGGCGATTATGGCAACCCCCCATCTTTTGGGGGAGACGTAGGTCCAGCAGTGGACGTCTTTCGGTTGCAATGATGAACATAGTTACTGGGGTAACATGATACCCCATGGTAAGACTGATTGTCAGACTTTTGGGCTTCAGACTACCCGTAAGGACTGTCATAGCCGGGACCAACGGCTTAACGTGCTTTCCGAGGCACGGAGAAATCTCTACATTAATGGATGGTCACCCATCCAAGAACCGACCACGGCAAGCTTAACTTACCCTTCGATCGAGTTGTGTGGTTTTTATCATTTAGCCACGAGCCCCTTGGAAACATGGGTGTTATTGATACGTATGGTCATTGCTCTGCATTACCTGACTTTTCTCACAAAGAAGAAGAGGGGAAAGGGGGTCAGGTTATACAAGTCACTGACTGTACAAAATGGAGTTTGTTCAGCAATATTTCATGTATAAAGCGATTGTTCATTCGATTGATATGATGCAGTTTAGTTTCAAATGGAATACAATAGAACCAGATAATACAATAGAGTAATGAATTATCCACACAATATCTGGTATTTGATAGTTGAACTGAGCTAAATGTCATGCATTTTGGACAAATTAATGTTGCATACGGAATTAAATAAAAGCGTTATTGTTCTTTTGTTATGAAGTGTTTCAATAAATACCTAATGCGATAATAATTTATGACAGTGTATAATTACTGTTTTTAGGGTTCCGTACCCGAAGGGTCCAAACGGAGCCCTATAATGCTGTCACTCACGTGTCTGTCCGTCGTCTGTCTCACAGGGTTTACAGCCAAAAGGTCTTCAAATTTTCACAGTATAAGCATCTTGTCGACCCAAAAATGTTTTTATATGTTTTTAAGGGGGGGCTCCCATACAGGTAAAGGGGGGGGGAGATTTTTGATTTACCCCATCGAGTGGGATATCGGTATTTAGGACTCGTTGAGTAGGCAAATACTGTATAATTTGTTTTAAAAAAAATTGGAAAACAAAGTACCGAAGCCACCAAGACAGCTTTTTTTTACAAAATTTTGTTCAGAAGAATTTTTTAACTTCCCGTTGACCTATGAACTTGAAATTTGGTGATAATATTTATTATTACGTATATTTTACTAACAAATACCTTAATAATCAACAATTTTGTGTTTTTCTGCACTGGGCGATGTGGTCGCTAAGCGACAAAGCCCTTTAAATAAATAAAAAAAAAAAAAAAAACAAATACCAATATATTGATCACACAAAAGTGTTACTAAGGTCACTCACGTACTGCTTATGAATAATTCTGCCATTCGGACGGCTTATATTCTACATTGGGTACGGAACCATAAATGGAACCATGCGTTGGAATGGAAACGGAACCACACGCACTTGGCCGGTTTTTAGTAGCTTGCAAACTGGAAGAATGGAGGAGAACGGTTCCAAGGATCAGAAAATTAAAAAAAAATTACGTATATACTGCTCAGTCAATTTGCCTAGCTTTTCCTAGCTATGTTGGGGACGGCTTCCAGCTGAATACCAGTACCTATTTTACATGGGACGACGTCTTTTGGATCTCCATAATCCAGTTACTGGGTAACACAATATCCCTTGGTAAGACTGGTGTCAGACTTTCAGACCGTAAAGACTGCAAAGATCTACAAAATGACAGCCGGACTTAATGTGTTTTCTAAGGCATGGAGGGGCCTCAGTATGTAATGGATGGTCACCCATCCACGGATCAACCTCGGCAAGCGTTGCTTAACCTTGAAGATATACCCCCCAATACAGCTATGAAATACTTCATCATCATCATCATTTCAGTCGAAAGACGTCCACTGCTGGACATAGGCCTCCGCAAACGGGGGGTGTTGCCATAATCGCCACGCTTAGCAGGCGGTTTGGCGATCGCAGTATAGTGTTAATAATGCATAGAGAACGCTGCTGCCCATGAAATACTTAAATAAAATAAATCATGGGTCACAGAAATCAATGACTCAACCAGACCAGTCGCAAAAGTGGGTTCAGAAACGAAAGACTCCAATAAAATTAATTTCATTCTTATATCCAGATTGGTTGGTACGCCCATTTAGTATTAAGCCCAGTTTGAGAAATTGCTAGCCTAAGCTTAAAGACCAAATACGACATTGTGACGTGGTCTCAAGTGTAATATATCTCGACTTGATATCATTTTGGAGCTTTGCCTAATCCCGGAGAGCAAAAGGCGTCTGTTAGGTATGAACAGTTTAATGTAGATCCAGGCACTAGTTGTCTGACATTTTTGCTGAACTGGTCCTTTTAAGCGCAGCCGTGAGTCACACTTTCCTGTAAATTTCTTACATCACACTTTACACTTTTTATTTGTTTTTTTATTATCTTCTGTATATTTTATTGTATGCCTTTTTTGTCTATGCTAAATAAATATATTTCTTTCCTTCTTTAGATGTTATTGTTAAATTTGTAACGTTAGTGCCAGATTTTTTGTTTTATTTGAAAACTGGCAGGTTTAATCTTCCCGCCGAAATATTTATATTTTAAAGTTAATGTTTATAAAAAACTGTAAGTAAGAATGAACTGCCTCGTTGGTCTAGTGGTTGCAAGCGCTATTGATGAGCCTGAGGTCCTGGATTCGACTCCAAGGTCGGGCATAGTGTTATTAAGTTTTTCTATCTGGAATTTCTCAGTAGATTTGTGCCCGGTTAATGGCAATAGGCTCGTCCCCTATTACATGTGATTTAAACATATCTGGCGAAATGTGGGTATCCTATAGGTACACTTCTGCCCAACCTTTCAGGGAAAGGAGGCGTTATGTTATGTAAGTAACAATCCTGATTAGTTACCGGCGTGAGTCGCGAGTCAGGGGAACTTACACTTGGTTTAGAAGTCTAAATGTTGATTTTATAATGAGCCTTCTTTTTTTTGTCATATTGTAGAAAGGGTTTTGCTGAAATAAAAAAAAAATATTTTTAAATATAATTTGATATAAAAAAAAAAACATTTAAAAATATTAAAATATTGTGGCCCACCGCCACCGGTAGGTATCGGGAACAGGGTTCAAGCTACCGGTGGTCAGGGCTCCTGAGGGAGGAATCTCCTAACTGTACGCGCCGTGTCCAGAAGTATCGCTTTCTGGATCAAATTATTGTTATTTCCTTTATTTCATTACATACATATAAATTATATTTTAAAATATAAAAGCATCTAGAAATATAGTAGCCTACTGGTATCGGGAACAAGGTTCAAGCTTCCGGTGGTCAGGGCTCCAGAGAGAGGTACCTTCTAACAATACGAGCCGTGTCCAGAAGTAGCGCTTTTCAGAGAGCGGTACGTATCAAGCCCTTTATGCAGCTTTTTTTTAAAAAAAACGTCGCCCCACACTAGGGATTTCTCATGTATCGTGGGTGCGTTTACAAAAATTTAAACTCACATACACAAACAGCCAGCTGCTCAATGAGAGCCGACTTAAGAGCGTTTACGACGTACGGCATTTCATACAAACTTTCAAGTCCTTGTTTTTAAAAATTACTTAACCAATTTTAATGAATCTTCACACGCACAAGCAGGATACAAAGGTATAAAAAGATAGTTAAGAACATTTCCGAAATATAATATTTATAAACAGATAACAGGATATCACTGTTTCTATGGAAAATTTAAAATCGGTCTAATTTGGCTGTAACACTATTTTTCGAAAATGTTCTTTACTAAATTTTTAGACCTTTGTACCCTGCTTATGCGTGTGAAGATTCATTAAAATCGGTTCAGTCATTTCGAAAAACAAAGGCTTGAAAATTTGTATGAAATGCCGTAAGTCGTAAACGCTCTTAAGTGTTGGTCAAAGCTCTTGTCAATTAAGCCATGGCAATTGGCTGATATGACTATCGACACAATAATCGCTAAGTCCACGAATTAGTCCATCCATCATCATCATCATAGAGTAATACGGTAAGTTGAACTCATTTTTTATGTAAATCTGAAGCATTAAGAAACCTTTCAATAACCTCCACAAGATCGTAAAGGTTATTCAAAAGTTGTCATTCTAAACTGAAACTGTAGCACTAAATCTCAAACAAAACTTCTGAAACAGAGCTAGAATACTCCTTAGCCATAAACTCTCAAGAGTTCGGCCGTCTGGACATGCTACATCGCGTGTCATCAGACTTCAGTCCGATAGTGTCGTCGGGTAATAATATATCGTAATCCTCAAATCACGACGGAACCGCTATTCACTGCAGCCCCCCATTTGTTACTGGCGACATTATCATTGTCCACCACTGACCTCATATTCGGACGTCATTTGTCAGCCCGTATAGCCGGCCTTTGACTATGTCACATGTACTTATGAATGGACATACGGATATGGCGTGTGGGACGCCTGTTGGCAGTTCAAAGATTAGAATCTAGGTTGTTATGTTAACGGTTTTACATAAACTTGAACTGAATCCAATTTGGGATTATATCAAGACTACACTATAAATTGTAGTCTATAGTTCCTAGAGACAATAAGTGCCTCTAGGAAGTCTATAGTTCCTAGAGGTGAAAAATTGATTTACTGTAAGCATATAGTTGATTGTAAGTACCTAACTAAGATTGAGAATTATTCTTACTAGAGAATGGGAGCAGCGTTCTCTATGCATTTCAACACCATTCTGCGATCGCCAACCCGCCTGCCAAGCATGGAGATTATGGTACCCCCCCCCCCCCCCTCCCCCTTTGGGGGAAGCCTATGTCCAACAGTGGACGTCATTCGGCTGATTAATGATGATGATGATTACCTTACTCGTACTAAGGATCGTTTCAAAAATCATTCAATGTTTGGATTAATAATAATTATTCTGTTGTCATTCAGCTAAATTACCCGCGTTATACTCAATACCATTCTGAGCCCTATTCTTTTAATTGATTTTTTCTTCAACAAAAACCGAATGGTATTTTTAACTTTGGCGTTTACAAGAATTCACTCAAACAAACAAATATTTATTTAATTGTAATTCAAGATGTTTGCGTAAATACTAAATCTAAAGGATTTCTAATGTAGTTGGTAAAATCAAAGCCTTTGTAAACTTATGGGCGAGATTCCAATATCATCAGGTAAGTAATTTTAAATACCGCCTACTTTTCCAAGGTTTTGATTTTGAATACCTTGTCAGATATGGAAATTAAACTTTGAATCTTTCCTAGGAATTCTTGCTTTGTGTATTTCGTTAGACCAAAGATTATCTTGTTTTAGTTTCATTTTGGAGAAATATACTTTAAGTTTTAACGAAGTATTCTGTTTGCTGATAAATTATTTCATTTTGGTATTTCATTTTACCTAATTGGAATGAGATTTAGACTCTGCCCCGCAGTCTAAATCTCTGACCTAAAAAAAACTACTATTTGGTTTCTTATTCATCGAGATTTATTTACAAAACAATATAAAATGGTAAAGTATTTCTAGAATTTTCAATTAAATATCTAAATAATAAAAAAAACCAGTCAAGAGCGAGTCGGACTCGCGCACCGAGGGTTTCGTACGTATACATGATGTTGATGATTTCTGAAAAACTGTGCTATTTAGAGACATAGTTTTATTTTTCCTGTAATCTTTACATACACTTCTATCACATAGAATAATTTCAGATTTTTAACTACACAAACTTCGGAGATAAGGGAGGAGGAACGGTATTTTTTTACATTTTTGATCAAAAGTCTGAAACTATGCAACCTAAAAAATAAATGTTTGAGAATGTGCAAACAGCGTTCTTTCATATGATACCCCTATCACATGCCCCACTTCAAATTTTGAAGACCCCCTTTCAGTCCCTTTTGCAAGAAATATTTTTTTTTTAATTTCATTCTTGTTTGCAAAATAGTTGGGCAAACGTCATCTAAAACTATTCTAAATTTCAAGTTAATAGCATAAGTAGTTCTTGAGATATCCAGGTGTGACAGACAGACAGACAGACTTAGTCTCACCATAAGGGTTCCTTTTTACCATTTTGGTACGGAACAAACCTAAAAACGAGAACGCTTTCCACTATGCCTGTGTGTCAAACACTGTGTTTGATATGCCCCTACAATACATAAACACATTTATCACACGATGAAACACAGTTATGGATGTGGAAATGCGAGCCAATACAATTATTGGCTTGCTGTCCCAATGTCAATAGGTAGTGGATGCGAGCTATAAATTAACATATTGATGCATTTATTTTATTGTAATCAGTTTAGCTCATTATCATAATTATGTAATTAGGTGGTATTTATTAACATGAGTTGCGTGATAGATCATAATTTCTATAATTAATTAAGGCGCTTGTAACAATATCCGCACGGGTTGATCGTAGGTTAAGGTACCCTTGCAGAGGTCGGTCCGTGGATGGGCGACCATTCATTATATATCCAGACCTCTCCGTGTTTCACGGTTGTTTCAAGAGGTTCCTGTTCAGGATAAAGCGGGAGGAAACGCCCGGGTGTCACCACTGTGTAAATCGTCCGGAGGACACGGTGGAGCATACGGTGGAGGTCTGCCCGGCTTGGGTGAGCACCGCCGTGTCCTCACGGAGGTGATCGGCGGCAGCGTTCTCTCGCGTCCGGCCCTGGTTCAGGCCATGGTTTAAAGCGAGAGTGCATGGGACGCCGTCACCTCGTTCTGCGAAGCAGTAATGCTCGCGAAGGAGGAGGTGGAACGCGTGAGGGTGAGGCAGGGTTTGCGCCCTCACGCTCCTAGTCGCCGCAGGAGACGCCCCGAGCATCGGGAGTCGCAAGCCGATTTCCGGCCACCGTAGGCGCGGGCCTGCGGACAGGCCCGGGTCGGCGGCGTTGTGTTCCACGCACGCCTCAAAGAGGGCCAATGCCTGCCAGGGTTGCGAGTTTGTCCGAAAGGCATATCGTGGCCCTGGCACACAGGCAAATGAAGGAACACGCTACTTGACTTACTGACTAAAACCCACCGTTTTAGTCAGTAAAAGTCTGACACGCCCTCCCGCTCCGCCCAGAGTGGGAGAAGTTATTTGATAATTTCCCACCCAGAAAAATAAAAAAAGACCTTTCGTGTCTCGGAGAGCACTTCCAGCACTTGGCCCCGGCTGCCATTCGTAGATCTTTGACAGTCGTTACGGCTAGTCAGTCTACCCGAAAGTCTGACAACCAGTCTTACCAAGGGTTATCGTGTTACCCAGTCCTGTAGTACTGGTATTCAGCTGCATCCGGTTAGACTGGAAGCTGACCCCAAAGGGAAAAGGTTAGGCAGATTTATTTCATGTCTTAATATATATAAAACTATACAATATATTAAAAATACTATTTTATGTGTATCTGTTTACTCTTATATCTACTTAATTTTAGTTTCATTATTTTGAGTGGGTAGAGCCGTCGCGGTAACAATTTATGTATCTATCTTCTGTTTAAGACGCTGACAACAGATAAACTAAAAAAAAAAAACCGCTGTAATTGTCAGACTGCATACAAAAGAAAGAGAAGCGCGATGACACAACGCTTGTAATTTATTGTAAAATATGAAGCAATTATTTATTTACTCAAAAATTAGTTGAGTAATCGAAAATAAAAAACAACCAAGCTCTGCATACAAATAAGACGTTCTTGTTATTAATTAAATACCAACCCTAAGTTGATATTTAATACAGATATTTTGGTTTGAAACTCAAAGTAAAGGGTTAGTTTACCGTTCATTTGTATCGAGATTTTTTTTCTAAACGTGTTTTGGTAACAACCAAGTTCTGAGAAATATGTTCAAGAATAACATATATTTTTTCCGCTACCACAAACTATATAGATTTAACAATTTTTTTGTTTAAGACAAGCCTACTTTTATCATTAGCCTCTTGTCAGCGCCTTAATAATCGCTACACTAAATAATAACAGAGGATATTACTAGAATCATTATTTTGTATTGTAAGTTAAATTGCTGTTGTTATTAATTGCGAATTATATAAAGGACCAAAGGTATACCTTATTTAATAAACAGAAATTTCCAAAAGCATGGATACCTAAATTTCACTAGGTATCTGCTTACAAACAAACTTTGCCATAATATTATGGATACTCGCAACTGAGTATTTACAAATAATTTTCTAATTGTATTTCAAAAGCGGTTATGAACAGAGCTTATTTCCTATTATCACTAGAGGATTGAGGAGGTGCCGTGTGGGGCCGGACGTAAAGAATAGCACCATCCTATTTCTTCCCGTGGGTGTCGTAAAAGGCGACTAAGGGACTTACTAGAGAATGGGCAGCAGCGTTCTCTATGTATTTTAACACCATACTGCGATCGCCAACCCGCCTGCCAAGCGTGGCGATTATGGCAAACCCCCCTTGGGGGGAGGCTATGTCCAGCAGTGGACGTCTTTCGGCTGAAATGAATGAATGAATGACTAGAAGATCACGGGATTACAACATGAATACGCTAACAAAGTTCCAACCTGCAGTATCATAATGACTTGCCAAAACTTGCTATAGTAAGTTTTCTACCTTTCAAAGGAGCAACTAAAATTTCTTAAAACAACGGTATTTCGTTTTAATACAGTTTTGTTACAAGACATGAGTTTTAAATTGATTTTTAATAGAATAATTTTGACAAAAACCATCTATCCAGGTTTTTTAATGCATCAGGAAGTTCGTAATTATTCAACAACAGAAACGCATGGTCTTGAAAAGATCACAACTACAAAAATTGTGAACTTTGAATATTCATAAAAGATGTTCTCATCGGCATTTGCAAAATCGACTCTCGTAATAAAATGACCAATCGATACCAAAAAGCGTAACGTTGATCACTACATTTTTTGCTCCCAGAATATTCTTGATCAAAGCTCCTAAAAGAGTAAGTTCAATCAAAACGTTTTAAAAGAAATAAGTGAGATAAAAATCTCAGTCGGTCTTTAATTCACTTTATAAATAATGCATTAAATCTTTCAAGGAGCGGGTAACCGATTGATTTACTGATCGCGAACCATCTCGAACCTCGATTCGATTCCAGCAATTAATTCGTCTCATTGGCGTTAAACGCATTGTGACGGACTTATAGTCTCTTGCATTCTGATGTAGTAGAAATAAAACCAGTCTTAGATTCAGAAGTGAAGTTAAATCGATAATCTATTGTTCTATTTTCCTTGCTATGATTTTCCGGTGAGATATCATAATTTAACTTATATAACCAGAACATGTTTATTCATACTTGGTGGAAAAAAAAAAAAAAAAAACAATTTATTGACACAAACCAGTCAGGAAACATTTGTAAATAGGAACAATTTTAATGGAAGGAGTGCTTATGTAGATAATTATAGCCGTGGGCCCCAAACTAGGCACAGCCTGTATCTTGGTGGCCCAAATTTAGGTGTAGGTACTATTATAGATATACCTCTGCTTACTCTCTTCGAGCATTACAATCGTGACGTTATCTTATTAGTAGTATTGATGTATCGTTTATTTATTATCAACATAATTATGTAAGTGGAAATGCCGGGAGGGGACGCCCTAGGAGGACATTATAGTGACCTAATTGGTGATGTTCTTCAAAAAGGTCAGGTGTGTAGTACTCGCAACCGGCGTGCGTGTATGATCAGATGTATGAACGTAAACGAAGCAGTAGGAGTATGGAAGGAGCGTAGCAGGTGGCATTCTATAGTTTCTGCCTACCCCCATGGGAAGAAGGCGTGAGTTAATATATATGTATTATTAAGTTTAAATGTCCATTGCTAAGCAATTACAGCTACAATGAGCGGTGTAAGGGGAAATTGCTTCTATTCTATACACCATTGATTAAATTAAGTTTACCTAACCCTTTGCTAACTGTGTAAGATGGCAAGGTACGTTATTTTACTTTTACTAAGAAAAAATAAAAGTAAAGGTAGACGTTTCGGGAACAAAAAAAATATTTTTATTTAATATAAAATATTTCTTCTTCACCTACATCAAATTCTTTCTTTTAGCTTGCGAAAAACGTTTGATATTAAAAATAATTTCAACTACAAAAATAAAAATATCGCAAGAAATTAAAAATTACGTTCCCTTAAATCCATAAAGTGTCCCAAAAATAAACATTCTTAAGAAAGTTAAGTGTTAATAAAAAATAAATTAAGTCTTAAAAGTGTATTATTTAATGGCGTTCAAGCACCTACGTTCAGTTTCCGGGTCATTAGGTAATTAACCCCATAAACGATTTTGCATTAAAAGTTCAGTAGTGGAAATAGTATCGCGGGGAGCGCGTAAATCAGTTTAACCAATCAACGACTTTTATTGAATTCATGCTCTTTTAATGTTGTTCTCTGTTTTCTTGTGTAATGTAATGAGTTTTTAATGTAGATTTTTTGCCATTTGTTTTCAGATGAATCTGATAATAAATGAAATAAGGAAGTTGGAGGACAAAGTTTGAGGGATTCGTTGTATATCAAACTGGGATGACGGATGTAGTTAAGATCGCAAGGGCGATATTATTCCAAGACGGAACAAAGTTGTAAAATGGACGGGAAAAGAGGGAAGGCATAGCTGTTCACTTTTACAGCTTTCACAATTAAAAACTTTCCTATGTACGAATGCGTACTGGAGCTAACGCTCTTTTTTTAAAAGGTAGTCAAATATAAATATTGAATAAATCCAATATTTTATTATGAACTTTGATAAACGTTGAATCAGATCATCACACGGCCTTTGCCGCGTTTTACCCTGATGGCAAAGACCAGTGAGAGACGATCGTGGCTCATCAAATAATAAAATGACCGACGTCCAATCTTATTTATTTATTTTATTATTTATGTACACACGGTAAAATATATACAGATACGACACATTAGTATTGAGTACCTACTGCATATTTCTTAAGAAATTTCTTCTAGCAGACCTGCGAAAGGAGACATGAAAAATAAATGTAGAAAATTAGGTATGTAAAGTATTTTTCAGGTATGTTTTTAGCTTAGAGGTAGGTTCAGTATCGATAAAAGAACCCAGGAAAAATAAAAAATAAAATCAAAAATATAAAATAAAAACTAAAAAAAAATATTGCAAGATCAACCTAATTTATTATTTACTTACTAACTCAGTAATTAAATCATTTAAACAAATAAAATAATTTTAATTCAAACGATTGCTATTTTAAGTTAGTAGGTAGTAAATTAGGTTGACCTTGCAATATTTTTTTGTTTTCTTTTCTTTTTTTTAAATTTTCTTTTTGTTTTCCTGGGTTCCGTTATCGAAGCTTAACCTACCCCTGGCACGCAATTTATTTAACATTCTGTATGTATTAAATAAATATATAAATTCTCACAGTTAATAGGTTTACTCGATATTTGAATTGAGAAATAGATTTTAAATCACGAACGCTAGGCGGAAGTTCCACAATCTTACAGCATGGACAGAGACGAAATAACAATAGTAGCTTGTTGATGGAATTTAAGGAGGGATCTAAGGTGCGATATAAGTACGATCTAACTCCCGATATATTGTAACTTTAAAAGCCAGTCTACGAATTCAATAACTTTAAACTATCGATAAAGTTAGACGTTACAGCTGTTAAAGAAAGTTAAATTGGAACGAAACCAATTTCAAGAGGTGAAGTGGGTCTAATAGTTCAAAAGTGACCCAAGAGAATATATCGCCTTTATCAGCCAATATTGGTTAGTGGAATTAATTATTGAAATATGCAAGTGTCCTGAAACTTAATTTAAGTCATTTAGAACTTTATGTTGGTAATGAAGACGATCGTTAACAGTTATTAATTAGCATAGACGACGGATAGCTATTCAAGATTCAATATTCAATAATATTTGAACGAATATGATATAATAATATTTCAATAACATCAACCTACAATCGCACTTGCGGCCAGTGGACCATCGAGCGGCTCATGAACGTGGGGTCCTAGGTTTGATTTCCAAATAGGGCAAAGTATGATTAGGTCGGGATTGGAACCTGGTTGATAACATTAGGATCGCCCCATGAGAGCTCCTACTCATCATCATTCCAGCCGAAAGACGTCCACTGCTCGACATAGGCCTCCCCCAAAAGGGAGGCGGGTGGGTTGCCATAATCGCTACGGGTTGGCGATCGCAGTATGGTGTTAAAAATGCATAGGGAACGCTGCTGCCCATTCTCTAGTAAGTCCCTTAGTCGCCTTTTACGACACCCACGGGAAGAAATGGGAGAATGCTATTCTTTACGTCCGGCACCACACGGACAAGAGAGGAGCTCGGAGCTCCTACTGCTTCCGATTCAATATCCTGTTTTTTTTAAATATTTTGACATTTTAATTTACTACACATTTTCTTTACTCAACAAACAGCTACCAATGTAAACAAAGGAATATGTAATCTAAAATCAATACAGATATCCACAGAGTCAAGTACTAAATTAATGATTGTACACAGTCATGTCAACAGCTTGTCCCATTGTTGACAGATTAATTGATTACCAGTCGAAATACTGCGTTATGCAATCACCGAGCTCCAACAATCGAAATAAATACTCCAACAATGTATTCTGTAAAAGTAACTGAATTAATGGATGGGAAAAAATCGCATAGAATTTTATTGTTACAGTGTATTGCTGGGATTTCGTGGTGAAGCATCAGCTGTAAATTTTCAATTCAGGATCAAAAATATGGTGATATACGAAAATCTATAAAATCTATTGCATGCACTAAAAAATAAATTGTTGAATAGTCATTCAATTGAATGAAGGAACAAAACATTCTGTATGGCTCGAATCAATCTGCCTATCCTTTTCCCAATAATGTTGGGGTCGGCTTCCAGTCTCAGCGGATGCGGCTGAATACCAGTGTTTTACATGGAGTGACTGCCTATTATTCAACATGATGACCCGCAGAGCTACAATCAAGGAGATGGAAGCAAAACTGAGAGCTACCTTGAAGGACCTCGAAGCTTCTCAAGCTGAATGCAAACAACTGCTCCAGGAAAGGGATGATAGTGAAGTGGAAGTGGAGAAAATTAATGAAAACTAGCCAAACTACCCGCAACGTTTCACCTGGAGCTAATGGGCGAGCCAATTGACAGAGTCTATGAAGCGCGGAATCTTGGACTTATTATGGACAAGGATCTTCGTTTCGAAAAACATGTAGCCGACTCAGTAAGAAACTGCTTTTACCGCCTAAAAGTTCTGTACAAGATTAGGCCTTATTTGTCCGAAACACTACGGGAACAGCTTGTAGAAACCCTGGTTTTATCTAGGCTAAACTACGCAGATACAGTGTACAGCCCGCGTCTATTGGCTCGCACAGATCGGCTCATTCAAAGGGTCCAAAACGCTTGTGCTCGGTTTTGTTATAAAATTCCTCCCAGAACTCACGTTACTCCATTTTTAAACAAACACGACACATTGAGAGAGAATGAAATCGAGACGTAAACTACACTTGGCATGCCTTCTGTTTGGTGTAGTTAAATACCAGAAACCGGACTACCTGTACGACAAGTTGAGTTGGATAGCGAGTAAACGTGAATGTGAGAGAAGGCAATGCTCGCAGCAGCTCTCGACCTAGTCTCATAGGACAGCTGCGTTTAGGGGTAGCATCCATTATGCGGCTTCCAAAGTGTGGAATAACCTGCCACCACCTATTCGGGCAATTAACACGATCGACACATTTAGAAAACGCAAAGATGCACAACGGAAGCTAGACATGATCAATTTGAATGTTTCATTAATATAAATTATGTTAAGGTTATCTTTTATTTATCGACAACAGTCCATTATTTTTTCTTGCAACCATACCATTTAATTTTTTTTATTTCGTAAACACATAACTATAATTATTTTTATTGTATTTCTTTTTTAAACAAAATATATCTAATGGTTTATATTATTATTTGTTACACGTATCTAATTTTATTTAAATATTTACACACTATAAAACTGATTTAGATCCGTAAGACGTCCTCTTAACATAAGGTCCAGTTGAAAACCAGCGTCAGGCACTAGTTGTCTGGCATTAATGCTGAACTGGGCCTATTTGGCGCAGCCGTGAGGCACTCAATACTATTTTAAGCATTTGTTCTGTTTTTTGTTTTTGTGTGAATATTGTGTGCCTTCCTGTGTCAAATAAATTTATTTTCTTCTTCTTCTTCTTCTAATGCAAGGAACACCTTCCTGAAAAATGAGCTGGCCGAGCTACACATACAACACATGGACTTAACCAACCAACATAGTCAACTACAACGTCAAGTGTCAACATTTCAAGAGTGCAGTGACACCCATGAACTGGCTTTGAACCATATTTCAGAACTTAAACAGAAATTATGTGAAGCCCATAAGGCCCTATCCCTCTCAGATTCTGTCAAGGTCAGTGAACAGGTTGCTAACACTAATAACCTATTTTAAGAATTAGTAGGCAGTAAGTCAAAATCAGTGTGTGAGCCAGCTGTAACAATAGATTTGACTGACGATGATACCATACCATTGTGTCCTATTGTTATGAGTCATAATAAATTGAAGAAATATATTAAAATTAAGGAAATCATTAAACGGCCACAGAGAACAATTAAAAAACAAAATCTTTTAAAATTAAATATTTCCCTTCGAAAGGAACGTATTATCCTTTCAAACAGTTTAAATAGTTGTACTGTTGAGCTAGATGAATGTAGGGAAAAGTATGATATTGATACTAAGCTCCTATACTCGTATAATGATATAGCTACTATACAAGGAGCACTTGCTGAAGGATATTTTTGAGAAATATGAGACTTCACAACAACAACTAAGTGAGCGATTGTATGAGGCTGGGGAACTACTGGAATTGGTGAAGTGCAATGCTGAGAGGTATGAGTCTCTGACTAATAATCTCTCGTGCAGCTGTGCCAACCAACCACCACCTCCTCAGCATCAGCCTGACTTGCCTCCGCCGGTGTTGGCTCTTCCAGCAGAGACCTGTGTTAAGACACAGAATAATAAATCAATATTTTTTTGTGACAAATTAGGTTCTGGCTTTGGAAAAATATTACTCAATTACCTTAGCCATAGTTTTACCAATCATAGTTATCATAACATAAATTTTAAACAAATGATTAAAATAATTGCAAACACAAACCCAGATAATTATTCAACAATGGTTTTGCTATTAGGTAATAGTACTGGTATTACCAGAAAGGACATAGTGGATGGTGTGAACACCTTATTAAAGTTAAATATAGGCAAGCTAATTTTGTGTGCTTTACCTTACTCTGATACTTTATCAGATGATGAAAATAATTATATTTATAAGTTGAATAGTACTATTCACATGCTGACATGTTGTCATAGTGACAAATTATTGTATTTTGACATTAAAAAGTTTGTTAGTGGTTTTAAGTTAACTAGGAGAACTTTATCTCTGTCATGGAAATATAGACATATGATTGCTATGTTGATAGCATATAATATAAATGACGTTATAGCTAATATAACAAAATGTAGTATTAGTGACGAGTCTGTGTTGTCTAGTTATACTAACAACATAGTGAGTAATTCTGAATCATCACATTGTACGAAGGAAGATCCACCTATAATACCAACATCCATGGAGGCCACTGCCAGTCAGATATGGTATTCTCTTCCTGCTGGAACTTATACGGCCATTTTTGACTCTTCAGTTGTAGTTGTGGAGGTCACTCCGGATAATTATTTAAACTAGGCAGTAAGACTGGCAATATAATTCATAGTAGATAATCAAAGGGAGAGCAACATACTTAAAAATTATTTAATCAAAATATCCAAGGTTGCTCTTCGAAGTTACTGGAAATAGAATTGTTTTTAGAAAAACCAAGTTTGATGTCATTTGTTTAACAGAACATTGGTTAAAAGACCATCAAGTGATGTCAATTAATTTTGAAAATTATTGTGTAGTTAGCCATTTTAGCCGAAAACGTATGATACATGGCAAATCATTAATATTAATTAAAAATTATATTAAATCGAAAGAACGAAAAGACATAATTGGACTATCTGTTGAACACACCATTGAATTGTCCTGTGTTGAGCTCGATAAGCATGTTATAGTATGTGTATACAGACCTCAAAGTTACCAGAATCTATCCGTGTTTGTTTCTGTAATGGAAGATGTATTAAAAAAACTTAGTACAAATAGTAAGTCAATAATCATATGTGGTGATTTTAATATTAACTTATTAGAAAATAACGCGAATACTATCAGATTATTAAGTATTTTTAGGTCATTTGATTTGTCAAACGTTTTTGTTGAACCAACCCGAGTGACGGCTTCTTCTGCCACTTGTATAGATAATATTTTTTGTAATTGTGATTACTACACAAACATATTGTAAATAAGTTGCCATCTGATCACAGTGGACAAACAATAACACTTTGTTCCTCTATTCCTTTACAAAAAAATTCAAATAAGGTATAAGGCAATCACAAGTAAAAATATAGAGAAATTAAATAATTCTTTGGCCAGTAAATTATGTGTTCAGAGTTTTAAACATATTTTTGACCCAAATGAGTTCTACGCCGAGTTCTTTTCACTATTAAAGACGCAATTTAATGACACTTTTCCACTAAAGACTAAAAGTATTTACACAAAGTTCTTATTTAGTGATTGGGCGACTCCAGGTATTCGTAAAATTAGGGAAAATCTTATTGACCTTTATGGCCTAAAGCAACATAATATGAATAATACTAGCTTTCATCAGCATGTTGCAAAATATTCTAAAACATTTAAAAGTGTGTGCAAATTAGCTAAAGCTCTTTATATTAGCAATACAATAAAATCTGCTGATGATAAAATAAAAACTACCTGGCAAATAATAAATAATGAAACAGGTAGGAAAAAACAGCATAATACTGAATTAAATTTAGACTGCACATGGGCCCATCACTGCAGATGTAGAAATAGCTCAGGAAAAATATTGCTAATATTCCCCTTAAAACTACTGAAATTTTAAATTCCTCACCCGCGCTTTCTGCTGCCTTACTTAGAAAGAATGTAAAGGCTTGCCCTATGGAGTTTAGGTTTCAGCATACAAACCCCGAGGCTGTCATAAAAACTTTAAAAGATCTGAAAATTAAATCAACAGAAGATCTCTGGGGGATGTCTGTAAAAGTCTGTAGATCTATCATAGAAACCATTGCGCCCTATTTAGCTTTCATATTTAACACCAGTGTGGACCAAGGAGTCTTTCCGGATCTCATGAAACACAGTAAAGTATTTCCTTTGTTCAAGTCCGGAGATAGTAAAGAAACCAACAATTATAGGCCTGTGTCAGTTCTGCCAGTTCTCAGTAAGGTGTTTGAAAAGTTGATGCTCAATCAAATGTTACGTCACTTTAATAAAAATTCCATCTTTCATGAACAACAGTACGGTTTCACCAAAGGGCGTTGTACCACTGATGCCGGTGACTCCCTAATAAAGACGCCTGGGAGGAAGCACAAGATGCCATTGGAATTTTTTGCGACCTCTCTAAGGCGTTCAATTGCGTAAACCATGAGACACTTTTGCTGAAACTAGAGAACTATGGAATTAGGTATAGGACAGCTCTTGATTTACTATGATCATACCTGAAAGATAGAAAGGTTAAAGTTCAAGTGAATGGTGTAAACTCATTGGGGTCTGAAATGGCAATGGGCGTTCCTCAAGGTTCAATATTGGGTCCATTCCTCTTTTTAGTTTATATTAACGATTTACCCCAATTATTTCAAAATCAACCGAAGATGGTGTTATTTGCAGATGACACATCATTGATATTTAAAATAGACCGACAGTCACAAAATCTTGACGACGTGAATAACTCTATTCTTCAGGTCCAAGATTGGTTTACGGTAAATAATTTGGTACTAAATAAAGCAAAAACCAAATGCATTTGATTTAAATTACCTAATGTTAGAAGTAGTGAATGTAATATCATATTGAATGGAGCAAAACTGGAATTTATTAATCAAACGGTTTTCCTAGAAATCACTCTAGATGAGAAATTACAATGGGGACCACTTATAACATCTCTTGCGGGGCGGCTAAGCTCGGCGACTTATGCTGTTAGAAAGATAAGACAGTTAACAGATGTAGAAACCGCGCGTTTGGTCTATTTTAGCTACTTCCACAGCATTATGTCGTACGGCATTTTACTGTGGCGTCGGGCTGCTGACATTGAGTCCATCTTTCATCATTTTGCAAAAAAGAGCTGTCAGAGCAATTTATAATCTTAGTCGCCGCGAATCTATTAGGGAACTATTTAAAAATATTAATATTATGACGGTACCTTGCCAATTCATTTATGAAAATATTATGTATGTAAGGAAAAATCTACATCTTTTTAATAAAATAAGTGATAGACATAGTTTTAATACTAGAAATAAAGGCAAAATAGATCAACCATTTTTCAGGTTATCTAAAGTACATACATCTTTTATGGGGTACTGTGTTAAATGTTACAACAAAATACCTTGTGATATATTGCAACTAAATGAAAGAAAATTTAAAACTCAGATTAAAAGAACACTTTGTAAACAAGCATATTACAAATTAGAGGATTATATACAAGATAAGAATGCTTGAAAACATGCTGGTCCTGCTCCATAGGACAATCTAGAGTCTAGACAAAATCAAACAGGTTGCTATTTTAATAGTAAAATTTATTATTTTTATGACATTTATTTTTAATTCTGTGATTACCTTAACTCACACTGATATTGTTATTTTTTAGGAAATCGTTTGTATTTATTACAATTTTTGTAAATATGTGAGCACCTATCACATAATTAATTTATCTGTCATTGCTTCATTCTTAACTCTTTTTATTACCTATTGTGGTATAGTATCCTCTTCACATATAATTAATGTACCTATAAAAATATTGTACAAGATTTTAAAAGAGTACCGGTGGAGTTTCTTGCCCATTCTTCTCCATACGAAACTACCTTTTGGAAGGGGCGACTAGAATCAATTCTATTTTTTGTAAATATTGACGTTCAAAAGTGCCTTATATGTGCCTATTTGAAATAAACAATTTGACTTTGACTTTGGCTTTGACCTCCACAACCCAGTAACTGGGTAATACGATACCCCTTAGTAAGACTGGTTGTCAGACTTTCGGGCTTCTGATGACCCTAGGCCCTTTGCCCTTTTTTAATTTTCCAATACATTCTTCGATATTGTGACATTATAACGCAATAAAAAAACCATAGTAGATTGTTGCACCGAGCGCAAAGTGAGTTATTAGTGAATGAGTGTTATGTTGGTGCCCAAGCGCAGGCGAGGGCACTAAATTAGCACAAGTGCATTAATTACTCACTTTAGCAAAGGGCAAAATCTACTTTTCATTGAACTACCAATCGACCTACCGTGATAAAATATACCTACTCAAAATAAAACTCAAGTTATTGAAAACAAAGTTTTGTACAAAGTCGGTTTTATTCAGCCGATTTTTATTTTCAGCCAGTATATTTTTGATCTAATGCATGCATTTTATATTAAACTTAATGGAAGACATTAAACCTCTGTGGTAAATTTATATCTAAATAGAATATAAAAACAGTGCAGAAATGTTGTATGAAATCTCATTGTTGCACTGTTTTTCAGTGCAACAATGAGATTTCATACAACATTTCTGCACTGTTTTGGTTCTAAGCCAAAAATACGTGCTTTGTGATGGGTTTTGTAGTCATTAATGATAATATTACTACGTAGTTGAAAGAAAAAGTATTCAAATTACGTTTAAATAGACTGAAATGTTGGCAACCTATTTTTCTAAAACTCGAAACACAGACAGACACACTTAAAGAACGACGCTACGCCTGTATTCCCCGAAGAGTTAGACAGAGGTTTATGTACTTGTATAGTACATCGGTACCGTGTGGTGCCAGACGTAAAGAATAGCACCATCCCATCTCTTCCCGTGGGTGTCGTAAAAGGTTACTAAAGGACTTACTAGAAAATGGCAGCAGCGTTCTCTATGCATTTTAACACCATACTACGATCGCTAACCCAATTTCAAACCAAGCGTGGCGATTATGGCAACCCCTCCCTTCTTTTGCCTGGCCTATGTCCAGCAGTGAACGTCTTTCGGCTGAAATGATGATGATGATAGTACATCCACCTTTCACCAGTTATGTTTAAGTCGCATGTAACATGGGGCGAGCCTAATGCCATCAACCAGGCACAAATTCAGGTTTTCACAATTCCTTTGAGGCTAGAGAACTTTGCTGAAAAACAAACCTAACAGACGTATTTCAGCCCCAAAAGACCAGGTTTCATTCTCAACAAATTGTTCTATACATCATAAACGTCACTTATTATTCCAAGAAGGTAATGTTAAAAAAATCTATCATTGCTGGAGCAGACACGTAGCGGTTACTCAGATGTCGTTTATCAAGCTTACCTCTCAGTATTGGTCTTACAGTATCAAGTCATCTTTCTAGCCCGTGACACGTTTGGCTTCCATGGTCCTTTCATATCGTTAGCGAGTCTAGGCGATGAAAAATTGCATTCGAATTTATCTTGCTGGCGACATTCTTTGGGAGTAATATACTAGGTTTCACTTAAGTATTGTGCTTATGTCATGGCTGATTGATAACGTTATCTTCTACATCAACGAAAGCAGGAAAAGAAAAATGTTATCGTTATCTTTTTGAGATTCCTCGAGAGCGTTTTAAGGCGGAGATATATGCCAGTGACCTTGAGTGGTTAGCTTGCGTGTTCTGTACTGAGCTCACACAACGCGTCGTACGTTCAGCCAGTAATAGGACTCGCCCATCAAGGTGCTCTGTCCCCAATTTGACATATTATTAATTTATTATACACAAACCAAAAGGTAGTTTAATAAAACGCGTAAACTAAAAGATCAATTATCAAATTATCTTTAAATTTGTGTAGGTTTCAGAAAAATACGCTTGGTAGATTTTGCGCCATTCTCAGTTTTTTATCCGTGTTAAACATAACTTTACAAATTAATATAAATATAATCTGAAATATTTACATATTAAGTTATTGAGAAAATGCTCTAATTTAACACATATATTTTTTTCAAACCAATAACACTATTCGTTTAGACGTGATCTTCAGTATAAAATCATTAAAAGTCGGTCATCGTTGCCTTAAAAGTATTAACGTACAAGCAAGGTCCGGTAAGAGACAAAATTCAATCTGGATTTACGTTATTTAAACCCCCATCGTTAGCAAGACTTTATAATGTACCAGCTAGCTGTATTTCAAATGGATTGATTGGAAGAATTCTTGCTCATTAAAAACAGTGTACAATCATTACTAAAAATCAAGAGTGTATGTTGGATTTCTCTGCAATATTATCTATATTTGGCTTCATCCAACTAAGCTCTTCTCAGCTGTAGTAGCGATCCAGTTTAGCCAAATGTAGTTGAAAATCATAATTTAACAGGTATCGACTACTATCCTACCTGTGCAACCCAAATTACGAGAAATTCTAAAAGCACATACAGTAAAGTCACAGTATCATCTACCTAAAAGCTACCCATTTTTTTTATTTTTTGTTCACGGGCTGGAAAATCCTCACGGATGTCCTCCGCACTGGGGCGGGTGGAGGGGTCTGTCACCCCAGTGTTCCCTTCCCACACTTGCACTGGGAATCTTGGGATCTATTATTACTTCCGCAATCCCCGGCTAGTGCCGGCCCGCCTCTGCGGGCCACCTCAAGTCTGGGGGGGTGAGGTGTTTGACACATGACTGTTTCGCAGAAGGACACCACCGCGTCCCAGGACTCCTCACTGCCGACCATCGACTCGACCACGGCCGGCAGCGATAGGTCACTGCCTACTCCAGAGATGAGGGCACGGCGTGGCTCCTCCCAAGCGGCACACTCTGCCAGCGTATGCTGCGCCGTGTCCTCCCGGTAGTCGACGCAGTGGTGACACCGGGCGTCCAGCTCCCTGTTTATGCGACACAGGTACTTCCCGAAGCAACCATGCCCTGAGAGCACCTACATCACCCGAAACGACAGGGAGCCGTGCCTCCTCCCGAGCCAGGGTTCAAGTACCGGCCGGACTGCCTCGATGGTGACGATCCAGGAGGAGGTAGGGCGTGAAAGCCTGTCCCGCCATTCCGCCACCAGGACTGCGTGAAGCTGTGACCGACGCAACTCCACATGTCGCTGCATCAGCCACTCGCCCCGCGCCCTACCTATGACTTAACTGATCGATATCTTCCATAACACGTCATCTCCTCTTTCATTATAAACGAGCAATTATAACTTCTCATAGTAATGGTTTAAAACTTTATCGGTATTCTCTGCTTTCTTACAAAAAGCTACTCAACTTACGGCTAAAGTTAGTGCAAAGTTATTTAATCTCTCAACACGTAAGCAACGTAATTCTAAGCTTCTAGAATGGTTTAACGAATAAGAAATATAAGTGTTTCTATCACGAAAATCTAAATAAGCGAACTAAGCACAAACACTGGCAACACCAAAGCAAACACGGGGAGATTAATTGCGAATTCTCTGTGTATTCATAACTGTGAGAAATAAGCAGCAGAATGTATAGTACGAGTGAGAAAGGATCTTGGATTATGAAAATCAGGATAGCATTTTTGTTGCTTTTTAAATTCTTGGAATGAAATATGCGTCCGCCAAATTTTGACAATTTGTGTTTGTCGTACTAAATCATTACGGAAATACGTATTTCCACAAGCATAAAACTCTTAAAGTGAGTAATTATATTATCGTCAAGAAATATAACATGCTATTCCTTTTTGTCAAGTATACATTCCAAAGTTTAAAATAACAACCCAGGCTTTCCATTTCCAGCTTTCCATACTCTAAACGGAAGAACAGAGAAAATCGAATGTAAGTAGACACATTCTAATGTTTACTTTGAGAACAGAGTTCAAGTAACATAACACTTATACATATAGATGTTCATTACAGCTAAAATATGACGAACCTTTAATAAGTATGAAGAATTTCGAATGGTGGAAGCGTAAAAATCAGATATTCATATTTAAGCTATAAAATTACGTGAGCGTTTTTATTCTCAATTACATTAACTTTGTATTTTATTTCTCGTGAATGATATTTCTCATGATATCAATTGCCTTTTATTGTTTTTGGCCCTTTTTTTTTCAAGTTCTATGTAGTGTAGATGGTATTTTTATTTTGATTTAATTGTGAAAATGAACTGTCAATTAATGTTGTAATCAGGAAATCGTTAGAAGGTAATTTAGAGTAGTGCCATTGTGGGCTTTTATCATTTCTAACGTGACGATATTATTATCGTGGACGTTCACGGCAAATAAGTAAATCGTATGGAAATACTTGGACTATAATAATAATAATATCGTCACGTTAGAATTTTATAAGCGCACATTGGCGAGCTTTTTGCATGTTGAAGTAGAGTAATGAAAAATAATAATAATGAAAAAGTGTTTATTCATATTATTAATTTAAAGACATAATATTTACTTCAGCCAAACTGCACAGCAGTTTGTTGGCAGACGCAGCTCCTTTTTTAATGTAAAGTATATAATTTGGTTTTTATAATGACACCTTTTGACATAAGTATAGTGTAAATAAACACCTTTTTATTACGATATTTACTAATATATATACGAATTTTTGTATTTAACCTCTTGAACACATACAAACTTGGCACACAGCAATATTTAACGAACTATTTAATTAGGTACTCAATATAATAATAGGCATAGGCTTTAGACATCTTGAAGACAACCTTTAGGTTCCGAGCTTCATGAGAATTAACCTAGCAACTAGGCGACACCCTTTACGTCATGTTTTCATTCCGTTCCGTTAAAAACCAGTACTTTTTAAAATAACTGTCAAAATGAGATACTTTTAAACTTCTGACTACACTGATACAAAAATCATTTGAGGCAAATCATATACTTTCACACATTAAATATTTAGTATTTAAAAAATAAATAAACTACAGAATCTTATTAATATTTGAAAATCATGACAATAGGTTAAAACTATCAAATGGTAGAAGGTTAACTAACTGTTAAAGTTTCCTGTCTACATAATGTACATATTTAATATAGGCTTAGTAAATAAAGCAACAAAAACTTCAATTTGATGATAATGATATAAGTGCGACTAACACAATCAGTTCAAATAAAGCAACAAAAACTTCTATTTGATAATAATGAGATAGGTGCGACTAACACAATCAGTTCAAAACACAGTTTCAAAATCAATTTTTATTCGTAATTCTACAATTAAAAAATCGTTCAATATACGCCATAAAAGTGTTTATTTGTAATACATGATTTGATTGTACTTTATTTTAATTAAGTAGTAGGTATAAACGGTGAAGTAAAACACCGTTGGGAAACCGGCATGTCCTAGACATCTACCAACCCGCACTGGGCCCATTTCCTCTCACGAAGAGGAGGCCTGTGTCCCAGCAGCGGGAATTTTTCTTTTATTAAGCCTTAATATTTTATGAAAACACAGAAAGATCCATTATTAATGGAGTTAATAGTAAAACAACACATTAAAAATGTATACCGTGACTAAATGTTTCAAACCTCCTTCACCATCATTTATGTATGAAGGAACAAAGTTTCAACTGTAGACCATAGGCAAAGTATCAAAGTAACTTCTAATTATTTTAAGTCCAAACTGCTTGGTACAGCACTGACTAGAAGACATCGTAGTTAACAAATAATGCTGGGTTATGTTCAGTTAAAGCATTGTAAAACTGAATTGTTTTTAAAAGAGTAACCGAGGAGTTTCGTGCTGGCTCTTCTCCATAGGAAACGACTATTTGGAACCGTGCACCTAGCTTCTGACGTTTCATAAGTGCCCATGTAGGCTTATGTGAAATAAAATATTTTGATTTTGTTATACAAACTAAGAGTTTTTTATGAGACACGCTTTGGTGTCTTATTTTGGCCCAGTAGATCGCCATGGTAAACGACTTACTACTATGTTCTCCAAGCGTTTCTTTTGTTACCTTGGTCGCTTTCTCTACAATAAAATAAATAGAACGCTCTCGATTTATGATCTTACCAAAACTAAGTGCAAAATGAAGGTTAGGAGCTGGCTCCAGGAATTAAGTTATGAAGTTACGGAAAAACTTCTAGCTACCACGGTATAACTTGCATATTTGTAATTTTTATTTTTTTTCATTTTTGACCAAACATACTAAAGTGTCCAAACTATATAAGTTTTATAATTATATATTTACATATAATCACCATTCTGTGCATTCAGCCCTTCACCTTCTCTTATACACTCGCCCATACACACGCACACATATAAACACACACCACGCACACACACCCACATACACCACGCACACACACACCACACACACTTCACACCATACACATACATAAACACACACACACTACCACACACACACACACACATACACACACACACACATTTACTATCCCTAGAATAATATAATCTATAATAATAATAATAATACCCCACCGCCGTATCTCTACGTCCCCAGCGCCGTATCTCTACGTTGACGTCGTGGTGGGGCTTGTGCACCCCAATGAACTCTAGGTCTGTGCCGGTAGAGTTCACTCTGCCGAGATAGATCTATGGTGAGGGGTCAGACCAAGAGAGATACAATCCAAGCCAAGGTCGTACACGCCGAGGTCTGCATGGCTAGAGGAATGCGCTAGTCGCTAGTGTGCCAACTCTGGATAATAGGGGACCTCCAGTTTTACTTACCCTTACCACAGTGAACGCAGGGCTCTGCTGTGGTCGACTTTGTTAGTCCCTAGCTACTCGTGGGACTAATTATGATAACAAGATCGAGGCTAGAAGTAATAAATAATTTACAAACACCAAATAATGACTTACAACTACAGCCCCAAACACCACAGGAAATTCTTACATTTCAAACAAACACACAACCGTACTCACAATCAGAACCTAAACGCAGGATGAAATGGTCCAACGAACTCAATGAAACACTTATGAAATGTTATTTTAGGGCAACAAAATTGGAGACAGATATGACAATATGGCGGAAAAATTTATAGAATGTTACCCTCATTTGTCACATTTATCAGAACAGCGCATATCGGAACAAAAAAGAGTAATAGTTAATAATAGTATGATTTCAGAAACACGGCTCCAGATACTAAAATCAATAGTAGAGAATGAATTATTGGAGACGGCCTCTTTTAATTGGCAATCTGATAGTATAAGACGAACTACAGAAAATGTTCACTCACAACCTCCCCAAAACACACTAAATATAGATATAGAAAATATAGAGATGTCACAAACTCAACAAATAGGAGTAGAAACGGAAGGTGATAACCTCAATGACATTGAGTCAGAACACCCCGTACACTATAATACACAAAGAAGCCAAGAAAGAAATCTTGAAATAGATGAAATATTCTCAGAAACACTACAGTACTACAGAGACACTTATCCTACAGAGAGGAGTTACATACCCGTACAAATATCATCAAAAAGATTAGCGAATATAGTTAGTTATATTAACAAAGTTATTTTGCCACAACAAGTTACCCAAGATACTGAATTTAATCATCTTCAGACCATAATATACTGCGCTGCGTGGACAGCTGCCAAGGCCAACGGTAGTAAAATTTCACTGTCACCTCCTGAATATAGAAATAGACTACAACAAGATCGCAAGCCTAAATGGCAAAAAAGGTTAGACCACAAAATAGAAGTTATCAGAGCCAAAATCGGAAGATTAACACATTACATGCAAGGTCATAGGAGCAAAAAACTAACTAAAGAAGTAAACACAATTTTAAGAGACTATAAAACGCATACATCACTTGAAGAACCTAACACACACCTTACTCACTTTTTATAGACACCCTTAAACAGAAACTAACAGTTGTTAAAAGCAGACTAGATAGATACACTAAATGCACTCTCCGTAAAACACAAAATAACCAATTTAGGAATAACGAAAAATTATTTTACCGAAAACTAAAGGCATCAACAACAAACCACACCACACCGAGCAATAACACAAATACAGTGTGGCCAGCCACAGACGAGTTGCAGCAATTCTGGGCTGGAATTTGGGAAAATCCTGTCTCTCATAATACTGAAGCAGAATGGATCAAAGAAGAGGAGGCCTATCAGACAAACGTTGAAGCGATGGATTTTGATCAGGTTGAGGTAGAAACTTTCCACGATGTCCTTCAAAAGATACACAACTGGAAAGCACCAGGCTCTGATCACATACACAATTATTGGTACAAAAAATTTACACATATACACCCATACCTCTATAACTGTATTAACAATTTTATAAAAGACCCAAACATTATTCCGTCATACATTACAGAAGGTAAAACTTACATGCTTCCGAAAGACCCTAATGACACAGCTAATCCAGCAAAATATAGGCCAATTACCTGTCTGCAAACCATATATAAGATATTGACATCGTGCATTACTCACATCATATACAAACACCTTGAAACACAACATATATTGACAGAAGAACAGAAAGGGTGTAGGAAGTTTAGTCAAGGTTGTAAAGAACAGTTAACAATAGATGCGGTAATACTTAAACATGTCCAACGTACTAAGAAAGATTTATGCACTATGTATATTGATTATAGGAAAGCATACAATTCAGTACCTCACTCGTGGTTACTTAAAGTTTTGAGTTTATACAAGATACATTCACAACTCATTCACTTTTTAGGAAATATATTAGACAAATGGCAGACGCGACTACATATGAACACATCCATAGGAATAGTTGAGACAGAACACATTAAGATCCAGCGAGGAATATTCCAAGGAGACTCACTCAGCCCACTATGGTTCTGTCTCCCATTAAATCGGCTTTCAAATAAACTTAATGCTTTAAAACCCGGATATCAACTACAGTATATTGATACAACGACTGACATACTGACTGACCAGCAAACTTGTAAATTAAACCACCTGCTCTATATGGACGATATCAAATTGTACGCATCATCACCAGACGACTTATATGAACTAGCTAATGCTACTGAACAATTTTCGAATGATATCGCTATGGAGTTTGGAATTGACAAATGTAAAATTAATTCAATCAGAGCGGGCAAAACTTATTCACATTCATACCACATGCAGACAGGTGATACGATAGAGTCATTAGACGAGAACGAGACCTACAAATATTTAGGTTATATACAGGCTAAACCGATTCTTCATAAGGAAATTAAAGCTACACTCACTAAGCAATTTAAACATAGGTTAAAAACAATATGTCATTCACAAATAAACGCTCGAAATACTATTAAAGCCATAAACACTTATGCCATCCCTGTTCTTACCTATTCTTTTGCTATCATAAATTGGAACAAGACTGAACTCAAACATTTGCAACGGGTGATAAATACCACTGACTAAACACAGAAGGCACCATCCCAGGTCATGTGTACAGAGGCTCACACTGCCAAGGAACGAAGGTGGCAGAGGAATAATAGATATCACTAACCTACATAACAAACAAATAACTATTTTAAGAACATACTTTTACACTAAAAGCCCTATTTCAACTCTACATAAAGCAATAGCGTTTAATGATAAAAAACTTACTCCATTAAACATGTTTGAGAAGACAACCCAGAGTAACGAACAACAGACTGACCGACAGACTAAAATCGCAGAATGGACCAAAAAGTCACTGCATGGGAGACATCGACATGATCTTAATCAACCTAACGTCGACAAGTTAGCGTCGAACGAATGGTTAAGACGTGGAGAACTGTTCCCTGAGACTGAAGGGTTCATGATAGCGATTCAGGACCAGGTAATAGAAACTCGCAATTACCAAAAACACATAATGCGAGTTCCTCAAACCATAGACAGATGTAGGCGATGCAATAGTTCCTCCGAAACCATTCAACACATCACGGGTGCGTGTAAAGCAATAGTCCAGACTGATTACAAACACAGACATGACCAGGTAGCGAATATAATCCACCAAAAATTAGCAATAAAATATAAATTAATTCCCACACCACCTGTAGCTTATTATAAATATCAACCCGAAACTGTTCTTGAAAACTCCACCCACAAGCTGTACTTTGACCGAGCTATCCTTACCGACAAAACAACACACTACAATAGACCAGATATTACGTTATTAGACAAAATTAACAAAAGTGCACAAATCATAGACATAGCCAGACGTAGATTGTGTGTATCAGGAACACCTAATACACACAATCTACAGAATACTATAGCAGAAAAGCTCTCAAAATATATAGACCTCAAAATAGAAATCAGCCGAATGTGGCGGCTTAGCAATGTCACCATAGTTCCTATAGTGTTGTCAACAACTGGTGTAATACCTAAACAGCTTCATCAGTCTTTAAAAACACTTGATTTACCACCCTACACATATCAGACTCTTCAGAAAGCTGCAATATTGAATACCTGCAGGATTGTCAGAAAATTTCTGCAAAATGACAACGACACATCAATCGTCTCCTCACACACGCGTGCAGCAGCCAACGCACGAACACAGTCTCATGAGCAGACACAATCACCATCACAAAACCCGAACACACCATCATCTCATCATAATATAACCAATTCCCAGGGGTAGCACTTGGCTTCGGCCCGTACTACCCCATAACTCCGGCGCAACGCCGAGATACGTAAACGTATAAAAAGAACAATAATAATAATAATCAATAGTGAAATCAGTTTTTATATAACTTACCGCATCCGTGTTCGAGTGCATAATCCTTAATAAAGTTTCCGAAGGGGTGGAGACCTGGTGTCCTGAAATACAGGCATTACAGCCTAGCTTAGGCACTAGTCTCCCACAGTATAACTTCTTAAACTATTATGTATGGATATTTTGAAAATGTACTATATATTGTGGTGAGAAATAAATCTTTATCTTATCTTAGGCTGGTTTCACAATTACGCCGCGCGCCGCTAGACGCGCCGCTGGCTGTGAGATAGTCGTGTACAATATGAACGTTAATGGGCTGGTTTTATTGTTACGCGTTTCAGCAGCGCTGTTGGAGCGCGCGCGTTAGAAGATGTATGGGGTAGTAGTTGCGTTTCAAAGTCGCGCGCTTGAGCAGCGCCGCCGCCGTTCAGTAAACGTGCGCTGTTTGCCAGCGCTGCCGAAGCGTGATACGGTCGTGCTCTTCTACGGCCAGTATGCGTTTTAGTGTGATGCCTTTAAGACGCGCCGTAAGCCGCCTCTAATCGAATTAACGTTCATATTGTACACGACTGTCTTACAGCAGCGGAACGCGTGGTACTAATCTCGTTTCACAGTGCACCGCTGTTCAAGCGCGCGCTGTTAACAGCGCACTGCCCAGCGGCGCGTCTAGCGGTGACTATAAAATCAGCCATGCGGTTAGAGGCGGCTTACAGTGCGTCTTAACGGCGTCACACTAAAAGCATACTGGCCGTAGAAGCGCACGAGCGGCGCGCGCTTCGGCAGCGCCGGCGAATAGCGCGAGTTTACTGAACGGCACTGCTCAAGCGCTCGACTTTGGAACGCAACTACTACCCCATACATCTCCAAATGCACGCGCTCCAACGGCGCTGCCGAAACGCGTAACAATAAAACCAGCCCCTGAGACATCAAAAATAATATTGTGTTTTCGAACTGACAATTACAGTTCAACCAAAAATTATACAAATATAATACATATGAAATCTCACGCCTTCTTCACATGGGGATAGGCGGAAACTATAGAACGCCACCTGCTACGCTCCTTACATACTCATTTTGCTTCGCCTATGTTCAGACAGACATCTGGTCATACAAAACATCATTATACAAACAACGCTATCATCATACAAACCAAATCAACCAATATCTTGTCATTATACAAATAATGCGCTCTTTTTACACCACCCACATAATTTATGTTTTAGCAGAAACAAATGAGTCTGATTGTGTAATTGCCCTTTGTTTACTGACAATTTTAAAATGAAATTATTGTTTCACATCTAATGTTTCTATACTTTTTATTCCATCTTCGCTCTATACAAACCCCTTTCCTGATTCAAACTCCCAGAATGAAATTGTGCCCAATTTCCCCCCACATCGATCCTTAGTCCTTGGGGTCGCTAATAATCTATTCAATTATCTTCACAGAATAGACTACGCGTATGTTTGTATGTGTGCCGATGGGATCCGTTTCTGGGATAATGCTCAGGAATGACAAAAGCGATCCACTATTAGGTTAAATTTATTGGAACGTAGTCGAGTTAATTCCATTACGGTTAGTTTGGTACTTTTTCGTTTTTTATGTAACGATTTCGGTCAAGATTTTATGATGCGAGTTATTCCTTTTCTATTTCCCATAGATTGGTTCAAGTATAAGCAATACTGTGTCTATTGAGATTTTTGCAAATCTAAGGATATTCTGAAAAGTAAAAGCTACTTCTCTTAACATAATTAAAAGATATTATTTCTTTAAGTATTCCAATTCCAGTTAATTCCCATCTTAAAACATTTTCTCAGCCAGCAAAGCATTCGCAAAAAGCTCGGCCATTTCAATTCACTAAAAGACCGCCATTACCGTCTTCAACCAAGTAATCCTTTCCATTGTATTTTCATTCCGCCATCCAAAAAGATTTTAGAGAATTATTATAATAAATTTATTCCCCTCATCTACATAATATCTCAGGCTAGGAACACACCTGCGAACTGTGACGTGTCTAGCATGAATTTATTTAGCGCATTAGCGCCGCTTCGGTGTGACATGTGTGAACACGGGTGCACTTTGCATTTGAATGTTCAAAATGAGCAATATTAATAATAGTGGAATCCTGCCTTTATGACCTTCGTAAGTGAATAGAACATTCGAGAGGAATACGTGATTTTGGTTAAGCAGCAGCAGTGTCTGAATGTTTTACCGACATCTGCTCCTTTTATGGTCGTCTAAATAAATAAAGCAGACTTTAAAATGAACTGTGCTGGTGAGATACTAAAGAATTTAAAGAACATGGTCGAATAAAGAACAAATAAGATTATCTATATACTCTACTACACAGTCTGTATCCTACAGACTGTGTAGTAGAGAACATTTAAATAAACAACACTATTGACCAGTCCCAAGATTTTTCTTTCTTCTTATTTCTTTCTTTTTTTAAAAGAAGCATCTTCTTGTAACACAAAACTAAGAACAAAATACTAATTTCTACACAAAAGTTACCTTTGAACTATTTAGTTCACTAATAATGTTACAACCCGCACCGAGCTTACTAACACACGCAAGTTTATACATACCTTGCACAAACTACTTAGAATACTTTAAGCTCTCTTTAGTTCGTAGACAAAACTTTGAAAGTCTTTGAAGCGAGATCGAGTGTGCACACACTCACACAGTTTTCCCAAAAGATTTCAAAGATGAACTTTGAAAGGGAGAACAAAATTGTGAGTTTGTTTCTTTTATAGTAGAATAGAACGTTTATGTTAAAGTGTAGGTAGGAAGGAAATGGTGTACTTTAAAAGTTTCTTCTTTTTTTGATAGTAGCTTACAGGGATTTCGATACTTACTTAAACTAACTTGAAAAAAGTAATCAAACGAAAGCCTCTTTTGTGAAGTAAGAATTCATTTACGTGTTTTTTGGTTCAATTAAATAGTGTAATTGGGTATAGTGCACAAAACGGTGAAGAAAAACATCGTGCAAAATGACTAGAACGAAAACTTCGAAAAAAATGTGACATTTACCAACCCGCACTAGGTCCGCGTGGTAGACTACAGCCCACTCTCTCTCGAAGAGAGGAGGGCTGTGTCCCAGCAGTGGGAACATTATAGGCTTTTGATTATGAACGAAAAAGTTACCAGGTACAAAAAAAAAATTTGTTTATCTAATGAAACTGTATATTTGCTCATCGCCGCAAGGTTGCCTGCTTGTCGGTCTTTTACGGATTGTACTTCGGTGAATGTGCCCAAGAACTCCACGACCTCATTCCACCGGCCCCCTTCTATTATCGGACATCTAGACGCACTGAAGGTTACATCCCCTTCCTTGTTGCTATTCCACCAATTCGCACTAAGCGATTCCAAATGTCTTTTATAATGCGCTCAGCAAAAGAGTGGAACTCTCTACCTGCGTCTGTTTTGTTTTGTTTCCAAACGCATACAACCCTAATCTCTTCAAAGTTAGAGTGAACAGGCTTCTTCTGGGTAAGCTCACTCCATCGTCGACTTTGTCTGTGTCATCTCTGCCCTAGACTAAGGTCAAGAGCAAACCCATCCTAAAAAAAAAAATGTTTTCAGTATTCGTTTAAACAAAATTTGTCTTGAAACCCAGCACCTAAAGTCGTTTCTGACTGACGCCGTTTTATACTAAAAATTATTATAAAGCAAGTACAAAAATAAACCTCAAATCCAGTGCGCTCGCAGTTAAGAGCTCGAATTGCGTTTTAAATATTGCAAGCTGCTCTTATTTCCATGTTAAACATAATTAAATTACCTCGGAACAAACCAACTATCTGTTTAACGGGCTCGCAAATTGATGCAAAATTGTTATCGTATGTTTGTGGCACTCGACCGACATAACTGGATAGGATTTAAATGACTATTACGGTTAAATCAAATATAAATTTGATCTAATAAATCATATTTTGTATTATGATGACTACGTTCACTATTGAGGGGCTCGTGGCTAAGGTTAAGCTGCGCTAGCCGCGGTCGGTTCGGGAATGGGTGAACAGCTATTACATATCGACACCCCCAGAACGCCGTGCCTCAGAAAGCATACTAAGCCGTTGGTACCAGCTGTTATTCATAAATATTTGACAGGTATACGGGTAGCCAGACGCCCGAAAGTCTGACAACCAGTCTTACCAAGGGGTATCGTGTTACCCAGTAACTGAGTTCTGCTAAATGATAAATGATTTTTATTTCTGTAAGTAGGCTTGTACAAACACTCTTACACGTCAATCATATTTTAAAACTAGATAAGGTCGGCGTTTCCTATCTGACTACTCTGCGAAGATAGGCGGAAACAAACTCAGAGGTCACAGTCTCTTTTAAAGTCCAGACATAATCTTGGTCAGATCATGTGAAGGCCATGTAAATTGGTGTCAGAAATGGTCTTTTCGACATAGATTGAGTGGACCTGATCAGTCAGTGCACGCATTTTTCAGTAATCATGCAGTTCTACTCAGAACTTAAGCAGCTCAACGATGCGACGATCAATACCAAAGAAAGGACATTTGGGTTGGCCGCATAAATGACTCAAACTGCCAGACCATGATTAAAAGGAGGATGATGGGGGTCATAAAGGCAGTCGCTTCATGTATAAAGCTGGTAGTCAGCTGCATCTGGTTAGACTGAGAGTCGATCCTAACACAGTTGGGAAAAGGCTAGGAAAATGATAATGATGACACATTCATACTACTTCCATTCACTTTAAGTTAATCACGAAGCGAGATTACTTATGTAACAAAATCCTGTAAGATATCTTGAAAAAACCTACTGCCACGACTTAAAGACGTGCTGGCCAAACTAACTTTCATAAATCACTGAACACGACCGCGTCGGGGTTCGTCAATCGACAAGTGAAAGATAGCCCGCATTAAACAAGCAAATTGCACCCCAACTTGTCCGTATAAGTAGCAATATATCTCCATATTTCACAGTCTAACATAATAGCGTTGATGATCAAACGCCAAAACGCTCAAGTAACAGAGGAAGCGGTCCATTTGAGACTCATATATATGTATACTGTGGCAAAAACCAAACGTAGGTATATGATGGCACACTCGTCATTAATCATATCTGCAGATCGTAACCGAGACCGCCGTATACCAGATATATCCGGATATATCCAGAATACCGCTTAACAATATGGTGTCCTATTTTTCGTGTAATAAAATTGGAATAATGGCAAATAAAAGGTTTCGTTGTTATTTTTGATGGGGTTAACAGCCAATTGTGTCAATGGCGGCTTTGAAGCCGATTTTGGTGAAAAAAATGTTCTAATATTGAATTTTTTTGCGGAGGTTACGTCGTAACGTTCTTTTTATAGGTACGTGATTTTATCATTTTATTTTTACTCTATTTAATGATATTTTTGTTTTTTCTATTCATGTTCAAAATGTTACATTATTTATTAAGTTATGCATTTATTTTGAGGGTGAAATAATTAGTGCCACAGGTGAGATTAGCGTCGTTAAAGAAGAAATATCTTTGGAAAGTTGTTATTTTCTTTAACAAGCTAGAAGCTGCATTGCAGAATAATCCTAAACCTTTTCTGGTACCTATTAACGCGACATGTTATATGGGACACTATGTATAATGTCCCACTTTAACAATGTGCCATACATTGCCACCATTTTGTAGTTTAAAACGTGGTGCTTAAAATAAATGGTGGTTCCTGCAATTAGTTTTCATTATACGTTTATAGGATAGCGCATACACGGGACGCATTGAATAGAAAATAGAATCCAGTTACCTAAATATATGTATTATTTGAATATCAACAAAACTTATTCCACTTTTGCTAAAAAGCTGTTTGTAGAAATAACAATAACAGTACTTAAGGCTCGTACAGACCGGTGTGATATCGCGGGCGCGACGCAACACTAGTAGCACAATTTCTGTGTCGGTGCCTGTCGCCCCTGCGGATATCGCGTGAGTCTGTAAGAGCCTTTACTCACCATGTCACATAAATTCATTACAAAACGAAGAACCCTTCTAAATAAAAAATAAGTCTTCCAGAAATGAACTACGAAAAAGGGTCGAAAAATATTGAATCCAAGAAAAAAAAAGTATCGGCAGTAACCTTGATAATAAAGCAAGCGAAGCACTAAATAACTACAAATCAAAACGCGTGCACAACCACAGAATATTACAGAAGGCTGACCATATGTTTCAACCATTGAAATCGCACTTACACGAATACTGGCCCATATTGACAATACCCAAAGCTGTAAGCCATATTTTGTTAAATTAAAACTCCTAACTTTACCTTCAATAATATACATGACCTTTGCACAATTGTATTTAAAAATGCAACATTTTTTCAAAAACAAAAGATATCCATAACTTAAACACACGCCATAAAAATAGATTACATCTTCCACCCTCTCGGATCAAAATGCTTTACCATAGCCCATATTACATGGCAGTAAAAATTTTCAACAAATTGCCGGAACAAATAAAAGAAGAAACCAGATTCAATATATTTAACCGAAAATTAAAAGAATATCTTACACAAGAATATTTTTACTCGGTCGCAGAATACCTAGAACAAACTATTTAATACAATATGATGGCTAGATAAATAATTGTATATTATAACTAGCTGCGCCCCGCGGTTTCACCCGCGTAAGGTTCGATCCCGTGGGAAAGCCACCCTTAACACTTAGGGGTATAAAAATAGATAATAGCCGATTCTCAGACCTACTGAATATGCATATAAAATTTCATAAAAATCGGTCAAGCCGTTTCGGAGGAGTATGGTAACTAACATTGTGACACGAGAATTTTTTTTTTTTTTTATAGTCATTATTATTATTATGTTGCCGTGCCCTAACCGGGTTTGATGTTGGAACTTACTTAAATTGTAACAACTAAATGTACGATGTATGATGTGTGTATTATGTCGACTCTTCACGTGACCAGAGGGCTGGTCTATTTTTCGGACAAAGAATCAGCATCGCCATACAACGTGGCAATGCTGCCAGCCTTCTGGGCACCTTTCCTGTTGACAGCGATGCGGACGAATTTTTTGATGCCCTATGATTCTATCCCCCACCTTTTTTTTTTTTTTTTACATGTACATATAGTATTATGTTAAGTCTGTTAGCGTTTATCTTATATATTATTATTTTAAGTCGGTTAGTTTTTATATGATGTAAATATTTTATTACTGAGTTATTGAATAAATATATATATTCTTGGAATAGAAAAATGTTAGATATTATAATAATTTGATCAAAGTAGATATATGGATCAAGTTTCCATTAGGTATTTCGATAAATAAAAGCCGCCTAAGTACGTTCTTTAAACGTTTCTTAGTATTAGATAAAAGTTTCTTAGTAATACTTATTTACTTACTTTTCTGAATAATAAATAAGTAAAAGCTCCTGAAAAAAAAAAAAAAAAAAAACTAAATGTACACATGAATGCTTTATTGCATTCATGTGTACATTTAGTTTTTTTTTTTTTTTTTTTTCTGAATTTGAATTTGAAGACGCGGCTTCAGAGAAAGAAGAAAGAAAGAAAAAAGAAAATACATTTATTTGCGACCAGCGGCTTCACGTACAGTTGCAACTGGCATTGGACCGAGATCGCCGTAGGTACGTATTGTTTGCGTACGTCACTCGTTGTATGGAGCTGACCTTCTGTACCTACCTATTTTTTTGCGGCACACCCCTATCTTCGGCTATATCACACAAATGACGTGTCGCCATCTACCGGATCACATGCGCATTCCGATCACGTGCGGATCATCACTTATGTGTAAGTAAAGGCGCGTTGTATTTGCGCGGAATTTCGCAATTTTCGAGTGACTTTTCAAAGAAAATTGGTGTGTTGTGGCTATGTCGTGTGAAGGAAAGCATATAGATTATAATCAAATTTTCCGTCACTTCCAGAATTGTTACGAGTTTAAAATATTACAAAGTATACATATTGCGTTGGCTTTAAGTTATTGTCATAAATTCATAATGGTAGTGAGTACAGTTTAAATATTGAGCCCTGCCACCAACACCTGTTTACTTTTCAAAAAGTATTGCACTGCGAATGAATAATTATGTATTTTATTCTATTGACCAAAACAACAAAAAATAGACTAAAAGTACCTAAAAGAAAAGAAAATACGCCTTTGAGAAAGTTCTAAGTTTAATGAGGTCTAAATAAAGCTCAAACCACATAATTATTATTATAATAATAATATAGATGTTTGAACTTTGAAGTGTTCTGAGTAACATTAATTTGAATTAACTTTATCCATACTGACTTTCTAGAATATCAAGACTTTTATAAGAATATCAAATATAACATTAATTAATTCTAATAGCAATAGAAAACAAATTTAACAAGAAAATTCATTTACTTTGATGATTATGAATCCCGAGAAGCATGTAACACGACTATTTAAACCTTTTTGCTGAAGTAAAGAGCGTTATTTGAATTTCTATTTGCCCTAATTTCAGTGGTATCTAAGTGTGCAAAGAGTGTGAACCTTATTGCGTCATTTCACTCCTTCACTTTGCCACAGCTTCTTATTAGCACTTTCAGTATGTGCAAGCATTCTTCACTACTAATAAATTATACTTCTTCTTCTTCTTGTGTTGATGATTCATATTTTGGCCAACCAGTACGCAGTGACTTGGACAACTTTGACATTTGCCTCGTTTAAGTCCTGAAGGCTGCAGGTAGTTTTGCACTCAAAATATCCTATCTTATCTTCCTAACTAATATTATAAATGCGAAAGTAAGTTTGTTTGTTACCTTTTCACGCCTAAACCACTGAATAAAAATAGAAACAAAATAGAAGAAATAATAGAAGAAAAAATAGAAACTTTAATAATGTGTTAAGAGTTTTTTGCCGCTAAACGTCAAACAACAAGCAGTGTACAACTAGAATTGATTGTCAAATTCTAAGTTCACGCGAGCGAAGCCGCGGGAAAAAGCTAGTAATAGATAATAAAATATAATAGACAGTACATAAATAGACAGTAGGGTTAAAGTATCAACAGCCGTTAAGCCACAAAAAAAGAAGTATGGCATTCCCATAAATGAAACACGCATGCTTTAATATGGCTTCAGACCTAATATAAGCGTTCGAGACGACTAACCAATTCTTTTCAAGAAAAACAAAGAATGTTTCTCTCAAATATTCTATTTTAAACGTACCCTAAGCTGCAGGGGTAGGCGTGCAACGAGTAAGAGCCTTTTGTATGAAACGTTACACCTTTGTCTCGGCTCCGTGAAAAGCATGCAGAGTTACCCCTCAAGGCAACATTTTTGGCTCTTGTTTTAATAAACACTCGGTACATTTATTGCTTCGGAAAATTTGAAGATTTTTCGTGAATCACTGTAATTCTTAGTATTTTTATTACACGGCGTCATGTTCAAAATTCTATTTTTAGAACTCCTCCGTAAATGAGGCGGAGTTTTAAATACAGAATGTTGTCGACAATAATAATTTGATAAAACTTAATTTAAGTTGTTGTTGTAATACATGTTTCCAAGTAAAATATTAAAATGACCGAATAAAAATAACACAATTTTCTATACACAAACAACAGAATTTTCGTTTTACACATCGACCTATGGATATGTTTTGAAAACAAACATTTCAGCCTCGTTTAAATTGAAGCTGACAGCTTTATAAACAGATTCTAAGAAACAACCCATGTTTATCAATGAAATGAATGAGTAACCTTATATTTTCTTTCCAAATTGCTTATACACCTAATCAAACAGGGAAATATATACACTGCGTAATAAGTTCCAACGTAGAAGTTATTAAGGAGAAAAGGATTCCATTTCCGCGCCAGGCTTAAGACAAAATGAACCGCAAGGGCAATGAAGCAAGGAGTCTTGTTGGTTGCTTTGTCTCGTACTTGAGGTTCTTTTCTTAATAAAAGTGTGTTATTTTCTACTTCATAAAGTAAATGGCTGTCAAAGGAGAAATTAAATGTTTCATAACTGCATCATCCCATTACTGAGCTTAAGCCTGAAAAATTACTTCCAGCTATTTCAGTCCAGGGCTAAGTGTGGACCATTATGATTGCGTTTGTTTGTTTCATTTAAACATTATACAACATTATTTTTAGTAGAATAATATGCGAAACCCGAAACACGTGTCTAGTATTTTTATGTAAAGAATCTATGTACAAAATTTCAAAACTGTATCATGAAAAATCACAAAGTTGTATGGTCGTTATGTTACCGGGTTGTCCGTACAAAAACATGCTAACGGCGCCCCCGCGCCTCCAGGGTCTTCTTGTGCTCATTGATAATAATTTGGCAGTAGGTACCAAACCCTACGGCGACTGAATTGTAAGTAATTAAATGGCGATAACATTTTCCGTCACACTTAAATATTTTTGGAAAAAAAAAACATGGTGTAAAAATTATTGAAGTCGATTCAGTTCCTTATTCTGAACAAACTATATTCACGTTTCGTCTAAATACTAAAAATAATGTTGTATAATTATGCTGGTTAAATAAAACTATCAAATAACTAATAACAGCATGACATAACATCACGCCTGTAATCCCCAAAGGGTTAGGCAGAAGTGTACTTATAGTACACCCTCATTTCGCCAGTTATGTTTGAGTTTCGCCAGTTGAGCTTATTACCATCAACCGAGTACAAATCCAGATACCGAGCTGCTACTGAGAAATCCTAATGGAAAATTCCAATAACACTGCCCGACCTACTCGACTACGAATCAAACCCAGAGAACTAATAAATAGGTATATTATATTAACCACTCATGCTATTATTTCAAATATCTAAACATTTTTAAACCTGCTCTACTTTATTGTAACCACATAAAGTGATTAAAACTTAACATAGTAATTCATGCAAAATTACTATTGCTGTTACTCAAATAAATAATGGTTTTAATAACATAATAACTGTATGTAGTTGGAATTGAATTAACACGTTACGATAATTCACTCAAATGCCGTTTAATTTTACACTGAGAAACCTACATCAAAATAATATATAGTAGTTATAATTTAAAGAGGCAATTTTATCATAATGGCTCATAATTATTGCTTAGAATAATAGCATTTATTATGAATACTTCGGTCCACCTTCAGGTCACTGCAAAGTAATGGCGGCTAGCGTGCAAACAATTTCTTAAGGTTTGTCCATAATATAGTAATGTGTCTTGTCTGCCTGACTCATTTATAAATTATTGATATGAGGCATTAAGTCTTGGACGTGTATTTAAATAAACCAGTCTGCTAAGGGAGGTAGATAGACATAAGGTAAATCATCAAATATTATGTTACGCTTTGATTATTAATATGTCTAGATAGTGTCGCGCTGCAAAAGAACTAGGTAAATCGATTATTAACTACTATCAAAAAACGCTAACAAAACCTGTTATCCTGGTGTGCGTGACAGCTACGTCTTACACTCGTGCCGCATCACTGTCCTGTCAATGTTGTCATTCTAGTGTGCGTGCATTTTTTGGCTAACAGTTGGACGCAATTTTTTTCGAAGAGTTCTCATTGTTGATTTTCTATCTAGATATATTTATATCTTTGATTTTGTGTATGGTAAGGAAATCCATACAATTTTTTTATTAATTGTATGGCCAGAATTACATTATTAACTATACATCATTAGTTTTTGTTTATACAAAACCTCATAAGGGGTCATTGTATTCATCATTATGAACAACTTTTACTATGGGACCAAAGTTGAAATCGCGAAAAAAATATCAGCTGTTCCCTACATTTTGACGAGTTCAGCGAACTTAAATGTAAGGAACAGCTGATTTTTTTTACGCTGGTCGCGGGTTCGATTCCCGCACGGAACAAATATTTGTATGACTTACAAGTAGTTGTTCCGGGTCTGGCTGTTTGTGTGAGTTTATTATGTTTGTAAACGCACCCACAATACAGGAGAAATTCCCAGTGTGGGGCAAATTAAAAAAAATTATAATAATAATTATAACGAATAACGTGCAAAGAGTAAGGAAATTGAAGGAATGAGAGAGCTTTATTAATTAGTTTATTTGAAAATTTAATTTTGCGAATGAATGTAACTGTACGAATTATTTTATCGTAATTAATTTTTTTGATTACTGGCCACTAGCCCTTCCTGTATGTTAAATTAATGTCACCACTGTAGCGGCACGTTGTATATCGAGACCCTTCCTTGCCTTGAAAAACACGTTAAACCGTTGGTCCCGGCTGTCATTCGTAGATCTTTAACAGTCATTACGGTTAGTCAGAAGCCCTGAAGTCCGACAACCAGTCTTATCACTTGGTATCGTGTTACCCAGTAATGTGGTTGTGGAGGTCAGATGGGGCGGGAAGCGGGAGGAAACGCCTGGGTGTCGCCACTATGTGGATCACCCGGAGGACACGGTGGAGCATACTGTGGAGGTCTGCCCGGCTTGGGTGTAGCACCACCGTGTCCTAACGGAGGCAATTGGCGATCTCTCGCGTCCGGCCCTGGTTCAGGCCATGGTTTCGAGCGAGAGTGCATGGGAGGCCGTCACCTCCTTCTGCGAAGCAGTAATGCTTGCGAAGGAGGAGGCGGAACGCGTGAGGGAGAGGCAAGGTTCGCGCCCTAGTCGCCGCAGGAGACGCCCCGGGCGTCGGGAGTCGCAAGCCGATTTCCGGCCACCGTAGGCGCGGGCCTGCGGACGGTGAGCTGTGGGTAGCTCACCGTCCGATAAGGACCAGGCCCGGGTCGACGGCGCGTTGTATGCCACGCGCGCCTAAAAGACTTGTCAGCACCAACTGACGGGGTCCGCTAGGACCAATGCCTGCCAGGGTTGCGAGTTTGTCCGAAAGGGATGTCGTGGCCCTGGCACACAGGCAAATGAAGGAATACGGGTGGGTTTTAGCCAGTAAAAGTCTGACACGATGAGCGGGAGAAGTTATTTGATAATTTCCCAGCCTAATAAAAAAAGATGGGCAGTCGGGCACTCGTAAAATACTGGTATTCAACTGCATCTGGTTAGACTGACGGCCGCCCCATGTATATAGTTTGTGTAGATACGAGATAATAAGAATAACCCATGTGGGTGCTCCGTGTGGCGTAAAGAATAGCAATCCCCTATTTCATCCCGTGTGTCGTAAAAGGCGACTAAGAGACTTACTAGATAATGGGCAGCAGCGTTCTCTATGCCTTTCAACATCATACTGCGATCGCCAACCCGCCTGCCAAACTGCCAAACGTGGCGATTATGGCAACCCCCCCCCCCATTGAGGCACGCCTATGTCCAACAGTAGACGTCATTCGGCTGAAATGATGGTGATGATGTATGATTCTTATTATCTCGTCACCCTCTAAAGTTGTTAAATAGAGGATGATTAGTTTTTATGGAAGTTCGTCATTTTTGGCCGATGGGAAATCCTTGCTTGTGCTTGCTCCAGGCTTGTGAGCTGGTAAACATTAATCCAAAATAATAGTTGTAAGTAATATGCACGTGCCCTAGCTAACACTTTTAATAACAACCTGATGAAAGTGCATTTAAAATAAATTGCCATTTTCAACCGTTCATTAACAAGTTTATCATACACCTAGTCTTTTTTTTTTTTTTTACTTTTATTACAATTTTTCTGACACGAACATTTTGTTACATGCGATTAGGGTTGCCAGGCGTTTGGTTTTAGTCGGACATGCAGCATTATTACTTTTTAGGATTTTGTATGGATTTCCACATCATACGCAACATAATATTTTACCGTTGAGCGTATAATCCTGTTATTTATACTATGGAATTATTTTACGCTGATACTTTATATACCAGTTAACCCAAGTCAATGTCAATGACTAAACTATTGTTTTTTTTTTTTTAAACGTTGCCCCACACTAGAAATTTCTCCTGTATTGTGGGTGCGTTTACAAACATATAAACTCACATACACAAACAGCCAGACCCGGAACAACTACTTGTAGGTCATACAAATATTTGTTCCATGCGGGAATCGAACCCATGACACACAGCGCAGCAGTCAATTGCTTAACCACTGCACCAACCGTGCTGTCAATTTCAGGCACCTTAAGTTTATTATTTTAGTTTAGCACAAACATATTTTTGAAAAGTATCGTTTGAAGCCAAAAACTGAATCTTAGGTAGTGTCCTTAGTCTATAACATAAATTTTTGGAACCGTTCCTTTACTGACCTACCTTTTAAATGATAGAACTATTTTGTTCATGAAAACGTCTATAAGATCGGCAGTGAATGGTAGCGCCATCTGTTACATAAACGAGGTTCTATTAGGAGAGGTACTGAGCAAGTCGGCTGGTAACATTTTCTGAACGTGTACAAATTTCGTGTCTCATTTGCCAAGTTGACTGATGCTTGATTATTACAGCATGCACCTTTAGACAAATTCGTGATTTAACTGATTTAGAGACAGCCCGTTTAGTATACTTTAGTCATTTTCATAGTGTGATGTCGTACGGTAATCTATGGGGAAATGCCGCTGATATTTAGACAAATTCAGTTCCACAAAAAAGGTTAAGTAATTCGCAGACGGAGTGTCTGCGAATTACTTAACCTTTTTTCCTCAGAGACAAATTTAAAGAGATTAATATAATGATTGTGCCTTCTCAGTATACTCGTATTTATGAAAATCTTTTGTATGCACATAAAAATATTTCTGTGTTTAAAAAATGCAGTAATACCCATAATATAAAAACTCGGAACAAACAAAAGTTTGTTGTTCCTACGAAACGCCGGGGTGAAACTCCGCTGCTGCGAGAAATCACGGCACAGCGGACAGAGCTCCGGCGGGATCTCATGGTGGCATGGAGAGCGCTGGGCACGCCACAATTGTGGCGATAAGTCCCCTCTTTGAGTAGTGGCTAGAGAGGCGCCACGGCGTCCTCACCTTCCGCCTAACGCAGGTCCTCACCGGACATGGTTGTTTCGGGAGGTTCCTGTTCAGGATAAAGCGGGAGGAAACGCCCGGGTGTCACCACTGTGTGGATCGCCCGGAAGACACGGTGGAGCATACGGTGGAGGTCTGCCCGGCTTGGGCGGAGCACCTCCGCGTCCTCACGGAGGCGATCGGCGGTGGCGATCTCTCACGTCCGGCCCTGGTTCAGGCCATGATTCGGAGCGAGAGTGCATGGGAGGCCGTCACCTCCTTCTGTGAAGCAGTAATGCTCGCAAAGGAGGAGGCGTAACGTGTGAGGGAGAGGCAAGGCTCGCGCCCTAACAGACCCCGTCAGTTGGTGCTGACATCTTTTTGAGGCGCGCGTGGAACACAACGCGCCGTCTATCCGGGCCTGGTCCTTATCGGACGGCGAGCTACCCATTGCTCATCGTCCGCAAGCCCGCGCCTACGGTGGCTGGAAATCGGCTTGCGACTCCCGACGCCCGGAGCGTCTCCTGCGGTGACTAGGGGCGCGAGGGCCCAGGACCAATGCCTGCCAGGGTTGCAAGTTTGTCTGAAAGGGATATCGTGGCCCTGTCACACAGGCAACGGAAGGAACACGGGTGGTTTTAGTCAGTAAAAGTCTGACACGCCCTCCCGCTCCGCCCAGAGCGGGAGAAGTTAATTGATAATTTCCGACCCAACCATCGGACTTACATCTCGATGGTAAGTAGGATGTTAAGTTTTACGAAGTTCACGCCGCCGAGTTGCATGAATGTTGTGTACAAACGATTTAAGAAAACCTTGATCATATTTTAGAATCTTATTGAATTATACTCAAAAGGAATGCGACGTGCTGCTTTGTGATTTATTCATTTGTTTTTCTTTTTTAAAGAAATGAAATCGAACACAAAAGCTTGGCTTCTCAAATTAAATTAGTCTTCTTTGATTATTTCCTACAATAGAAAAAAAAAACACATTGAAAGAATTCTTCTTTACCTACTCACGAGTAAAGAGTCGTTGTAACATTAAACAAATAAAAACAGTAAGTATTTCCAAAGGCGATTTTTCGTTTAACATAATTAAACAATCCCATTCACACTTTTCCATTTTCTTCTCGCAAAACGCGATTTCAAAAGCTTTCCAGACTAATTACCCCTTAGTAAATATCAAATTAGATCACAATTAATGAGGCATTCTTGTCAACATTCCTTTTGTTTTCCCTAAAGGTTCTTTCAACGTAATTTAATTACATTTTGAGATAAGTTTAGCATTAGGAATTTTGTACCTTTTTTCCTTGTAACGGCAATAATGAATTCTTTGTTATAGGTGTGAGTTTGAAAGTACAGTGTTAATTTGGTATTAATTTTATAGGAGAATGCCCAAAAAAATCCAGGCTCGATTAAAAAAACATATATGTAGGATAGTAGGTCTACATGGTGGGTATCAAATTTCAAATTAGTTTCCCACAAAATAATCACCATAAGCATAACAGCCTGCATAAAGCGGCAACATTGCAAGCGTCGAATAACGAATTTCCCGTGGTCAAAAAGATATAGGAAGTACACCATGCGGTTGTGTTGCACATATTCCACCATCCAAACAACATAACGAAAGTCAGCTAAGTACTGACAGTGCTAATAAGGCGCAACCATTGACAATGGTCCTAATAAAAATTTATAGGACGTTAAACGTCCTATAACTTTTTAACGGTTTTACTACAAATTCCAGGATCGGGCCTACAAAATCAGCAAATTTCCTACTAAATATTGGTAGTAACCTCGTTTAAACATGAGACATGGCTCCTCAATCCATACGGACACAATAAAACAGCGACGAATGCAATGAGTGAATAATAATTTAGAATCGCAGCAGACCTCATTAATGCATATCAAGAACCTACAAAATAAACTATGTAGACTATGTAGATATGAACAAAGTATGAACCGGCGTAGGGTAGCGTTTATAAGATTAGAGGCTAATCACCTTGATATCAGAGACTTTCCGAGACTGACTGATAATATGTAACAGCGACGTATTTTTTTAAATAAATATCTACGTACGCTTTTTTGTCTTTTTCTGTATACTACATACTGCGAACAAAGACCTACCCATTGATGATAGTTCCCGTTAAATATTGGGATATCCATCGTTGGTGTACTCTTCTCAAGGTGAGAGACAGACCACATCTTACGGTTGATAGATTTCTTGATATCAAGATAAAGTTGTTCGTATTTGCTGAACGACTCTTCATTTGCTTCAAACAACTCGCTATCAATCTCCCAATGTAATGAGTCTATTGTTGACCATCTTGATTAAACATTCCGAAAGATATCTTCGAACTCCCATTTCTCAGATATTTTATCTAAATCTATGATAGCAATGGTACGCGAGAATGCCTTAAAATTGCTTTTCTGTTTACACAGCATCTCTTGCAGCTTACTGCTGTTACCTTGCGACGTGTAAGAAGCTGGAGACTTGGCTCTCATCTTGCTGGTTGAGTGCTGTTGATTGTCTCCTGCATCTTGATCTGTTGATGTACTTCTTTGCCCTTGACTCTTCTCCGCTTCAGCTGCTTGTAATGGTGGCTGCGGAGTTGTCGGTGTGGTGACAATCTTGGGATTGGTCATGGTGACCTTGTACTGCTGAATAAATGCACGCACGTCGTTAAAAAAGTAAAACATCCTAGTTTTCTAATAATAATTTTCTGAAAAATAGGTGTAGTCGCGTTCTTTTGATTCTGATAAGTGAATATGATTGGACTGGAACTCTTCCCAATATTTATCGAGAAGCTCTAAACGTTGCTTGACGTAAGTAGAGGTTTTTCTCTCTGCTCCATCCTTTTTAAAATTACGCAAAAGCTGCTTCATGCCCTACATAATCTGATTTTGATTTTCGAGTAGGTCCTCCATCTCGAAGATGCTGTTGTAACTTCAGTGACAAACAGCTTGATAAAATGATAAAAGAATTCTATGATATTTTTATGAATCCTATTTCCTCTCCTCCTATCCTTTACTGTATTGTGTCTTCCTTGCTTCGTCGACTAAGCTTGGAAAGTTATATAGGTCTCCCTCCCATTTCTTCCCATGTGTGTCGTAAAAGGCGACTATGGGACTTACTATAGAATGGCCAGCAGCGTTCTCTATGCATTTTAACACCATACTGCGATCGCCAACCCGCCTGCCAAGCGTGGCGATTATGGTAACCCCCCCTTTTGGGGGAGGTCGATGTCCAGCAGTGGACGTCTTTCGGCTGAAATGATGATGATGATGAATGCCCTTTTACCACATGATTTTTATTAAATCGACTCTGGGTCTTTTTCCCATACATTTATAGGCATTCTCCTTTTATTCTGTTTTGCTGTGAAGTAAGCAACATATGCGGAAGCATCTTATTTCTAAGAATGTACCGTACCATTTACGATATTCCTCTGAGAAGTAATGAAGCGACCGTATGATTCTGTGGTGTGAAAATAACGTACTATTCTCGATTCCCCTTCGATCAGGATAAGACATAGAGTGCCATTTGTTACCAGATTAAATTGTTGACATGAGGGTAATGACAATGAAAATCATTACAAGATAAACTGACGATGCCTATGAAAAGCCATCATGCTTATGAAAAACTTAAATATTAAAAATAATGCTGAATAGTAATTAGCTAAAAGAAAAGTTAACAAAGCGATAAAAGTATATAAGTTAGTAGCTAAAAGTAAACTAGTACATCGTATATGGCTAATATAACAGACTATTGATATTTTCTCCACGAGTTTCACTTCATACAGGCGTGGGATATTTAAACAGTGCGAAGAGTGCACGTCCGTGTAGCTCAAATTGGTTTGTTTTGTAGTGTTCTAGATCCTGCAACCCCCTCTTATCTTAAAGAACGTTTCAAGTTCCTTCATGACACACATAATAGATATCTGAGGTCATCGGAAAACTTGAGACTAGAGATGGCCGATCCATTCCACTAGCTTATATGACAAGTCTTTTACAGTTCAAGCAGTGCGGTTATGGAATGCCTTGCCCGTGTCACTTTTAAGATTCAGGTAAAAAAACACTTCCTCTCTCCTTAAACATCATCATTACATTATACAGTTCCCCTGCTCTTGTTTCATGTGTATTATTGTTTATATGTATATATTTATTAGATAAGTGTATGCTTTGTGTATATATACGTATTTATTTTCTATGTTAATGGTACACCACTACCTGCAGTATTGTATCTCCTGCTCCCTTTAATCCATCCAAAGGTTGTCTGTAAAAGATCGCTTTTAGCGATAAGACCGCCCATTGTGTCACCCTATGTAAAATTTAAACATTCATTTTGATCTGTAACTTTTATGGTGTACATAAGAGTATTCTTCCTATTCTATTTTAGATTTAGGTCTCAAGACACTTTTTATTTTTTTTTATGTGTCTAATATTCTTATGCTAATGTTATGCATACCTGTTATCTGCATGGTTACTGAGGCGCCAATTTTAAAATGTTATTTAATTTGAATTGTAAGTGACCGTGCTGTTGATGTGCTTGTTATAAATAAATAATAACTGTAGGTTTTAGTCGCCATTAAGTAGCTAAAATAGGTACGGCCTCGTGTTGACAAATAATAACATCGCACAAAAAGATCTATTTCAGGTTTCTAGTGAAATTATTCCATACTTATTTCTCGAACGTAACGATAAAATGCTAAAAGTTTAATGCTGAGTTATTCGTCAGCAGTTTAATTTAAAATAAGTACAATTTTGTAAACCAATAATTGGTATGATAGTCAGCCTAAAATGTTACCACTGCTGGGACACAGGCCTCCTGTCGTTGAGAGGGAGTGGGCTGTAATCTACCACGCGGACGTAGTACGGGATGGTAGATGTCACATGTCTTTGGATTTTTTGGTTCTACGTCATGCCAGTTTCCTCATGATGTTTTCCTTTACCGTTTTGAGATCAGTGGTGATGAAATTATTTACACAAAGTAAAGCGACTGCTTGGGTTTGAATCCACGACCTACAACTCGTAAGTCGAGGTCTTTACCACTGGACCACCACTGCTTTCATCATACATGATTTGGTCACTTTTCTATCAATTTCAGTGTACCTAAAAGTGGTTACTTTTTTTTTTTAATCTTTGCTCCACACTAGGAATTTCTCCTGTATCGTGGGTGCGATTAACCGTGTCGTGAAAATTAAGACCAAGACATCTTTCCCTCTTCAAAAGAAGTCAATAAATGCTAACGAAAATTCTTTACTTATTTATACGTTATTACATTTTACTTAGCTTAAGAAAACGCTTGAGTACACAAGAAAAAATATTATTAATGAAAACTCCGTACCTTGCTTGCTACAGTGCTGGTATATTGTCGTTGCAGTCACCGGCAAGCGGTTGTACGGTGACAAATTGTCGCGCAGCATGAGATGACAGTGTTGTATTCGCCTTTTATGGATTCCTGGTAGAAAAAATGGAGCTAGGACTTTATAGCTTAGTAACTGTATTTTTGAAGGATTTTTTTTTCGTGTCATTTTGTGATGTTTGATGATGTTTTGAAATTCCTGATGGATTTTTTTTTGAAAACCATGTTAGGTAGCAGTGTAATGGAAATACGGCTAGTAATGTATTTTGACTTTCGTTAAGTAAAGTAAATATCTAACAGATTCCTTATTATTAAAATAAAATACTACGTTTACAATGGAGAAACAAGGACACTCAAGAAAATGAGTCCTGCAATTGTCATTTCCTTCTGTAGATAATTTATATGGAGAAGGAAAACAAAAAAAAATCTACATTTCCATTATGGAAAAATTCCGTCTTGCAAGCAACTGGAGAGTTTTATATTTTTAGAAAAAAAGCGGACAAGTGCAAATCGGACTCACTTACGATCGGTTCCGTAGCGGAGGGAACGCCGGAAAACACGTTCATTGTATGGGGACCCCCTTTAATATTTACTTTAGTTTTAATTTTATTATTTGTTATTGTAACCTCTTCTGAACCAGCCTATTTGGCGCGAAAATGGGTGTGCGCCACGAACAAACTGAATCAGTCAGACTGAATCAGACCGATTGGCGAATCTCGCATAATTAACATCGGCCTCATATAGGCCGATCGGCAAAAGAGAGGATAACGGCCCTAGTGGTAAACACTGTGAAAATGTTTGCCCTGTGACAGATGGACGGACGGACAACGGAGCTTTAGTTATATAGAGGGTCTCGAGTTAGCACCCTTTGGATACAGAGGCCTAAACAGTAAATCATAAAGTCTTTAAATATAATAGGTATGTAATTAGCTTAGTATAGTGTATTGCTTAGTTGTCTGGAATTTTTGCTGAACTTGGCCTTTTTGGCGCAGCCGTGAGTCACAATTTTCTGTAAATTCCTTTATTTTTTTTTACATTGTTTTTGTTTGTTTCCTTTGTTTTACTTGTAGTTATAATATATTTTCATGTGTGCCTTTTAGTCTGTGCTAAATAAATGTATTTTCTTTCATTTTTTTTTCTTTTAATTATATTGTCTCGCGTAGCTCTACTGGTTCCAAGCGCGACCGCTGAGAGTGGGGTTTTACATTCGAACTCTGAGCTCCACTTCACCTTAAGCATTGTGCTGAGCATAAATTGCTTAGCTACCATTATTAAAGTATCTAATTGAGTCGTAACCCGTGTAATACTTATTGTTACTCATTAGTTAGTAACACTTAACTTTTAATCTCGGTAGAACGCTCCTGTGGAATATTTTCCGAAATCCACGCGGGCGAAGCTGCGGGCAAAAGCTAGCAATGTAATAACAAGGCGGAAATTTCAGATGTTGTCAACATGATTGACACCATGTATACGCTTTTGTGTGCGCTCATTCGCGCTGCTAACAGCCTATGACGTCATGGGTGAGTATTTGAGTGAATCCTTCGCGAGATATGGTAGATATTCGCTGCTTGAAGGTATTGTTGTGATGTGAGTTGGTAAATTATTTTGAGGGATTGAAAGTATCTATATATATAAAAGAAAGTTGTTAGTTACACCATTTATAACTCAAGAACGGCAGAACCGATTTGGCTGAAAATTGATGGGGAGGTAGCTTAGAACCAGCAGACTTTTTTCTTTCATACTTTTTACTAGGGTAGGTAGGTACTTAGGTAGGGTAGGTAGATACTTAGGTAGGGTAGGTAGGTACTTAGGTAGGGTAGGTACGTAGGTAGGGTTGGTAGGTAGGGTAGGTAGGTAGAGTAGGTAGGTTGGGTAGGGTAGATACTTTTAATTTTTTTAATGGAAAGTATTTTCCCTAGTCAGATCTGCATTTTCGCGTTAGGTACATACTTTATAAAAAAAAAAATTGGTTAGGCTGTTGATATACCTAAATGACAAAATGGACAAACGCAAATACCAGTTGAACATTGACTTCTGGAAATATATATGAAAGGTACCTACTACATGTATGTAGTAGGTAAACAAAATTAAACAGAAAAAATTCCCATGGGGGTAGGCAGAAACTATAGAACGCCACCTGCTACGCTCCTTACTTCCTCTTTTTGCTTCGCCTACATTCATACATCCGATCATACACGCACGCCAGTTGCAAGTACTACGCACCTGACCTTTCTCAAGAACATCACCAACTAGGTCACTATAAATATGTCCTCCTAGGGCGTCCCTTCCGGCGTTACCACTCACCTCTGCTTTATACAACATTATAGTTTTTGTTTATACTAAAAATCTTAAGGGGTCATTGTACTCATCATTATGAACAACTTTTACTATGGGACCAACCTTGAAATCGCGAAAAAGAAATCAGCTGTTCCCTACATTTAAGTTCGCTGAACTCGTCAAAATGTAGGGAACAGCTGATATTTTTAAATAGTACATTTTCAATAGTGCGCCTAAATAAGCCTATAATGTTCCCACTGCTGGGACACAGGCCTCCTCTCTTCGAGAGTGAGTGGGCTGTAATCTACCACGCGGCCCAGTGCGGGTAGCCGGGTTTGTTGAAATTGAAGGTTGGCAATTTTGGTTACTACCCCCTCTTAAAAGATATCACAGATTCAAAGTTACGCGTAAATGGTTGACGGCGACCGGTGCAATGCGACCGCGTGGAGGTATCAAGGTGGAATTAATATCAAATACTTATGTCTACGGTCCCTTGGAGCTCTAAAAAAATCAAGCATCTACGTCAACGCAATAAAAAAAAAATTTTGATTTATAAGGCATCTGTTTCTATTTTTTTCTTTTTCTTAAAAAAAAACGCATTATGTTGATACTCGCAAAAAATCAAAACTAACAGGGTACTTCCCGTTGACCTAGAATCATGAAATGCTTTTTGCAAGAAGCAAGGTAAAGAAAAAAGTCCGAAAATCATTCATTTGTAGTTTTATAACATAAAAAAATGCGATACATTTGTAGTTGGAAAATTGACCGTGGCGTGTATCGATGTATGGGAAAACATGTTTTTCAATTATAATGTTAACTTTGTTTTTGAAATAAATTCATCCCAACTACGGAACCCTTCATTGTGCGTGGTCAAACACGCACTTGGCCGGTTTTTTTTACCTTGGACACTGCGTGATGTAATAAATAATCTGGGACACAATACATGAGGAGTTGTCATGGTGTGGAAAAAAAATATTGGTAGCAACAAATTAATTTCAAATAGAACATTCTCCCCGTTATTACAAAACAAGGTTTATCTTCAGACCCAGGTTTAAAACATGGAGCCATTATTGAATTTCGAACTTTATTCCGACTATTATAAAGTTTCTAAACACAAAACTGACAACTTAGTACCGAACTAAGTTTTCAGTTTTGTATAAAGAACGGTATTTCAATCACGGTTATGTTCTTATTACAAAAACTGGCTCCACGGTGGCAACTGGCCATGTCAAAATATAAATCTTGTTTTGTAATAAGGCGGGAAGAGTTTAATTTGATGATTATAGAGAGAAATTATAAACACACAATAATATTTGTGCTGTGCTTCTGGAAAACAACTATTTACTATAATCTCAGCATATAACAAGAAAATGTAATAAGCGTAAACAAACTCTCAAAGCACATGTTCTGAAAGCGACGCGTGCTCAGTGCCACGTGAAAATCCGGTCGTAAAAACTATCATAAAATAGATGCACGGAGTTTAAACGTGTACTCACTTCGCAAATAAAGCTGTGATGGGTGAAACGCTTTTATTATAATTACTACGTATCCTAGAAACTGTAGTGTTTATTTATCGGTAGCTCCAGAACGTACGTCTAGTATTAATTTAACGTGACTCATTGAATTGTTAAGAATTTCTTGAAAATTATTAGAATGTTCCAGGTAAACTAACAGAAACGATTTATTTTGAAAGAAAAACTATTTTTTTTCATAAATACGTCATACCATGCATTATTGATGACGATTTTTAATTTACACTACCTTTGGCCCGCGGCTTCGCCCACGTGGATGTTGGAAAATATCCCACAGCAACGTACTATCAAAATTAAATGTACCCCCTCCCCCCTCCCGCCCTTTTTTTTTTTTTTGTTTTTTGTGTTATTTTAATTTGTGATATGTCCCAATAAATGTTTTTTTCTTTCGTACTTTATTTCGTTTTCTATGTGTAATCCAGGTAAAAACTGTATTCATTCCGTAATACATTGTTTTAATATAACTCTATTGATTAACGTGGCGCACGCCAGTAAAGCTCTCAGTCGGCATGATTTTTTCCGATACGAGTATCTTCGACAGTCAGCGTCATATTTCAGCCAATTTACACAAAATCATAATGAATTATACACCAAAACCTTCCTCATGTATCACTCGGTCTATTGGTGAGAATCGTTCGGTAGTTTTTGAGTTTATCGCGTTCAAACAGACAGACGCGGCGGGTGGACTTTGTTTTAGTTTTTAACCGACTTCCAAAAAGGAGGAGGTTATATATTCGGCTGTATGTTTGTTTTTTTTTTTCACCGATATCTCCTTCAATTATGGACCGATTTTGAAAATTACGTGTTTCAAAGGGTATGCTCCCGAAGTGGTCCCATTGCCACTAAATCAGAATCTGATGAGGTGATCTCATGGAAATCGAGGGCAACCCTCGAATTTTATAGGCAAACCTATAGCGATTTGGGTATTTTTTAAAGTAACTTGTGCATTTGCTCCTGAAAATCACCATTTGGTGAAGTGGAACTGTTGATGAACACCACAGATGGCCACCGGAACAACATAATAATAAGTATTTAACGGGTTGCGATTCGATTAGGTACTTTAATATGGTTGCTAAGCAATTTATGCTCGTCACAATGCATATGGTGAGTGGCAGTTCTCCTGGTCCTTACCCTTAGTCTTTGGATCTGTTTTTTAGTTTTTTGCCACCGACTTCCGAAATTAAAGTTATTTTTCACTTTGTAGTGTTTTTTTGGAAGTCGGTTATTTTTTTTTTACAAAAAGTTTTTTTATAATACCTGAAACTAGAAATCTTAATTGACATTTCAGCACTAATGCTCTTATTCTTGTCCGTGTCATGCCGGGAATAAAGAATAGCACCACCCTATTTCTTCCTGGTGGTGTCGTAAAAGGCGACTAAGGTATGTACCTTAAATGCATAGAGAACGCTGCTGCCCATTCTCTAGTATGTACTAGAGAATGGGCAGCAGCGTTCTCTATGCATTTTAACACCATACTGCGATCGCCAACCCGCCTGCTAAGCGTGGCGATTATGGCAAATCCTCCCTCCCTTTGGGGGAGGCCAACGTCTAGCAGTGGACGTCTTTCGGCTGAAATTATGGCTCAATTAAAATTTGATATCTTTGACTCATTGTTTAATAGGTATGTGTTTTGTATCTAAAACACAATGTTAGCGCCATCTGTTACACGTAGATCGAACTTATCGCGACAATTTTTCTCTCTCCAGACATACACCATTAATGTAATCGTTATCAATTATATTTTTTTATTGTTAATTAAAACGGTAACACCAAATCAAATCAAATCAAAAGTATTTTTATTTCACATAAGCCTACATGGGCACTTATGAAACGTCAGAAGCTAGGTGCACGGTTCCAATTGGTCGTTTCCTATGGAGAAGAGCCGGCAAGAAACTCCACGGTCACTCTTTAAAAAAAATAAAATTGGCTTTTACAATGTTTTCAAATTACAGTGTTAATAGGTATGAGAGGACAGCGTAGGCCCATCAAAAGTACCAGGAACTTAACAAAATAGAAAATGGTTTAAAGATCTACAGTCTAATAAGCCTACAACGTCCTCACATTGACAAAAAAAAAAAAACAATATAAAATATGATTAAAATAATAAAAGTTAGAATCTTGTTGAAATTTAAATTGTAGGTATAATAATGTCAAGTAAGAAAAACATTATGTCAGTGAAGTTTGTAAAAAAAAGATAGAATTAAATTAAAAAATAACTTCGTAATTTGGGAGCTGTTAATAGACATTTACATAGTTTGCCGTTAATGAGGTACAGACGCCAGCAGGTCAAGCCACCCGAAACCGACAAATTTTCCCAATCAACCTTGAACCTTATACTTTATAGATAAAGTTGAAAATCTTTTAAAGAAATTTGACAGATTATAGTAGCTTGATGTGCTGGCGTCTGTACCAGGGAGGCCACATGTACAGAAGGAATGAATGCCAAACTTCCTTGTCTTCAACGTAGTCCTTAATCGTATAATATTCTTTTTTGATAAGGGCACGTTTAATGTGCGTTTTGAATTTTCCATCACTAAGTTCTGTAACCGATTGTGGCAACTTGTTATAAAAGCGGATACTGTTTACAAGAAATGACTTGCTTGTTTTAGTTAATCTAAATTTGGGTAACACAATTTCATGTTTACTACGTGTATTTATATTATGGAAATCACTTCTTATTTTGAATAGTCCTAAGTTTTTGCGAACATATAAAATACTTTCTAAGATATAAAGAGAGGGCAGAGTTAGTACATCAATTTCTTTGAATTTGTTTCTAAGGGACTCACGAGGACCCATTCCATAGATCGCGCGGATTGCCCTCTTTTGTAAAATGAAAATTGAATCTACGTCGGCTGCCGATCCCCACAGCAGAACGCCATAAGACATAATACTGTGGAAGTAAGCAAAGTACACTAACCTAGCTGTGGCTATATCTGTCAACTGCCTTATTTTTCTTACTGCATATGCAGCTGAACTTAATCTACCTGAAAGAGCTCTAATGTGGGCACCCCACTGCAATTTCGAATCTAGAGTAATTCCTAGAAATACAGTTTCCGTAATAGCATCTAGCTTCTTACCATCAAGTTTTAAATTAAGACCTACTTGGGGTACATTTGGTAATGAGAATTTAAGACATTTTGTTTTGTTCGCATTAAGTAAGAGATTATTAGCTGCGAACCATTTCGAAAGAACAGCCAGACTATTGTCGACGTGTAAGACATCCGTATCTTTTCTATCTATTTAAAAAATAAGAGAAGTGTCATCAGCGAATAGAATTATATCCGATAAGTTAGCCATCATGTAAGGAAGATCATTTATATAAACTAGAAATAAGAAAGGGCCAAGAATTGAACCTTGAGGCACGCCCATCCTTACTAGACATCCCGATGACGTCACCCCATTAACTTTTACTTTTTGCTGCCTGTTGGATAGATAAGAAAGAACAAAATCAGCAGCTGGTCCACGAATTCCGTAGTGGTGTAATTTACAAATCAGTGTATTGTGGTCAACGCAGTCAAACGCCTTTGAGAGGTCACAGAAAATGCCAATGGCATCCTGGGATTTCTCCCAGGATTCCAAAATGTGACTGATGAGTTTTACTCCTGCGTCAGTCGTCGACCTACCTTTCGTGAAACCAAACTGATTAAAAATTCCATTTGAATTAAAATGCGACAACATCTGGTCTAGCATGATTTTTTCATATATTTTACTCAATGCTGGTAGCACAGTTATAGGTCTATAATTAGAGGGATCACTCTTACTTCCCGATTTGAAAATTGGTACTACTTTGCTATGTTTCATTAAATTAGGAAATGTACCGCTGTCTAAACATTGATTAAATATGTCTGTTAGAACAGGGGCTATTGTGTCAATAATATCTCCAAGAACCTTAATTCAAGTAATTTAATTGGTACTTAGTAATGATAACACGATAATGCGGATGGGGCTGATAATATTTATCTTAGAGTGTAAGACTTACTACAAAAACATAAAGTTATCCATGGTAGGAAACGGTCGTTAAAACACTTTTAAAACCCATTTAAAAACAACATTTTCTTATCGCTATACGGAAAACATTATTTTCTAAGAAAACTAACTTAACCTTTTTATATTAAACTTACGTATGTTCCAATAAGATTAAAGGCCCAGTTTCAATAAAAAAATAACGAGATACAGTGTGTAAAATGAAAGATTTATCTGGTGGCTTAAGGCGGATCCGCAATACATAAATATATTCATACACTCCATTGAAAGTCGAGTCCCCAAACCGGCTTTGAGTATTTTTAAAAGAAACCTTTTTGTTATTCTCGATGTAAGGCATGTCGAATGCCACAAAGTATAAGTACTCAATGTTTGTTCATAGGGATGTTATGGAAGTAAAGGTATATTTTGTTCACAGAACAGGGAATCACTGTGTCCTGGCAGTTTCTAGAGACGGCAGTTCTAATAGAATTTATGACGCCGGAAGTGCGCGCACAACTTCTGTCACGGACCGTCTTCAGTTTCTATGCGTAGTTAGGAACTTCAGCATTTATTTCAATTAAACCATTTACAGGCACTTTTGAATTATCAAGGAGTCGGTTAGTTAGAAATATGAAGCTAGTTTCCCATTCCAAAGCGTAGTGGGTACCTATGGAGAAGAACGGGCAAGAAACTCCATGGTAAATAAAAATAATAGTGACATCTTTAATGTTGAATTTAACACTAATATGTGAACACGATGTACAAAAAAAAGACGTACACGTTAAAAATGTCAAGAGTACAATAAATGGAAACAAAAAAAAAAAACGAAAATAATTCAAATAAGCCGTGACAGCTAACAGATGAACAGTCCCAACTGACGGCGGTGGCGCCCACTCACGAACATGACGCATGGATCAGCACCATTCAGCTCAACCATTTTGAAGGGAGCTAAATGATCCACACGCCCCACCATCAGCGAGACACTACAAGTGAGCCTGACATACTCTCAGCCGCCAGAGCACATTTAAGTCAATGAAAGACATATTACTCGGTAAACGGTAGCTCTATTGTACGAAGTACTCACACCTGTGCTATGCAATTATATAATACAAAGGAGATTGAGTATAAACAATGCAAAGATTGACATCAGGATCGTTGTGCGAGTAAACGGTGACACGCTTGGTTTGTATGGCAAGAGTTGACAACGCCGCTTTTAGCAGCGGCCGCCGAGGGGTCTCCGTGCTCTGTGATTTTGTTAGACAGGCTGTTTTTAACCGACTTCCAAAAAAGAGGAGGTTCTCAATTCGGCTGTATGTTTTTTTTTTTTTTTTGATGTTTGTTACGCGATTACTCCGTCAATTATGAACCTATTTTGAAAATTATTTTTTTGTTTGAAAGCATATACTCCCGAGGTGGTCCCATTGCCACCAAATCAGAATCTGATGAGGGGATCCCATGGAAATCGAGGGAAACCCTCAAATTTTATATGAAAACCTATAGCGATTTGGGTATTTTTATAGTAACTCGTGCATTTGCTCTCCGAAAGCACCATTTGGTGAAGTGGAACTGATGATGGAGACCACAGATGGCCACTGGAATAATAATGAGTACCTATTTAACGTGTTTCGATTAAGCAATTTATGCTCGTCACTATGCATAATGGTGAGTGGCAGTTCTCCTGGTTCTTACCAGGAGAACTCGGTAGGTAGTCGGTTATTATTTTTTTGTAAAAAGTTTTCTATATTGGCTTATTTCCCTTCACGCGAGCGTTTTTATTCCTAGAATGTGCTAATATGATCAGCTGTCGGAGTAACATTTACATGTTACTTTGTTTTTTTTTATTATCACACTGTTTTTATTTTATATTTTATTCTAAGAACTTATGTTAATATGTCTTCTAGATTTCTAGAACTTTTCGAGTTAAACACTGTCTTATCCCTTTTTTCATATAGTATTATCACTGAAAATGCGTTATTATAGTGAAATACCCTCTTTTTAGTCAACAAGGATTATAGTTTCGCCATGTCCGCCTGTCTGTCTGACCGTGGCTTAGCTCAGAGACTCTTAGGACTAGATAGCTGTAATTTGCCATAGGTATACTTATTAATCACGCTGACAAAGTGGTCAAATAAAATCTTGAATAAAAAAAAAATGGGTACTGTAGTGTATATAGATATACTAATGATTTGTCTCGAGCGCATACGTCACAAGGTGCGGGCTGAGTGGGGGTCATTCTATGCCCAACCGCCAGCCCGCAAGCACGTGGTGGTGCGTAGGCGAGCCAAATACCATTTAAATATTGTGTAGCTATATTAGCTACTACATTTGGCGACGAGGATAAACAAAAAACCATAAGTAAAGTGATCTACTATATTTAAAGAAAAAAAAAGGAGATAAATGTGACTGGCGAGATAAAATATATTAGAAAACAAAACTTAACGATGCATATTGGAATTATACTATTATAATGCAACACATTTTATTTCCTTGTTCATATAATTGTTTTCCCATTAAAAAGATACTCGTGAAACTAAAAACCTTAACTCCGTTATCTAGATTCAAAAGTTAAAATCGTTAATCGTAATGGTGCAGCGGTGTATAACTGATTAATCTTATGTGCTCGTATAAAGTTGTTTACGCAAAGATGTGCTATGTATGAGTCATTCATTACACTGGTAACTTTTTATGAATTATCAATTTGTTATTTAAGAATACGCACTGAACGAATGCATAATTACTTACCTAGTACAGACACATTTTGCCATTTAGTGCCTACCTACTGATATGTAAATGTTAATGCATAATTGTGTAAATAAGTTTAAACTGCTAATATTCTTATATGAAGATAAAAAACAAAAAATGTAGATAGGTATGTTTACATTTGAGTGCAAATGTTAAACTGTGTTAAGTACCTATTTATTTTATTTACAATTTAGAGGTATGAGGAACAGGATGTAAAGTTCACTCGCCCTCTATAGAAAAGGGAAGATCCACCGACCAAACGGGTGTTGTGTCTGTTGGGCAACTGCCCGACGGTTGATGTCGGGATGTTGTATATAATTATGCTAGTCGCGCGGTAAGCTCTGCTTGCGCGATGCAGCGTTTCGCGTGACGTCAGTGTGACGCGTCGTTCGCATGTGGCGATGTTGATGCCGCTACAACAATAAAGGAAGTAATATCATTATGTCATATAGGAACTAGGTAATGTTTCACATAGCTAATAATATACCTAATTAAGGGTTTTAATTGTTTCAGTAGTAGATAATTAATATTAAATAATTATAAATTTCAAATCTCTATGTATTTTACTATGGGACATAAATAATAAAATAAATAAATAAAATTGTTAGTGCCTAATACTTAACCAAATAAATTCGTTTATTTTACGACTTACTTCAGTACATAAATAAAGTGAGGTATGGATCACGATCGCGAACGCAGACATGTGTGTGTAGTGTCTTAGTTGATTGTTTATTTGTAAAAAATCAAACATCATACTTAATATTTTTCAAAGTATACGCAGAGGTGTTTCGTTAGTAATTACTTTGGAATACCTACTTCAAACAGAATTGATGGTTGGTTGGTGACTCGAAGTCTAACTATGCGGTGGAGCTTAAATAAATGGGTATAGGTTCCCCAGGTGAGGTTGCCAATTTTGTTACAAAATAAGCAGTATAATGCATTAATAATGAATTTATAATTACGAACTTAATAAATAAAATGTAAACATTTTTTACGCCTAGTGAAGCAAAACATGTTGATTGTTGGTCCAGTAAAATGATGTTTCCAGCTTTATGTGCACATTCGTGTTATTGTGCATATTACACATGTTTGAACAAATAAATGTATCTTATCTTTAATGCGGTTAATGAAAGAAAATGAACAGTACTTTTATTACATAGTAATATTTTAATGTTTCGTATTTTTGAATTATTGATCTTACATTTTTAAAATTATTGAACAGTACTTATGAGGAATATTAAATAAAATACTGTTTAAATCAGCATGGTTGGTTCCACGTAAGCTGGCAAAATGCCTGGTCATCAAATTGACAATATAGCAGTTATAAATACAAACTGATCATTAAATTGATACCAACATTATTATTATTATATGAAAGCAGCACTGCTGGTCATTAAATTGACTCAATTTGACAAATATTCAGAGGATAATTACGACAACAGCATAAAAAAAAAAGAAAAAAAAATAAATGGTCACTAATTGATAACAAAATAGTGAGCCTGTATAAATGAAAAAAAAAAAGCAGAAAACAGTACTTACTGATTATGTCTTATCCGTAGAAGTAATTCCATTTCAATCGATTTTTATTTTATTGGGTATAATGGATGTGGCGCCATGGAAATGTGTCAATTCCATGGCATTTTGTTTTCTTGTAATTTTTTAAATGTATTATGTGATTGTGTCAGTGTAATCAATTGTTGGTGAACCTAATAAAATAAATAAAAAATTGAGTAAAAATAAGCAGAATTATCTGATCATTAAATTGATATTGGAACAGCAATAAACTGGTTGTTCCAGATTGTTACCATGTCACAGCTCATACTTGAGAAGTTCAAATAAGCAGAATTATCTGATCATTAAATTGATATTGGAACAACAGTATACTGGATGTTCCAGGTTGTTGCCATGTCAGAACTCATACTTGAGAAGTTGAAATAAGCAGAATTTTCTGATCATTAAATTGATATTGGAACAACTATAAACTTGTTGGGTCCAGGTAATTGCCATGTCCCAACTCATGCTTGAGAAGTTTGACTGCGAAGGAGAACCTTCTTCGGTTAGAGCTCGATGGGAACGTTGGAAACGAGCACTCTTTATATACCTCGATGCTTCAGGTATTAATAAGAGTGACAAAAAAAAAAAAAGCAAGCTACACGAGCTGCGAGCATATTGACGGTTTAGAATTACAAGAAATATTCTACAATATTCCTGAAACCAATGTAACTGGCACAGTTGAATCAGATCTTCAAGACTGCAATAAATAAACTTGATGCCTATGTTACACCGAAACAAAGCAAAGTTTATGAGCGTCATTTATTACGTTTAATTAAACAAGAACTAATGAAAAAATCAATTAAATTTTAGTTTGCATAAAACAATAAGCCGAAAAATGACAATTTAAAGATAGAGAAGACAAAATTGTAGATCAGATAACTGAAAAATGTTCGTTATAAGGACTAAGAAAGGAATATTGCAAATAGAAGATTTGATGACATTGGACAACATAATAGCTGAGAAATAAACAAATGCCCTCGAAGCAGTTAATCGGCAAATGGAGGATTTTGGGGATGGTACCAGAAAAAAAAAACAGATATAAATAAAGTAGATTCTAAAACTAACAAAAGAGGGGACAAAGACAATTATAGGACACGGACACATAAACATATTTTTAGTAGATGTGCAAGTACGGAACCTTTAAAACTAAGTAGAGCTTTCGAAGCTGATGTCAAAACAGGTAACAGTTTTGAGGGTGCCATTTTCTACATATTAGAAGACGGAACCAGGAATTTTTTAGGGAAACAGACAGCTATGAGCAAGGGAAAGATAGAGAAGAACACGACCGAAGATTAAAGAAAGTAATAGGGACTTTAGAAGAGAACAATGTGGTGCTGATATAATGTTCATTTGGAATGACTTTGGAATACAATTTCTTGGACATGAATTATCGGATAAAGGAGTCAAACCTTTATAGTAATTTGTATTAAGTACCTATCCAGGGATGTCGACCACCTAGTAACGTAGGTGACCTTCAGAGCTTACTGGATCTTAAACTATGTCGGGAAATTGATTCCCAATTCAGCGACCAAAATTGAACCTCTCAAAGAGTAACTCTTTGAGGACAAGCAAGGAAAAGAATCAAAAATTAGTAAATTCTGGGGTTTCAAATAGAATGCCGCAGTTAATGAGCTAAAGTCAGCTCTATCCTGTATTCCTACCATAGGTTACTGTGACGTGAAAGATCGCACAGTGGTTATAGTCGATGCTAGTCCAGTAGCATTGGGTGGAGTCTTGAAATCTTGATAGACCACAAAGAATCTGATGATTATCGCATATGGGCATAAGACATTGACTGACTGATGTGAACGGCGATACTGCCAAACAGTGGAGGTAGCTCTGGCATTAGTATGGGCTGTAGAACACTTCCAGGTTTTTCTGTATGGTAAGAAATTCGAATTAACAACTGACCTTATGCCACTTGAGGTCATATTTGGACCAAGTCAAAATCATGCACCAGAATAGAACGGTGGATTCAACTACTTCAGACATTATGCACTCAAGGTCGTCTATAAACCAGGCAAAGAAAACATTGCTGATTGTTAGTCTAGATTATGCCACTTTGAGAATTCATCGGTAAATGAAATTGAAGATTACATACATTGGATTGTAGACAAAGCTAAGCCTACCACCGCGCCGTATGGTGGATTACTTTAGTCGGTATAAAAGAGGTAATTCAAATGCCTACTCTTGGATGCATATCCGGAACGGCTCTAATAATCTTTCCATATCTTAAGGGCACGTCTTCCCTACCCTTATCGAGCCCCCCGGCCTACTCTTTGATATGCAATGGCTTCTGTAGCCCCATGAAACATGAGGCTCCAGGGGCTAGTGTGAATCTTTATCTTTGGGTTTATTCGAGTAATCGAGTCTAGTCAAACTACGCTGGGGTCGGTGCATTTCATTCATTCATTCATAAGGAGGTGAAGATAACTCGCAAGATTTCCAGTGCAGGTATCATATTAAATTATAAGAAATATTTAGCCATCTTGGAAATCGACCAACAATAACATATAGAGACTTAGAGAATTTTTGCTAAATAAAAGCTACTACTTGATAAACGAGTATCTAAGTGATAGACTTATAAAGTCATAACTTTAAATTTTACTTGTTTTTATTAATTAATAGCACCTACATCTAATAACCTATTTATATTTTATATAAAAGCTATAAATTAGCTTATCTTGCAAAATACCTACATCATTATCTTAATACAGTTGTTTTGCTAAGTAATGTTTGTATAATAAAAAAAGCTTCCTCTCTCCTAACTCACTTATTTTGCTGTGCCCGACAACCCGTCCTGATATAATTATAAGTTTACCACCTAAAAATAATATGTGGAATGCAATAAAAGTATTGAGTATTGACTAACTGCAGATAATGGAAAACAATTCTGTAGCAAAGAACTCAAACGGTTCTGTAACGAAAGAAACATACATGAATTGTTTAACACTGTACGGCATTGGCCACAACAGAATGGTGAAGTACAACGCCGAAACAAGAATAGAATAGAATACTCTTTATTAGGTACAGTTGTACACCATAAACATTAAAAATATAAATTTTGAAATTCAAAAGATATTTTCAAAAGCCTAAAAATTTGCTAGGCTAAGAAAAAAACTGGAGAGAGGGTTTGGAGGAATACTTGGTTATGTAAAACTAACCTGTACCTGATATAGTGTGACGGGAAAACCTCCGTCAGAATTATTTTTCAAAACGCAATTTCGTGACAAAATAAGTAAAACAATGTGATTTAGTACCGGGAGATAAAAAAAGATCATCAATCAATAGATAGATAATCAATAGATTAAAAAATATAATTAAAGATAACAAATTAAGCTTAAATTATGACGCAACTCCTCACAGGGTTGAAAAAACAGCAGGAAAAGATATTAAAGTACAAAATGATACACAGGCACAAGTTCTTAGAGAAAGGTATGAACAATTAAAAATTGAAAAAAGATTTGATAAAGATGCCTAAATTGGGGCTTACTTATTTAGTGAAAAGATATGTGATTCACTACAGAAAAGTAATATCATGCAGACTACGTGTAACTTAATAAATACTAGATAATTAATATAAAAACTTATTAATTCTTCTTGGAAATCCTTCTTATTTATACAGGGGGTATTTAATAGCGAAATAAAATAAATTAAAATAAGGAAGGGATGTAGTGTATATAGATATACTTATGATTTGTCTCGAGCGCATACGTCACAAGGTGCGGGTTGAGTGGGGGTCATTCTATGCCCAACCGCCAGCCCGCAAGCACGTGGTGGTGCGTAGGCGAGCCAAATACCATTTAAATATTTTGTAGCTATATTAGCTACTACAGGTACCTCCCTTGCACGTAAAGTGGAGATGATATTTTTTTTCTCGTCTATCCCGTGGGTATCGTTGGATAGTAGGCCGTTCAAAAATATTGTGGGTCTGTGAAAGCCATTTTTCGATTTAGGAATCCGTTTGAGTAATATTAAGCTTACTAGATAATGGGCAGCAGCGTTCTCTACGCATTTTAACACCATACTGCGATCGCCAACCCGCCTGCCAAGCGTGGCGATTATGGGTAACCCCCCCCTTTGGGGGAGGCCTATGTCCAGCAGTGGACGTCTTTCGGCTGAAATGATGATGAATGATGAATATTAAGCTTTAAAGTGCTACTTTTTGTTACTGTAAAGTGTTCAACTAATAATATGTTTGTTTTTAAGATAAATTCATTCCAACTACGGAACCCTTCATTGTCATTGTGTGGGGATGGGCATAAAAACTGCCATGCTTACTTCAGATATCACTAGTCCATGTATTTGATAGCTAGTTGTAACTAACCAAACAACATTTGTAATCAAGCAACTTCTTTTCCGAATAATTAATTAAAATGCACCGTTGCGCAGCTGTTGAATGATGTAACCAATACTTTGTATCAATATTTTAATTTAAAGGGGTGTCCGTGGAGTAATGATAATTGATAGAAGAAGAACCCACACATACACACGCATACACAAAAACAGACGCACAAACACATACACATGCACACACAGACATACCCAAGCACACACACACTCACACACATAAACTATTCTTATGCTAATTTTGTCTTCATATACATGATTTTGTTATAAATATTTTTCTCTTTTTTTGTTATGGAAGAGCGGAGTCTTCTAATACAGGCATTGTTTGCTTAAAAAAATGCTCCAATCACAAACTAATTGTGTAATTTGGTTAAAGAAATAAACAATTTTGAATTTGAATTTGAATGATGTAACCAATACTTTGTATCAATATTTTAATTTAAAGGAGTGTCCGTGGAGTTTCTTGCCCGTTTTTCTCCATGGGAACCTACTACGCTTTGGAATGGGCAACTAGCTTCATATTTCTAACTGACCTACTTCTTCACAATTCAAAAGTGCCTGTAAATGGTTTAATTGAAATAAATGCTTTGATTTTGAGTTGACTGAAAAAGTACGACATCCCATGTAAATCCCAAAGATGTTAAAAGACGAAAACTGTGGGAGAAAGCTCTCTGAAGAAAAAATTGGAAACCCTGTATTTCGTCGAGAGTATGTGCTATCTTTGTTAGATGTTGAGACTTATGGGAGAAATTCGTATAAAGGAGATGCTCCCAAGAGAACTAAGTCTGTTTTCATTACCTACACATGTGGTGTAATATATTATAATTATGTAAATTATATCAAGGGTGTGTGTGTTGTTATTATCAATATACACAAGGACACAGAACAGCCATAGACACAAGAGACAATGAAATAGGTACAAGTGTCTGCAATAAACTTTTATTTTATTTTATTATCATACTAGCTTTGGCCCGTGGCTCCGCCCGCATCCAGGTCGGAAATTATCTCGCGGGAACTTACTACTGGGATAAAAAGTATCCTATGTATTCATTCAGGTTATAAACTATCTGCGTCCCAAACATCCAAATGCGTTTAGCTGTTTATGCGTGATTGAATAACAAACATCCAAACATCTAAACATACGGGTTGGGATTCGATTACCTTAATACGGTTGCTAAGCAATTTTAAGCTTGCCACAATTCATATGGTGAAGTGGAACTGATGTTCAAGTACCAGGAGAACTCTTAACAGTTATCGTCCCTGCATCGGAAAAGGCAATATTTTGTACAAGGTGACGAACAGTTGACATTAGGCTATTGTAACTTCGGTAGATTAGAAACTGACCCACTAAAAAGTGATAAATAAATAAAAAACTGGCCAAGTGCGAGTCAGACTCACGCACGAAGGGTTCCGTACCATTATCTATAAAAATGGCAAAAAAATCTCGTTTTTTGTTTGGGAGCCCTCCGTAAATATTTGTTCTAATTTAATTTAATTATTTATTTTTAAAGTGAATATACAACTTAATATTCTGTGAGTATTTCAAGCGTTTACCTGTTGTTATTATCAATATAGAGCAAAAACGAGCAAAAAAATCACGTTTATTGTATGCGAGCCCCCTTAAATATTTATTTTATTTTGTTTTTTAGTATTTGTTGATAAAGCGGCAACAGAAATACATCATCTGTGAAAATTTCAACTGTCTAACTATCACGGTTCATGAGATACAGCCTGGTGACAGACGGACAGACAGACAGACGGTGGAGCCTTAGTAATAGGGTTCCCGTTTTATCCTTTGGGTACGGAACCCTAATAACTTATTTTACTTATTACTTAACTTCGGAAGTCGGTGGCAATAAACTAAAATACATATCCAAAGACACCGACCTCCGAAATTAAAGTTATTTTTCCCTTTGTAGTGTTTTTTTTTTTGGAAATCGGTTGTATTTCTGGTATGGTATCTTTTTTTTTTCAAAGACCTTTGGAGCACTATATAGTACGAGTACGAGTATCAATGGATACTGCTTACTAAGAAATGTTTTCGTGAAACTCGGTATTTAACTGTTTTCTGTAAAAACAGATTACATGTAGGTCCCTAACTATAGAAAAAAAAATTGCCGTCGTCTGCAAATCGTAGGTATACATTTTCTTTAGTAAACGTTGGATTGGTGCCCATTTCAGCTCAACGCAATCCTTGCAATGGTTAAAAGAGCACGTAGATTCATGGATATTGGTTACGGAGCAGTGTACCGTGTTGTTGTGTACAGGATATTTCTATATAAAAGACAAGCTTATATTTTTTATCAGTTATTTTATAAATCAACAAAAATACAATTAAATACAAATATTGGGTTGTCTAAAAAATACGATAAGTATTAAATTACAAAGGATTTAGTTCCAAAAATTAATAATAAAATACATATATAATACAATACAAGCTTCTTCCATACTGCGATCGTTAACCCGCGCCAAACGTAGCGATTATGACAAAACCCCCTTTGGGGGAGGCCAACAGTTGACGTCTTTCGCCTGAAATGATGACGATGATACTAGCTTCTGCCCGCGACTTCGTCCGCATGAAATTTCTAGTTGAAATAATGCACTGCGTCACATTGCACCGCTCGCCCACGCTATTCCTTGCGGACCTTTTTTGTTTTTGCTTGGCTCCTAAGGGCCGTAGGGTGATGTTAAGTAGCCTATGTAGTGTGTAACCTTCCTTAAGAACTGGGCTATCAAATGCAAATAGATTTTTTTTAAATGCGACTGGTAATTCCAGAGATTACCCCCTACATACAAACTTACAAACACATTTTACTTCTTTATAATATCAGTATAGATATAAAATAACTATATAAACGAGGTATTTAATTAAGAGAAAATAGAATGGCGGCCATCTTTACTTTCAAACCTGGTATTAAAATATTTATTTTGATTAAAAAATGACGCAGACAACGAAGGAGATGAGAGAGGAGAAAACTAGGGTATAATCACGGAACAGATAAATAAGTAAGAATGCGATTTATAGGGTTCCGTAGCCAACAAGGAACCCCTATTGTTTCGCCATGTCTATCTGTCCGTCCAGGGCTTAGCTCAGAAACTCTAAGTACTAGAAAGCTATAATTTGGCATGGATATATATTTTATTGATTAATAAAATATATCATTATATCCACGCCGACAAAATGGTAAAATAAAATTGCACTTACACGTAAAATGGGGATGATATTTTTTTCTCGTCAATCTTATGGTGTGGGGTATCATTGAATAGGCCGTTCAAAAATAATGCGGGTCTGTAGAATCCATTTTGGATATAAAACAACATTTTTTTCAACTACAGTGTTTGTTTTTGGAATAAACTCATCCCAACTACAGAACCCTTTATTTTGCGTGGTCCGACACGCACTTGTCTGGTTATTTAATGAAAATTTTGTCCCCTATGTAACCCGTGGCCATAGGCCTCCCCCAAGCACCTTTCTTAGTGCTTAGTGCTTGTCATGAGGCCACTCTTGGCAGGCGGGTTGGCGGTCGCAGTACGTATGGTGTTAAAATGCATAGGGAACGCTGCTGCCCATTCTCTAGTAAGTCCCTTAGTTGCCTTTTACGATAACTATGAGAAGAAATGGGATGGTGCTATTCTTTACGTCCGGCACCACGTATAAAATTGTATGCTTCTAGACACAGCGGTTTGGGCTGAGCATTGTCTGTCTGTCTGTCATTGAATTAATTTAAGATTTTAATTCAATAATTTCAGGTTAAACGTTATCTCATTATTGCATGTTTTAGGTGGGTACATTATTTGTGCACTCACGGTGATGCCTGCGTGTTATTATTTTTTTAAATGTTATTTAATCATTTTATTCTTATAATTGGTTGTATAGGCGTTATATTCTAAGTACTGTTTATTTTATTTTGTTACCTACTTATGTACAACTCATTAAACCTGACTTAGTTTCCGTACGTATTTTTTGGGTGACCACTGAAAATCAGTGCTGTGCTGTGGGTCCCCCATAGCACAACATCATGCTGAGTGGAAGCCTTCTTGTCACAGTCATGACGTGCAGCTGCTGACTAGTTGTATTTTGTGCTTGTGATTTTATAACTATTTCATCCTAATCCGTTCAGCCGTTTTAGCATGAAAGCGTAACAACCAAACAAATATTAACTCCTTTTCGCATTTATAATATTAGTTAGGATTTTTATAAACATCAAAAACATAACTCATTACGTCGGGTAATGAGTTATTTATTTATTTGTTATGTTTTTGATGTTTATAAAAATCCGTGGTCGTATGCCGTAACCTAACCTATTGAAACAACACGTTCTAACAGTAGTAAGCGATCATAATCTTTAGGGAAAGTGGTATACGACCACGGCTGTCTTCTGAACATCACTATGAATTATGTATTAAATACATTATAATATATTACGTGTAAGTTGTTTATTTAATAGACGATAAATATTGAATAGTTTGTACATAATAATTTCAGATGATAATATTTTCTTGTTTCATACCTTTTAGAGCGTGATTTTTGAGTAGTCGGGTTTTAGTTTTTGAACTTATTTTTTAATTTTTTCATGAACCTTTGTGTTTTCCAACACCTCAACACGATGCAGATAAAATGTCAGAGAGGAATGAAAAAAAATATGTACATGTGACCGCACGTCTGTAGTAACACTTTGACCTTGATCTGGACTAGCATAATACGGAATAGAATAAAATAGAATATTTATTTGCCAGAAACATCGTGTTTACAAACGTGTTCGTATCATTGCATAGTGCTACATGTCTCACCATTTTAGCGGTATGCAAAATCAATTTACAACTATGCTGCTAAAAAATATGGCTTTACAGAATTATTATCATTAGAATAAGCAACTAACTCTCTTCGTAGAATCCTACTGAATGACTGTTTCATGAAATAGTCATTCATTAGGATTCTACGAACTGAGAGAGTTGTATTGCTGATTCTAATGATAATAATCCTGTAAAGCCATATTTGTTACGTACGCGAATCATATTTAGATCAACATACAACCGGTTACTGACCTGCAACTTGCAAACAACTTAAGAAAATTTGAATTTCGCGGGCTACCTTAGCGCATCCCCCTTAACGTAAATAATTACTTGTGCCTGTATTTAGATGCCAGATAAAGAGAAAAAAAAAATCAGGGACATTTTACAAAAAAAACTCGTGAATTTAGTAAAAACTTTCCTGCAACAACCACTTTCGTAGTGCCAAACAAAATTTTTGGAAGGGTAGTTGGGTTATTCGGCAAAGCATTATAAATTAGAGGGAGCCATGTAGGTATAACTCTTTTGAAAGAGTTGCAACTTAGGAACAAGTATCTCGAAATTCAAATGTGCAGCTTTCCTTTTATTGGTTTTATACCTTCGTTCAAATAATGCAACTTGGCAACTTCGAAGACATGCAATATTAGTTTTTAATATGTGAAACCCGAAACACGTGTCTAGTATTTATTTTTATGTTAAGAATCACACAAAAAACACAAAATTTCAAAACTGTATCATGAAAAATCACAAAGTTATAAGATTGTTATGTTACCGGAATGTCCGTACAAAAACATGCTAACGGTGCGCGGCGCCCCCGCGCCTCCAGGGTCGTATTGCGCTCATTGATAATAATTTGGCAGTAGGTACCTTACTGTACGGCGATTGTATCGTAAGTAATTAAATGGTGATAACATTTTCTATCACACTTAAATATTTTTGGGACAAATTATAACATGGTGTAAAAATTATTGAAATCGATTCAGTTCCTTTTTCTGAACAAACTAAATTCAGGTTTCACATAATATTAAAAATAATGTTGTATAATGCAGGGTACAATCTAAAGGTTACGTGACTTAATTATAGGCCTACACGAATCAACCTGGAATCTCAATATTAAAAATTGCGCGGATACACTTTTTTTGAGCAATGAATAATCGATCTGTTTCTGAGGAGTTTCCCCACACAACTATGCCGTAGCGAATAACTGAACAGACATAGTCGATTCAATAGAATACGAGGCCAGCTTATACCGGTTTTGTTACTACTGACGTGCCGTCGACTGTACCTACAGAGCATCCTGCAACAGTATTTTTTGTTTGGCAAAAGTTTACTTGGTTTAAATTGGTATTTTAAAAACGCAGCGCTGCAGCGCTTTTCGTATCCGTTCAACAAAGGATTTTTATTGGTTTTATTTAAGAATTTGTTTGCTTGCGCTGCAGCGGATTGCTTTATGCAACAACAAGCAGCAACTTGATACAAAGGGTATGCCACAGGAGCGAGGACGGGCTTGTTATCAAGTTACATAATTAGTCTTTGGGTGCCAATTAGTGTTTATAATACACACAGTAATTAGTTAACAAAAACAAAGAGAATATTACATTTCAAAATACTACCGTAGTATATTGCGTGACATACAAACAAACAAACAAACTAGGGAAGCAGCCGTAAATAATTCTATTTGCACCCACCTCTAGAGCAGCCTTTAACAAGGTCTAGTACAATGTGAATTATTAAGTTATACTTGACACATTTCGGATAGCCTTGTATGACACAGTGAGATGATGAAGTTAAAGTCAGAATTACTATTTTGAAACTTACTACAATAAAGATCGTCAATAAACTGCAGGTCATTAATCCTCACTTCTTATGTCCTGATTATCAATCAACTCAGCCTATAGCAGTCCACTGCTGGACATCAGCCTCCCCCAGGCTGCACCACAACACCCTGTCCTCCGCCTTCCGCATCTAGTCTGTCCCAGCCACCTTTTAAGGTTGTCGGTCCATTTAGCTGGGGGGCGTCCCACACTACGCTTGGCGGTCTCCACTCTAGGACTCGTCTGCTCCACCGGCTATCGGTCCTTCGACAAACATGGCCAGCCCACTGCCACTTCAGCTTGTTTACTCTGCAGGCTATGTCGGTAGCTCCGGTTCTCTTCCGGTTGGTTTGGGCAGCGATTGGGAAACTTCGTCAAGTCTTCTTGTCGCCAATCCCGCAGTGTTTGAAGAATAAGGTCTTCAACCAGTGCGTCCTGCCCGTTATGACATACGGTGCCGAAACGTGGACACAAATTCAAGGTCACTCAGCGTGCTATGGAGCGGGCTATGCTCGGAGTTTCTCTGAAGGATAAGGTCCTGATTGTAGATTATCTCATTTACCGAATTTGTTAACAGGCCTTAAGTCCGCGCGCGACTGCTGGTCACCGCCTGAGGTAAGTGATTGGTGAAACGGGGGAGGGTAGACAAATACCAAGCTAACTCAGTCTGCCAATCTTGTCAGTCGTGCCCTCCCCCGTCTGACCGCTCACGTACCTCAGGCAGTGACTAGCAGTTGCGCGCGGACTATACTTAGCAGATAATTGGTTGGTGAGTGGTCGGTAGGAGTCTGCTTCTTAAAACATCATAATAGTCTTTTATAATACAAAGTGCTTTAGTTGCCCGCAGTAGCTACCAACAGAAAGGTCTAGCTTGATATTTTCTGAAACTATGAGACGAATTGATAAATAATACTTGTCTTGACGTTTTTTGAAAATATTAACAGAAAACTTATCCAACAATCTTTTCTAAAATACGAGTATAAATATTTTTTTTATGGAAATAAATAACGTAGGCTGCTATGAAGAAGTTTCCTTAATTGTCTCAATTTAGTTGTTCCATGGTAGATAGTTGTCTAAGCCCAGGAGGAAGTAAAGCAGCAGACTGTATTTTATAAAAGTGGCGTTGTCACCACAACGCCACTTTTATAAAATACAGTCTGCTGGTGGGTGATGGTTCACAATAATAGCAACTATATCAAAAAGGTATGTCCTAGCGCGGTCGTGTCGGACGATGCAATGGCGCGATGGTCTTGCCTCCCGGTCCCCGCGCCGCCGCCGCCGCTGTGCCGCGTCGCTCGTTGACGACGCCATAGTGTGTTTTTTAGATGTATGTGTGTGAACAATAGTAATAGTAAATGCATACAACCGCGTATTTTTTTCGCATCTTAAGCTGTTGGAAATTACGTCATTAATTGATTCATCATCATCATTTCAGCCGAAAGACGTCCACTGCTGAACATAGGCCTCCCCCAAAGGGCTTGCCATAATCGCCACGCTTGGCACGCGGGTTGGCGATCGCAGTACGGTGTTAAAATGCATATAGAACCCTGCTGCTCATTCTGTAGTAAGTCCCTTAGTCGCGTTTTACGACACCCATGGGAAAAAATAGGATTAATTGATTAGCCAGCTCAACACTGCCCTGAGCCCTCTAGTAGAGTGTAGTGCATGATAAACTAAAGCCCCATTTACCCGATGTAAGTTACTTGCCTGTTTTTTTTTTTTTTGGGTTGGAAATTATCTAATAACTTCTCCCGCTCTGGGCGGAGTGGGAGGGCGTGTCAGACTTTTACTGACTAAAACCCACCCATATTCCTTCATTTGCCTGTGTGCCAGGGCCACGATATCCCTTTCGGACAAACTCGCAACCCTGGCAAGCATTGGTCCTAACGGACCCGTCAGTTGGTGCTGACATCTCTTTGAGGCGCGCGTTGCCTGTGGTTTACAATAAAATTGAAGCAATAAAAGACTTGCACGTCTTTTTTAAACACTGTTTAGGTTGTGCAACTTGAATCAAAGGTACCACAGCCAATGAAATTGCACCGTGTAAATCAGTATTCGAAAAGACAAAGTCATCACAGGCATATTCGCTGCGGGTAGTCATTCTGACTTTGTGAATTTCTAAATTATTTTGCCGGAAATTGAAAGACTTCAGTGAGTTCTGTTGTAATATGGTCTGCTGTGATGTATTGTCAGCTGAACTGTTGGGTGTAAATAAAATAGACGATGCAGTTCTGTTTCATTACCAGGCCAATATGCTTGGGCAATATGCGCTTGGTTAATAAACAGTCGGAAGCAGAAGATTTGATATTCAAAATCAAAATCAAAAGTCATTTATTCAAACTAGGCTGAGAAGCAGCAACATGTTTCGAGTATTCATGGCATGGTATAGCAACATGATCAAAAATGTTCTCGTAAATCGTGTTAATTTACCACCAATTTTTGTAGTCTGACAAAGGTCTTTATTGCAATATAGAAAAAAAAATCAGCCAAGTGCGAGTAGGACTCGCGCATGAAGGGTTCCGTAGCAGCAAGTAACATAATAGAAAAGTTCTTGTAAAGTGTTGAATAAAAGGTAAATTGTGGTTTACGATTTATGACGTATAAAAAAAAACTACTTACTAGATCTTGTTCAAACCAATTTTCCGTGAAAGTTTACATGGTAATGTACTTACATCATAAATATTTTTTTTAGTTATAGCATTCTCTTATTTTAGAAGTTACAGGGGGACACACACATTTTACCATTTTGGAAGTGTCTCTCGCGCAAACTATTCAGTTTAGAAAAAATTATATTAGAAACCTCAATATCATTTTTTAATACCTATCCATAGATACCCGTACCCGTATAGATACACGTATGGATTTGATGGAAAAAAAATTGAGTTTCTGGTCTAAGTATGGGGAACCCCCAAAATTTATTGGTTTTTTTTCTATTTTTGTGTGAAAATCTTAATGCGGTTCACAGAATACATCTACTTACCAAGTTTCAACAGTATAGTTCTTATAGTTTCGGAAAAAAGTGGCTGTGACATACGGACGGACAGACAGACATGACGAATCCATAAGGGTTTTGTTTTTTTGCCATTTGGCTACGGAATTCTAATAAAAAAACTCCTGAATATCCCAATTAAATCACTGCATTATACCTCTACAATAAACCCACACGCTAATTAATAGTTATCTCCTCGAAAAGTTACCCTGGTCCGATTAATCGCTCGAATGTCGCACCGGTATTACACTGTCACAGTTCTGAGTATCATTCTGCTTGACAAACGGACCTGTGACGTGGGGCGCGTGAGCCCGAGATAACGTCCAGGGGACGAATGAGCGACGTCCTGAATACACTACGCCGATAATCGCGTGCCGACGGGTGTATACGACGGGATAATTTGTTTTAACACGCGAAGATTTTAGAACACAATCGTATTTTGGAAAATATGTTTATTTCTGTTGTTTTGACCGACGATATCGTACAGTTTTGTTTATTTTTTATGCAGTTCTTAGTATCATTCTGCGTGACAAACGGACCTGCCGGGCACCTGAGCCCGAAATAACGTCCAAGGAACGAATGACAGACGTCCTGAACACACTATGCCAATAATCCAGTGAAAACGGGTACAAGTACCTATATATTAAGTCGTGATCCTAATTTTGTAGAACAATAATCGAATTTTATAAAATCTGTTTTCTTTTGTTTCCAACCTCGGGAAATGATGCAGTCTTTTGTTTTAAATTCGAAAGGAATCGCAGTACTATTTTGTTATTTTGATTTCAAGTTTAGAAGATCGTTTTGAATTTAAAATGTTTATTTTTTCTTTTTTACCTACATCCTCTGAAATGCGAGAACAGTCTGTTGTAACAAACGAAGGTTTGTTCTGAGTGGCATGCCACGCGTGAGCCCGAACAGTTCCAAAATGAACGAATAAGCGGTGTCCTAAATACGTAACGTACCTATTCGGAACGTCACGTTACAGTCGCTAAAATAATAATCGTGTAAGTACGTACCTAATAAGTTTCGTTACTCCAATCGTCTCAATTTTCAGTGTAATAAGTATTGTACAGAACGTCCATCGACACACTTATTAAAACAATTTATAATAATAAAGTTGTTATTGTCATTGTAAGATTTTTCCTAATGAATTGACTAGCACACCATATGATTATTTATTGATTTACTTATTGTTCCAATTTACAGAATGTTCCAAACATTAAACTCGAACGTCAATCAGCCGTAATAGGAGCGCCATTATGTATTTCGGCTAGACGTTTTGTAATACGCCGTTAACGCCGTATCATACAATTTGGCTGCGACATATAGGCCGCCCACGCACTAGGCAGCCGAAATATTTGAGCAGCCACTTATAGCATCCAATCGACGGCTAGTTTCCTTTCGTTGAGCGATATGGACGTGGAAGAACTTATATTTTTTTATCTATCTCGCTAAAACGCAAAGCAAAGAAAAGACATTGGATTCATCCTCTTTTTCTAGAAAGGCACTCAAAAGGCTTATTTCATACTTACTTTAAGGATACAGATCACAAAATACGTCTGGCTGCTACGAAAAGTGCGCAGAGACTGACGGCAGCCACATAAATTCGCCTACACTCACTCTGGTTGCACGCAGCCAATGGGCTGCCGTGTAATCAGGCGCGTTCCAATGGCTGCCGCAGCCAGGAGTTCGTGGCTGCTTAGTGCACGGGCTCCCAAAGACCGTCATATGTTTCGCGGGGGGCCATACACTCACAATGAAACAAATGACAATTACTGTCCGTCAGAATTATTATAAAACGCTACCGAAGCACACGCATTTCATCTCCAGATGTTTTCACAATTCAGAGACTATGAGTCAAGTTCGTTCACAGGGAAAGCTCTACAAAATTATACCGTAACGTCATAATGAAAACCGTTCGTAGAAGGAAGCAAAAAAATGGGAAAAATATTGAAAATTGGGAATTGGAGGGCTTTGATCTGCCAAAATCTGATATAGCATAGAATATTATCTGCTTATGAGAGAGGAAGTCAGAGGCTGATTATTATTGAGCAGTCTTGAAAATATCAAAGACTTTTTTTGCTGTGAGAACTTGATAAACGAAATCGAGATTGACTGGTTACCGGCGACAATATTATTAGGTTGGCAAATAAGTTATGTCAGTTAAAATCAACTTAAAAACTTCTGCTAAACTTGGATCGTCTAATGGCCGCTTGGAGAATGTTGTTTGTGTTGATTTAGTTTGCAAATTAACCCAACAAGATTTACATTGTGTTCAACTGTATTAATTGAAGACATTTATTTGTGTCTACAGTTTTTTTTTATGTTTAAATTTCAAGGTACACGGTCCTCAAATGATCTGACCAAGATTATTATCCGTGTTTTATATACACATTGACATTGATGAATTTTATATAAACAATGACATGAATATTTACTTTGTTAAGTATTATATTGTTTTAATTAAGTATTGTAAATGTGAAGACTATGTGGGTTATTGTTTATTTTTGTTTTTACTCAGTTAGTTTTCATCATTGTCTAGCAGTTTGAGTAATTTATGTAACCTACCCAAATGTCCTTTCTTTGGTATTGTTCGTTGAATCGGTGAGCTCCTCAAGTTCTGTGTTGAGCTGCACGACTACTGACAAATGCGTGCATTGACTGGACAGGTCCCCTCAATCTGTGTGATTATTTCATCAAAAGATAATTTCAGGCACCAATCTACATGGTCTTCACATGATTTGACCAAGATTATGTCTGGACTTTAAAAGAAACTGTGACCTCTGAGTTTGTTTCGGCCTTTCTTCTCAGAGTAGTCAGTTACGAAACGCCGACCTAATCTAGTTTTTTTTTTTTCATAATATGATTGACGTGAAAAAGTGTTTGTACAAACCTACTTACAGAAAATAAATATTTTATCATTATCATTTATCAAGACCCCTGTGCCTTGGAAAGAACGTAAAACCGTTATTCCCGGCTATCATTTTTAGATCTTTGACAGTTGTTACGGGTCGCCAGAAGCCCGAAAGTCTGACAACCAGTCTTAACAAGGGGTATCGTGTCACCCTGTAATAACTGGGTTATGGAGGTCAGATAGGCAGTCGCTTCATGTAAAATTCTGGTACACAGCTGCATCCGGTCAGACTGGAAGCTGACCCCAACATAGTTGGGAAAAGGCGGGCAGATGATGATGATTTGTTTTTTTTATTATTGAAGTAAAACTTCTTTAGGCACGCTTGACTTGGGGAGTAAGCTGGTGGATGCATGACGAGAGCGTTACGGAAGTATAATTAGTATTAATATTTGTAAGTTTTACTTCAGTCGTGTGGTCTAAAGCACACTCGTTTTTTTTATCACTTAAGTAAGTAAGTAATCATTTATTTACAAAAAACTTAGCCTAGGTAACATCAGGTTTGTATGAATAAGGGATGGGTATGGCTATTACTAATGAGTAAGACCCCTGCCCTTCAAACTAGGAAAATCCTGTATCTTGAAGGACAGAATGAAAAAACTTGAAAAACACATGCATTTGCTTTTTCAATTCACTTTAAACGTTGGCAAAATGGTCCACATCGGCTTTGCTTGCCGTATTAAAAATATAATATAATAAAGCAGCTTGGAAATTTTGGAACATAACATACTCTGAACATAACAGACTGTTTCAAAAGGTAGGTAAAGAATTGTTCATTAAACAGTATCTCAGTTTTTCCTTTAGTTTCTAGACGAATATTTTTTGCTAAAACATTATTAAAAGTACTAAAGGATGGGTTGAATTATGATAGCTATTTTATTAACAAATTGGTTACGGGCTTACAAAGTTCTTTGTTTTAATCTAAGAGTCGGCCTTCTTGTTCACAATTCGGCCTCTATGGGATAGGAAAAAGGTCATAAGTTATAAGCTTTAGCACTGGCTGGAGTGTTAGAATAGCGTGTTTTTTTTTTACGAAATATTTTGTGCCCGCTGGTCGATCTTGTGATAAGTTTTTAAAACTTTTTCGAGATCCATCATCAATCATCATTTCAGCCTAAAGAAGTCCACTGCTGGACATAGTCCTCCTCCCAAGGGGGGGGGGGGGTTGCCATAATCGCCACGCTTGGCAGGCAGGTTGGCGACCGCAGTATGGTGTAAAATGCATAGAGAAGAACGCTGCTGCCCATTTTCTAGTAAGCCCCCTTTTTTTTTTTTTGGGTGGGAAATTATCAAATAACTTCTCCCGCTCTGGGCGGAGCGGGAGGGCGTGTCAGACTTTTACTGACTTAAACCCACCCGTGTTCCTTCATTTGCCTGTGTGCCAGGGCCACGATATCCCTTTCGGACAAACTCGGAACATTGGCCCTATCGGACCCCGTCAGTTGGTGCTGACAACTCTTTCAGGCGCGCGTGGAATACGACGCGCCGTCGACCCGGGCCTGGTCCTTATCGGATGGTGAGCTACCCATCGCTCACCGTCCGTAAGCCCGCGCCTACGGTGGCCGGAAATCGGCTTGCGACTCCGACGCAATCTAGTAAGCCCTTATGTTGCGTTTTACGACACCCACGGGAAGAAATAGGATGGTGCTATTCTTTACGTCCGGCACCACACGGTACCAAGTCGAGATTCATACTTACGAGTAATATTATAAATAACAAAGTAGGTCTGTCTGTCTGTCTTTCTGTTACCTTTTACGCCTTAACGGCTAAAAGGATTCGGATGACACGGATAGACCACGGCCTGGTTTATGACAAAGAATACTTTTTATCCTTGTAGTACGTTCCCTTGAGATAATTTTCAAACTTCAAGTGGGAGAAGCCGCGGGCAAAAGATAGTCTAAAAAAATATGTCTTAAGTCTAGTAGCACCAGCGGGCCGAGCACGGGCGTGCCAAGACGTTTGTGACAAGACATGATAAATTATGTCATGTCAATTTGTACTAGCATTTTATGACAAAACAGTTTTATCGCTCAAACTGTGATAAAACGTGTGACTCAAGTCATGTCACAGTAGGCCGTGCTCGGCCCGCTGTAGTAGCCCATTACTAACAGACAGATAGATAATTACATTTAGGTATACCTACGTTCAAAGTGTTATTGGGTTTTTCTGATAGGGATTTCTCAGTAGCGGCCTGGATTTATGCCCAGTTGATGGCAATAGGCTCGCCCCCTATTACATGGGAATTTAACATAATTAATAAAACGTAGGTGTACTATAGGTACAACTCTGCCTTACCCTTTGGGGATTACAACCGTGAACCATCACGATTGTAATCCCTTTTATAAAGTCAAGAAGTAGTGATGTATCATTAATTAATAAATCAAATCAATAAAGTTGTTTCCCTGGGGTGTTTTATTAAGGGCAATTATAAAACGAACGAATAAAAAAAAACTTACCGACTGATGATGAGATACTGTTTTAATAACTTAACTTTAACTAAAAGTGGGTTGTGATTAATCCATTTCAAATATTAAAATTCTAGCCGTGCGACTAAATGACTAAATGAGCGACTAGAAATACAGAGAGAGTGCTGCTATTGAATCATTTGGGTTAGGTTAGGTTAGAACAGTGACTATTAGCGGCTGCCGTGCGCCAGATTCCTTCTATTCTTGGTGAATCATTAGGGTTAGATGAGGTTGTAAATATGAAAATTATTATAAGTATTAGGTCAACTGAACGATATAAATATGAATAAAAGCTTCTCATTTTGTATTTTAAATAACTCAAATTAATGTTTGTAAGTTGCTGTTCTGTTGTTTTCTCGTCACTCGCAGTCAGTCGCTCACTTAGTAATACCATAACGAAAATTAATAATTTTTTCACGTATATTTTTATTTACAATCACTCGTTTAAATATTACCCTTTTTTTAATCGTATAAAGTTTGAAAACAAACGCCAGTTGATGCCAACATGTGTGGTTTCATAGCCCGTCAATTCCCATAACCCGTCACTCAATTTGTGTGTAAACCTTATTTTATGTGTAATTACTAATATTGACCGATAACTTTTATGTGTGGTGCAAACTGTTAGTATAAGTTAGTTATTAATAAATAAATAAATAAAAAATAAATAAATTAACTAGGACATTCACGATCAAATTTGAATGACGTAAAACCAACTTAGGATGTCGTAAAATCAACTTTGAATGACTTAAAACCAACCGGCATTAACCGAAGAGTTTGATAAAACTCTTGGCAACCATTCTAATTTATACCTTACCTTACCTTAATAAGAGTTACATTGCAGTTACTTCCATTTTTGCATAATGCTATTGGAATAAAACCGTAAATGGATTCCTAAGACGTCGCGTTATTGGTTTTAGCCGATTGTTTTATGTAATTCAAATTTGATCGTGAATGTCTTACTTTAATTTAGAGTCCTTTTTTAAACGATGTCTACGTTTTATCTCAAATTGGTATTTCTTCATCGTATCGTAAAAATGCAATCAAACTAAATTAATATTACACTCCTTAATCCATTAGGTAATATGTTATTTTTAACTTGATTAATAATTATGGGAAATTTTAGTCAAGGTCCATATTATGGACCCACGATTTCAGATAAATTGAGCAACATACCGATTCCAGTTTTAAAGATAGTTAATAGGATGAAAGTAGGTATTTTATTTTTTTTAAATCTGCCTTTTTCATTTATGTCAATTTAGGGCCAAATACTCTAAAAAAAATATATGTTTAAAGTAACTTGTCACAAAAAAGTCACAATGGTACCTCCATTTATTGTGGTAGGTTCATTTACCGCTTATTCATGACTTTGTCAATATTAAAAGCTCATAAATTATAAAATGCACCAGACTGAAGCTAGCTTGTTGAACTAACTGCATGTGTCTCATGCATTGTCCAAGACGAAGTAGATTAAGTATGTACAGAAACCACTGTGAGACGAACATTGATTAATTGATAACTTGTCAGTTTACCTGAGTGTTCATGACTGAGTACTTTAGAGATTGGCGTGCGAATTGGTATTCAAGGAGTATTCACCTCACTAGATTGACGAGAGTTTACTTAGACCCCTGAAATAGTGGGATATATTACAATTTTGAGCGAATGGTTTGCCCTCTTGGTCCAGTACTCAATAGCATGACTGTTGAACTAGGTCCTGGGTTCGATTTTTAGGTTGGGCGGTGTTATTGGGTTTTTCGCGGACTCCTACTGGTTATATGACAAATCCATAGAGAAACCACTCATCATCATTCATCATTTCAGCCGCAAGACGTCTACTGCTGGATAAAGGCCTCCCCCAAGAAGGAGGCTGATTTGCCATAATCGCCACACTTGGCAGGTGGGTTTGGCGATCGCAGTATGGTTTTAAAAATGCATAGAGAACGCTGCTGCTCATTGTCTAGTGAGTCCATTAGTCACCTTTTACGACACCCACGGGAAGAAATGGGATGGTGCTATTCTTTACGTCCGCCACCAAACGGAACAAGAACCCACTCATTCTAACTAAAATGGTATATGAAGATTTAGAAAAAGTTCGGCTTTGTCACTCATTTCTGTACCTAATCAATAACAGTCTCCTTCAAAAACTTGATGTGCTTTATTAGCAGCGTATAATATTTTACACACATGAACACACACTCACATGAAACGCGCGCTCGCAACCACAAGTCCAAACTAATGCTTGAATAATCATTATTATTTACGTCACGACATGCACGTTGATTCGATCTCCCTGTAATGCTCCACGTTTGAGGAATGACTCCCAAGTCCTGCGGGGTAATTGCGTAACACACAATCAGTAGGAATCGGTTTCAATTTGACAGTTCAACAACATTCATCGCGTTATTTACGTTGTTGAGCAGACAAATTTTTCGAACATATGAAGCAATGGGTTAGCAATAAAATTCAAAATCATTCAGATACCAATTCAAACTGCGTTACGCAATTAGGGTGCTGGCTTAGTTTGGCTGGATCAGTTTCTGAACCTAAAACAAAAATAAATAAAAATAATGTGTTTAGGTACCAAATTCATGTGAATTTCAGAAAATAAACTTTTTACTTTACTTATTGTATGGTATGCAAAACTAGCACCAACACACACATGCATTTGATAAAACCAAAATGGAAGTATAATATTAAATTAAATTCAGTTAAAATCTTTTACAAGACTACACTACTCATACACACAAAAAAAGCGTTCAAATATCAAGACTGTTTCGTCCGACACGTTTGTCTGTGACACGGCGCGGTGTAAAAGGAAAACTAAAAGCTCTTTATAGACACGACGTTCTCAACTGGAGGAATTTGCAGCAGCTTTGAAACGAGCTCCCTCGATGTCCTTTAGTCCTGGTACCTGGGAATGATAGAGTATAGATTTATAGTGTGAAGTGACGGTAGTTTATTGCGAACAGTTAAGGAATTTAAAGAATGTTTTCTTGTTATCATTGTTTTTGAGTTTACATAGTAGAATAATAATCACATCACATCACACTATCACACTATATATATTATTATAATTATAATTATTATAGTACTTCTAATTATAATTATTATAGTAATTCTAATTATAATTATTATAATTATATCAAACACATAATATTATATTATATTATCACACTAATATTATATTATATTATCACACTAATATTATAAAGGCGGAAGTTTGTGTGTGTATGTTTGTTACTTCTTCACGTTCAAACGGCTGGACCAATTTAGATAAAATTTTGTATATAGGTAGCTGACACCCTGGATTAAGACAGGCTACTTTTTATTTCGATGTTCCCACGGGATCGAGACTTACGCGGGTGAAACCGCGGGGCGCAGCTAGTAAATATACTTTAAGGGATATTTTGCCTGTTGTTGTTTTAAAAGAAATAAATCAATGTTCTTGCTAATCTATAAACAGAAAAGAATATGATACGCTTTATTATGTGCACCATACAAGTTATAGATAATAAATTCAATGATGTATAAGCTTACGCAGAAATTACAATATTACATTTAAAAAAAAACAATTACGTAGTCCGCTAGAATTTCCTTCCATAATAGGCACAATTTCAACAATAACATAAGTTATCATGGCAAAGTAATAACAACCGCACAAGTCGATCCATCAGGTTAAGCTACGCTTGCCGGGGTTGGTTCGTGGATGGGTGACCATCTTTACATACTGAGACTCTTCCGTGCCTCGGAAAGCAAGTTAAGCCGTCAGTCCCGGCTGTCATTTATGGATCTTTAGCAGTCGTTAGGGGTCGTCAGAAGCCCGAAAGTCTGACAACCAGTCTTACCAAGGGGTATCGTATTACTCAGTTACTGAGTTGTGGAGGTCAGATAGGCAGTCGCTCCATGTAAAAATACTGGTATTTAGCTGCATCCGGTTAGACTGGAAGCCGACCCCAACATAGTTGGGGAAAGATTGATTGACTTTTTCTTTTTTTTTTTTCGTTCTGGCTTCGCACGGTTTGTGCATTTAGCCAATGTCACGTTTTAGTTCTTGTATAGTATTGATGAAATGAATTATAAATGCATGATTATGATATCCCCGCCCACTCCCCTTGAGTTTCAGTAAAGATGTGGCACTTTACTGAGACCTCACGCGGACTTCTTGAGAGAACTTGAAGCGAAGTTGCACTGTTTTGTTTCATTTGCCTACACTAATGCACGTTCACAAACACTTAATGGTTAATAATCCACCATTATTACACATTAATATTCGGCTAAACACAAATTTTGGAAAATTAAACAAACTGCAGCTGAACATGACGCTTCACTTTCACGCCAAGAAGTCGATTGATTGACTTATAAATTCATTTAAGGGTGCTATTACAAAAAAAAACTTTTTCGTCAATTTCTTATCTAATTGTGAGAAAGCTGTTTTTAAAAAAATATAGGTTATTTCAATACTATTTTCCGAGACTATTTGTAAAATTTTGATACCTAGTTCTTTTTACTACCTTTTTGTGTGGATGGTGAACATGTTTGCTTACATAAAATATTTTTATAAACTAAATGTATGTTATTATTTACTAATTACAAATACACAGCTAATTATGTACACTAAGAAGATACTAACTACGAAAAAAAATTACAACATGAAAAATATAAAAAATAAAAAAGACACTTAAGCGTCGAAGTACTCGTCCGCATCGCTGTCATCCGGAAACGTGCCCAGAAGACTGGCAGCATTGCCACGTTGAATGGCAATGCTAATTCTTTGGCCGAAGAACGAGCCAGCCCTCTGGTCACGTGAAGTGTCGATCAGTCGGCGAGAAATTTCCTTAAAAAGGAGACGCGCACTCGGGCCCCATGACCCGAGCGTTTCGACCCCAAACGGCTCAAAACTGTAGTTACCCATAAGATTACAGTATTTGCGCCGCTTGAGGGTCTCAGCAGCCGCAGCAGCGGAGCACGATAACACGGTATCGTCAATTTTCTGTGAAGAGGCAACGGAAATTACTTTTTACAATATTATAAGCCAACAGTTTCGAATAAAAATTGCTATCATTTGGAAGTGAAGGAGTAATCTATCTGTGGCAATTATTAGTTACATTTGGTTTAGTTTAATTTTGCCGCAAAATGTGCCGAAAACCTGCTAATTTTTGTCAGATTTGCGAATGCTTCCTTAAAATAATTAATAATTGTCTCACTAACATTAAAATCTACTAGTAATATAAAAAAATGTCATACAAGCCTATCAAGGTTCAAGAAGAGATTTACGATTTTTTGATTCACAGGAAATAGGGTCTCCTACAAAGTTTATCTCAAAAATTTCGTCACAAAAGCCTCTAGTCTCTTTAGTTCGTCTTAATGTATTTCCTTTGTGTCTAGAACCTAGCGTGGAGAGACGTCGTCCGGTGATCGATTTAAACGTTTTAAGCCGGGTCTGCTGCGCTCATAGTTGCGTGTTTCAAACAGTTACAAACATGTTTCAAACACGATTTTAATGATTTTGATTTAGGCCACGCCCCCAAATCGTTTTTATAACAGTTTGAAACACGCAACTATGGGCGCAGCAGACCCGGCTTTAGGTTTCAGGGATACAACCATTTGGTGTTATTTTTTGTTTCTTGGGGTAAGAGGCTTATTTTTGCAAAATTCTTGTCTTGTAAGCGTCAATGTAAGTCAAGATGACTCATCATCGGCACGGTTGGCGCAGTGGTTAAGCGATTGACTACTGCGCTGCGTGTCGCGGGTTCGATTCCCGCACGACACAAATATTTGTATGACGTACAAGTAGTTGTTCCGGGTCTGGCTGTTTGTGTATGTGAGTTTAAATGTTTGTAAACGCACCCACGATACAGAAGAAATTCCTAGTGTGGCGCAACGTTTTTTTAAAAAAAAAACAAATGAACAATACAACAAAAAAAAAATTATCTACAAGTTTGGCACCTTCAGTAGCCATCCACTATTTCTTGTACAACGAGCAGGCAACAGGGCACGCAGGATACGATATTAAGACCAAGCCCATCGATTGTGGAACAGCACGACATTGGCACTCTAGGGCAGTTACATCTATGAATATCGTCGCATCGTTGAGCTCCTTATGTTCTGAGTAGAGCTGCGCGATTACTGACAAATGCGTGCACTGACTGGTCAGGTCCACTCAATCTGTGTGGTTCTTTCCTCAAAAGACCATTTCAGACACCAATCTACATGGCCTTCACATGATCTGACCAAGATTATGCCTGGACTTTAAAAGAGACTGTGACCTCTGAGTTTGTTTCGGAATTTCTTCTCAGAGTAGTCAGATAGGAAACGCCGACCTCATCTAGTTTTTAAAATATGATTGTCGTGTAAAAGTGTTTGTACAAACCTACTTACAGAAATAAAAATCATTTATCCATCTGAGCAAGTTTTCGTTGCTTCGACCAATCTATGTCCGTAGACACGCTTTAGAGAAGAAAAGACTTAAGGCTCTGGCAGACAGGCGCGACGCAACTAATAGAACGATTTTTATTTTTCTTCATGGAAATTGTTCTACCATAATCGCGTCGCACCGTCGCGTTGCGCCTATCTGCGGGACCCTTTATAATTAGAGTCACTTTAGAGTATAAAATATCATAAACAGCCCAGGAAATAGTGACCAGAAAGCTTGATTAACTACTTGAAACTAGGTTAAAATTTAATTTGTTTCCTAGAATTTGGTAGCAGCTGTTTCAGGATATTAAACATTAATAAAACATGAATATTTGAAGATAATATTATGTTTCTTTAAAACACAGTCTCTATTATTTCTAGGCACTGTCGGAAACTTCCAAAGTCTAAGTTAAGTATATAGACAATAGGAACAAAAGGAAAATGCATTTTCTACAAAATGTGTCGTAAAATATTTTCAAAGCCAAATTGAATTTTCTATCGCAACAAAACAATGCAGAGGATTTTGATTCGATTTTGTATTTGCGCCCATATAATATTTACTACTTTTTGGATTATTTTATACTGTTTTCAAGATAGATTTTCGGCTGTATCATTTATTTATTTATTAAAAATTTTGTAGACTTAACAGGTGTCAACCCAAGGCATCTACAAACAAGTTACATTTTAGTAATATAAGTATTCGTTACAGTTACAATTTGTTTCTAACATTATTATAATTGCTAAGCTACTAACTTATACTGAATACGGCTTAGCCTAGTGACGTCGTTATCATGAGTTCACTTATGTGACATGTCTTGTGTGTGAGGTGGACATTCGCCGCAGATATAATTTTGTTCACAGTGAACAGGTCCACGTCTTGAGTTAGTATGATCGAGTTGAGGAGCGTAATCGTCATAAATCAATACGACACTGCAATACGACTGATACTTAATTTGTTAGTAATTAAAACGTGACATTGTGTATTTTCTCTTGATTATCTGAAATATTTTGTTCAAAATTCAGATCATAATTCTAAAAGATCTTAGTACTATTCCACTGTAGATTCAAAAGGCACCTTGATTTGATATGTTCAAAGTCAAAGTGTTTATTCCAAATAGGCACATTTATGGCACTTATACGAGGTTATAAGTTCGGTTGTATGTTTTTTTTTTTTTGTTTGTTCACCTATTGCTCCGTAGATTATGGACCGATTTTGAAAAATCTTTTTTTTTTGAAAGGGTATGCTCCTGAGGTAACTCATAACTGTCCTTCATAGCTACATGCAAAAACTAAACTGGGAAAAGAAAGGAGTTAACATAAACGGGCAGTACCTAAGTAACCTCAGATTTGCAGATGATATTATCATCTTTTCGGAATCAGCATCTGATCTAGAGACAATGGTTACTGATCTACACTCCGTTAGCTGTGAAATCGGTCCGGAACTCAATACCTCAAAAACAAAGATCATGACCAATAGCCAAAACATACCAATCAGAGTCAACAATACCGCACTAGAATATGTGCACAACTACATATACCTGGGTAAACAGATCTCATTCTCTAAGTCCAGACATCACGATGAAGTGAAAAGACGAACCAACATATCATGGAACAAATTCTGGAATACCAAAGAAGTACTTAAATCAAAGCTACCAGTGAACCTTAAAAAGAAAGTCCTAGACTCCTGTATTCTGCCATGCCTCTCTTATGCTTCTCAGACCTGGATATTTAATGATAAAACAAAAAAGCAAATACAAGCATGCCAAAGATCGATGGAAAGAAGTATTTTAAACCTCAAAAGAAAGGACAAAATAAGAAGTACAGAAATAAGAAAATCGACTAAAGTCATTGATGCTCTAGATCACTGCAAAAAGCTGAAATGGAAATGGGCAGGCCAAATAGGTCGAATGGACGTCAACAAATGGACTAAAAAAGTAACTATTTGGACAGGACCTTCGAATAAAAGAACCAGAGGTAGACCTAGAGAGAGGTGAATCGATGAAATAAATAAAACAGCAGGAAATGACTGGATATTCAAGGCATCAGATAGAGAGTTTTGGAGAAAAAGGGAGGAGGCCTTTACTCGTGAAGAGGTCCTTAATTGACAAATGGTATTTTATTTTATTTTTTTCAATGCATGTACATATTTATATGAGTTACAATTATTATTGCTCAAACAGTAAAAATTTTAAAGTTAAATAAAAATATGAATTAAACAAATAATGTAAATTCAACTATTGATGAATTAGGTAGGTACTTACATTTTATTATGTTGTTACACTTTTTACTAATGGATAAATACAATTATTTTTATCTCATATTTATATAATGATTTGAAGTAAGTACTTTTTTATTATGTTTTTGCTGCATGCATCAAATGAAATATCTATTTTATGATTGTTATGTTAATTTTTAATTAATGAATAAATAAAGGCTATAATAATAATAATAATGCTCCCGAGGTGGTTCAATTGCCACCAAATCAGAATCTGATGAGGAGATCCCATGGAAATCGAGGGAAACCCTCAAATTTTATAGACAAACCTATAGCGATTTAAGTATTTTTTATACTCGTAGTAACTCGTGCATTTGCTCCTGGAAATCACCATTTATTGAAGTGGAACTGATGATAGAGACCACAGATGGTCACCGGAACAACTTATTAATAATAAGTATTTAACGGGTTGCGAATCGATTACGTACTTTAATATGGTAGCTAAGCAATTTATGCTCGTCACAATGCGTATGGTGAGTGGCAGTTCTCCTGCCAGGAGCACTCCTCTACAATTAACGTCCCAGCATCGGGAAAAGCAATATTTTGTAAAAGGTGATGAGCAGTTAACATTAGGCTATTGCAACTTAGATAAATTAAAAATTGACCTACTAAAAAGTGAAAAATAAAAAACTTTTTATAAAAAAAATAACCGACTTCCAAAAAAACACTATAAAGTGAAAAATAACTTTAATTTCGGGAGTCATAGTGTTTTTTTGGAAGTCGGTTATTTTTTTTTATAAAAAGTTTTTAAGAACGTCAATATTTACAAAAAAAAAGAATTGATTCTAGTCGCCCCTTCCAAAAGGTAATGAATGAAGAATGGGCAAGAACTCCACCGTTACTCTTTTAAAATGTTGTACAATATTTTTATAGGTACATTAATTATAATTACAATTATAATATATGTAAAGACGATGCACCTAGAATAAAATTACTATACCACAATAGGTAAAAGAGAGAAGTGTTAGTAAAATGACCGGTAAGCAGTTAAAACAAAAGGACCTGTAGGTCCTTATGTTATAATTTCTGCTGTATTATCATGGTTGTAACATACATATTACAACCATGCTAATATTAATGTAACGGCAAGTTAAAAAGATAATGAAAAGAGAAAAACCCGAAATTATTCAATCAAAAGTCGAAGACAGATTTAATTCTGTTCAAATTCAAGTAAAATAGATGAATGCGATCCGTGAAGATAGTATCGAAGGATACAAAGCATGGCGACGTTGATAGATCGGTCCTATCGATAATGTAGCGATCGCTCGATATCAATCGTCTGCACTGCAGCTGAAATGATTAGACCTGTCGAATGAAAATGATTAAGAGAAATCGTGACATCTGATTTCCATTTTTTTTTTCTCTTTTTAAGAATTTTGCAAAAAGTATGAATGTGAAATTACTCTCATTGATTGAAGGTATAATGGTTATTCAACTTTAGCATTTAACATTGCACGGCTGCCCCATTTCAAAACCTAGTAAGGGACACTAACAAAAATCGTTTTATTGCATACCTAATCTCGCTAACCAGGAGGGGGTCTACTCCGAAGCGTTAATCCAAAGTATCGGCCGAATGTTCGGCCGTTTTATGACTTCCATAGTTACCTTTTTTGACTTTGAATCCTTACCCGACTTAAAGTCACATTTCTGACTTTGGCTTATCTCTTTGACCGCCGTTTTTTTTTTCTTTCGCCGTAGTAAGCCATAGTTAGCCGTAGTCAAACAACGGCTGACCATTCAGCCGATACTTGCAAGATTATGCAATTTAAGGATTTTTTAATTGTCTCTTACTCGTACTGGGTTTTGAAATGGGGCAGCCGTGCAGCCATCGTATGAAATTTCTAACAATATGTTATGACTACATCTAGCAGATGACAATAATAAAATCCTTGATTGTTATGCATGATTTGAATATAGTTTCTGGATAGCCATAATTAATGTCGATTATACATTTATTTAATAAATAAATGTATAATAATTATATAAAATTCTTATTTCATTTGATAGCCCAATTCTTGAGGAAGGTTATAGGCTTAACATTACACTACAACCCTTAGGAGCCGAGCAAACAGAAAAAAGACAGAAATAACGGTAAGCGAATACGAAGTAATAGGAGGGAGCAAACTTTGCTGTTATTTTAGTTTAATATGGTGTCTTACGACTTCCGCGCGAACGTAGTCGCGGATATAAATTACTTGGTAATATAATGATAGGTAGAGTATTTACTATTATTTCTCCGGATCGAGATTCAAAGCATTTCCATGCACTAGTCACTACCATCACATATCAATTGATGTATTCAACTATTCATACCAATTATGCAGTATCACTGAATATCATGTTAATCTAGCACTCGAGAGCTGCACTAAAACAAGGGCAGTAACGACCTCAACGGTTACATAGGATTACAATTACGTAGTTGTCACGTCACGGATTGGTGGTCGTTCTAATAGACTAGCTTCGATGTGACGTAGGCATGAAATTGTGTGATGTACAGCGTGTTGCTATTGTTAGCTGACAGTTTTTGGTTGGGGTGTCATTTTTGTGGTTATAGTTATTTATGGTAAAGAAGGTGCCTGGTGAAAAGGACACTGCCAACAGACCAGCTTAAAAAAAAACGAGTGACCCTTAAACATCGCATATGAGTGTGTAATATCTGACATCTCATCTTGGTAATAAGCAACTAAGCAGCGACAGAAACTAACCTCGCTAAATACTGAAATATTTATTCGAATAACTTACTATTCATAGTGGACGTTCACTAGTTGAAATTCGGACCCCATCTACTCCAATATATACAATATGTAACAAAAACCCTGTTGTTCCTTCTACCTACGTTTTAAGGATCGGTATACTTACCGAATACAGGAAGTCATTTATAAAAACTGTTCAACAAAAATCATTAAAATAAATATTTAATTATTAATATTTGTAATGTTTAACTGATTTCTAACCTCTTTAATTCTTTGATTTTGGCTTCTCGACTAGCCAATGCTTATTTTAAATTATAATTCCACCAATGTTGTGATTGTAGGTTAATGTCCACACATGTTCCCTACATTTTGACGAGATATGATATGATTTTGTTTTCGCGATTTCAGGTTTGTTCCCATAGTAAAAGTTGTTCATAATGATGAGTACAATGACCCCTTAAGAGATTTCGAGTATGAACCACCTTATAAAGTACTTACTAATTCCATGCTATTAAAAAGTACTTACTCCATGCTCAAGCTGTCACTTGCCGTTACACACTTCCGTCCCTTTTCATGAATCACTGCCACAGAAAGCGAGTAGGTACATATCATAAAGAATCAGAAGTAATTCCTACACTGAATAATAATAACCACTAGTTCTTTAAAAGTTGGTTTTAAACTCAATGAACAAAAATAAAAACATATCCAAAAACCAATCACACTTTGCAATTTGTTTATGAAAACGTAACAGTGATACATTCCGGTGGATTTTTTTTCGTGTAGTTCATTCAACTTCAACGATAATGAAACACTTCAGCAAAAAGACTGCAACAAAAATAAATATTCCTCGAAACTATTGCGTTGTAAAATTTTCCCTTAAACTGTACAAGTGCATCAAATAAAATACCTTTTTAGACACCTCTGTTGCCGCGAGGGTTTAAGTAAGCGAAACTATCCTGCAAAACTGTACTAGGTAGGTGAAATGTTATACAAGTTCATGAACTATGAATTCTTAGAGCGCACTTCCTTAATTTAGAAGTTTCTAGAATTTGCAGTTAAAATTTTGCATAATGTTCTTTATCGCTTCCATGTTTCTTTTCTTAATTTTATTTATGTGATAAACTGAACTAAGCTACTTTCTCTTAAGGCTTGTAATCACTTCAATATCCTTGAGCATTTGGGCGGGGCTAACGATCCATCTCCGCGCCACTCCGCTACCCGCATCGGACACATTTTTAACTTATTATAATATAAAGAATACATATTTTTAAAAAGTAATAAAACTTATTCGTTTTCCTTTGTATTGTAAAGTAGTAGATATTTTTTTTATAATCTTTTGATTTTAAATGAAGGAGTAAAATGGTTTCATCTCAACGATTTGGACGTGATTTGGTTTTTTTTTCTTATTATGAGATACCGATAAAAAAAATCTAGCTAAATCAAATTATGTATCATATCATGTAGATTACTAACTATTTTTTTCAGATAGAATTTTTCTGTAAATGTCGACGAAAAGTCGCTTCGTCTGCAGGCTTCTTTCAAGCGTTTTTCGAGAGAGCAGCCAACATACAGCATCAACGCGTCTTTTAGTGACCACTGACAAGACTTTGGAGTTGCTTGTTGTTTTTCTTTTATTCGTCACGAATGTAAATTAAATGCTCCCAGAATATCGAAATCTACATTTTGAATAAAGGCTTCTACATACCAGCGCGACTTGTCGCGCGACGCGACACGGCACAAAACGGGACGAGCGGTGCCTTTGTGTCGTGTCGCGTCGCGCGACAAGTCGCCCCGGTATGTAGAAGCCTTAACGATGACGATATAATCCATCAGTTCCACTTTTCGAATAAAATTATTACACTGAATACAGAATATTTTTTGCAGTTAAATTGGTTTAAAAAAGTATTGGATGGGAGCTACGGAATGACACTTCAAATATTTTTTTACGACTTTAAGTGTGTGCAACGCAAAAACTATTTTTCATGGCATGAAGTGATCAATTTCGGTGAAATAAAAAGCTTTTTCAGAAATAATTCGACTGTAGAATGGAACGTGGTTTGCATAAATCATGTCGCAAATAGATAGTACAAGCAACAATAAAAATAAAAAACCGGCCAAGTGCGAGTCGGACTCGCGCACGAAGGGTTCCGTACCATTATCTATAAAAACGGCAAAAAAAAAAACGTTTGTTGTATGGGAGCCCCCCTTAAAAATTTGTTTTATTTGAATTTAATTATTTATTTTGAAATTGAATATAGACAGACAGACAGACAGACGGCGGAGCCTTAGTAATAGGGTTCCTGTTTTACCCTTTGTGTACGGAACCCTAAAAAACATCGTAGTGTTTGCTTTAATCAGCGCTAAAAGGTTTTTTTAGTTTTATACTAGACGTTTGGTCGGTTAATATAAAACTAAAAGAAACCCTTAAGCCTTATAAAAAGCTAGTAATTTAACCTTTAATTGGTGACATGGCTTTTGTGTTTTGTACGGAGGCCTGTGTCCCAGCAGTGGGAACATTATAGGCTGATTATGTTTATGGTTTTTGTTGAACGTGACTGGTAACGAGCGGTCCGAGACGCCGCTGTATTTAGTCTATAACATATATGATTTATTATAGCCTACCCTAGTATGTATTTAGTGTTAAATAACATACTAAAGTATAAATTAAAAGAAATTCGTGTACTTTACATAAGGTACTATACTCTGCAAGTTGCTTGACAACACAAAAAACAATTACTAATAAAATAATAAAAATCAACATAATTATTTTTATAACAAAATATTTTTTTTCATTAAAGTTAAACAACTCGAACATAAAAATAAAAACTATAATCTCAAGCGTCGTTTCACAAAACTGACAGCTGTTGTTAAACTCTGGTATTTTCTATTTGCCTATTTATTTCGCACGCTGCAAACACACATGTTTTTCGCACGAATAACAATGGTAATTCGATTAACGATGCTATTAGGAGGACAACAGGCACAGGTTTTCCGTGTTTTTGACTTGTGTTCGTGATTTTATGGTACAGGTGGCCTATCAGGACCCGAAATACGCGCCAGATTATCGAAATTGGACTTTGCGACTGTCGAAAACTGATTACTATAATTAAGTGCTTCGCACTATATTTGTTTCCCGACTGCCTACGCACCGCTCCTTTTTAACCGACTCATAAAAAGGAGGAGGTTCTCAAGTCAGCAGTATTTTATTTTATTAGGAGCTTTAGAAACATCCATTGCAAATAAGTGCCGTGAAAAAATTAAATAAATCAATATAGTTAAATTGCAAACAAAGTGGTGACAAGAGGTCTGAGACGCCGCTCCACAACTTTAAATCGATCATACTTACATATTTGTGCCTGGCTGACGCAGTTATCCTCCTCTACGGTGTGGGTGCACCTAAACTTAAAGGTATTGAGGCGGTCAAACACGGGAAATGCGAGGCAGGGGTTGAAATGATGTTTCACTAGGGCTGCTCGGCCTGTGAGGCCACACGTCTCACACACCGTTAAATATTAATCCGGTTAGCTAGAAAAAAGACCGAGATAAAATCTTCCAAACAATTACTGAAGAATACTTTAGTAGTGTGTCAATAAATACAACACCCTGTATGACAATCGTAACGCCTGTCCAAGACGAAGACACTAGTTCGTTAGCGATTCCATACACAATGTAACATCAACTTAAATTTAGTTATTTTGTTGCTAAACACACAACAATAAATTCTCTATTATGATGAACGTATAAATTTTTATCGCCACTGCGGTATTAACTTTTAACTCCCCTGCACCTGCAATAGACGAGATTAAATTGTGCAAAACTGCAGTAAAATCTCAAGATACTTTTTGTGGAATTACTTATTTATTATGTGGTTTAGTGAAGACTTGGTTTTCTTAAAACCTAGATGTTGCCTGCAGTTTTACTTGCATTCTATACTCCATTGGTTTTAAAGTAGTTAAATAAAGGTAAAGAAATCGTAAAAAGAGTTTTTATAGATGACACTTTCTTGTTTGAAAACATGTTGTAACTTATAACCAAATTAAATGGATTTTTGATTTTTACGATAGTTTCCTCTTTTAATAATGTATGTTAAACTTTATCTTTTCTTCTTAAACGACTCTTCCTTGATGTAACTGCTTGAGCACATTTTTTTTTATTAGATTATTAATAATACTATGATATTTTGTAATCCGTCTATTGTAAAGAGCCCAAAAATTCAGGTTCTCAAAACGTAGACGAATTATAACGTTGCTAAATAAACATCTTTCTTGGGGTCCCCAGCTACAGGACGTAAGTCGCAAACTTTTTGCATCCGGGAAGTCCCTGAGACGATTGCGGAACTTTCTTCCAACTGCCACTAAAACTGCGCTTGCACAATCCCTTTTACTACCCATCCTTGACTACGCTGATGTCAGTTATCTCGATCTCACTGAGGCACAACTGGATAAACTTGAGCGCCTTCAAAACTTTTGCATAAGAATTATATTTGGCCTGCGCAAATATGATCACATTTCCGAATTCCGTACAAAGCTCAAGTGGTTACCCATACGTCTTCGCCGGAGTTCTCATATCTTATTTCAGCTCTACAGTATTCTGTTCAATCCTACAACCCCCTCTTATCTTAAAGAACGTTTCAAGTTCCTTCATGACACACATAATAGATATCTGAGGTCATCGGAGAACTTGAGACTAGAGATGCCGATGCATTCCACTAGCTTTTATGACAAGTCTTTTACAGTTCAAGCCACTGCTTGAACTGTAAAAGACTGAGAAAGTGCGGTTATGGAATGCCTTGCCCGTGTCGGTAAGGCGTGCTCAATCTTTGTCCACTTTTAAGATTCAGGTAAAAAAACACTTCCTCTCTCCTTAAACATCATCATTACATTATACAGTTCCCTGCTCTTGTTTCATGTGTATTATTGTTTATATGTATATATTTATTAGATAAGTGTATGCTTTGTGTATATACGTATTTATTGTATATGTTAATGGTACACCACTGACTACCTGCAGTATTGTATCTCCTGCTCCCTTTAATCCATCCAAAGGTTGTCTGTAAAAGATCGCTTTTAGCGATAAGACCGCCCATTGTGTCACCCTATGTAAAATTTAAACATTTATATCTTTAACTTTTTATGGTGTACATAATAAAGAGTGTTCTATTCTATTCTATTCTAAATTGAAGAGCAAAACTGTGAAGTAGCAGACCAACTGAAGTGACAGGTATTATTACGTTTAGTCGGTTATTTCACAGCTGTCTCGTCACGTGGTTTTTTTTGTTTTCCTTTATTTAACTACCTAAACCAACAGAATATAGGGGAACAACTTTTCATCGCTGCCTGTGTAGAAAGATCCCGTGACTCATAGTTGTGGAGTAGGAAGAAAACCGTTGGCTTTTAAGTAATAGAAATCTGAAACGAGATCTAGATCAGATTTACCTCACTGACAAAAGTTAACCTATAAAGATTTAACTACGAAAAAGGGGGCAACTACTTTACATACCTATGTAAGTCGATGTGTTAATGTTGCGCATGGTCTATCTGTATCTGAAAATGTCATACAAAGTCGTTCATACAAACGTAATACCAACATAATTTGTAAATCAAACATATTCTTAACGTAGTGTGTATTTATTTCGATTGGATTACAGAATATCTATGTTCCCAAATATATATTTTGAAAGGACAATGATAAAAAAACGAGAAATTTAAAATTTCTATACAAAAAATATTTTTTTCTTATCTCTTGTTTAAATCAGTATCCATTCAAAATATTTATTTCGGAACCTAGATATTCTGTATTTCAGTCGAAATAAAGATACAGTACTATAAAAATATGTTTGATTTACAAATTTTGTTTGTATGCACTTCGCATCCATCGCCGGCCTCTTAGGGATTGCGTTTACGCGTGATTGAGTAACAAACATCGTTACAAACTTCCACTTTTTATAATATACTTAAATGTAAAGTATAGATCAGAAGTTTATTTTGTTTTACTCTACTGTTTGATTTCCCTCATTTCTTTCGAGAGTGTCATTAGGAATGAAAACAGAAGCGTGTTTTTCTTTCGGCTTTAAAGCTTACTATCATTGTGTGCCTTCTCGATTAAGTTCAAGAATTTATTCTTTAGAATTGTAGCTTTATACCTGTAGATATTTTGAGTGACTTTTCTTACTATTTCGATTCATACATAAACTCACGCCTTCTTCCCTTGGGGGTAGGCGGAAACTATAGAACGTCACCTGCTACGCTTTTACATACTACCTTTGCTTCGTTTAAGTTTTTTTGTATGTTTCAAATGTGTTGAAAAAGTCTTTGTTTGCCATTCTTTAAATATAATGATAAATATAGCGTAACCTGGAGTTCTAAAATACGGGTCTACGCTTAGTTTAGACTGCAGATCCCCACAATTTTTTTTTTTTTCTGAACATACCTATCAACTTAATGTTTATAATATATTGGTTGGAGATAGATAAACATAATTTATAAATGTCTAGATTTTTATTTGAGACACGTAACTACTTTATTGTAAATGAAGTTATTATTAATGTTTAATATTATAATCTAGATTAGTCTGGGAGTTCTAAACGTTTATTAAAACGTTAATTATATTTTTTGTAATATAATTAATATTGTTGACCTTTATTATACACTACAATTATATTAAACAAAAAAACCTTGCCCTTTCGTGTTCGTGGAAAGACAAATATTTGAACGTTGGCCAGGACTCATAATTATTCGATGAAATAATTTAAAAGTATAATTTTTATGTTTCTTTTGTGTGTTTCTGTTGTTTGCGATGCGGATGGGAATTGTTTGATGCCCTATGATTCAGGACTGCCTCGTTGTTGGTCTAGTGGCCGCATGCGCTACTGCTGAGCGAGATCCTGGGTTCGATTCCCGGTACTGGCAATGTAGTAGTGGGTTTTTCTATCTGGGATTTCTCAGCAGCAGCCTGGAGTCTAGATTTGTGCCTGGTTGATGGCTAAAGGCTTGCACCCTGTTACATGGGACTTAAAACTAACTGGAGAAATGTGGGTGTACTACAGGTACACCTCTGCCTTACCCTTCGGGGAAACAAGGCGTGATGTTATGTTATGTGTATGTGGGACTTTAAAGTAGCACGTTGTCTGAATACAGCTTTATCTATTGTTATTATCTGTAAAAGCGGGAGTGATCTCGAAATTGAAAAGGGATTCGACAGAGAATAAGACGAGCAAAATTAAATTAGAGCCAAGAAATATATTTATTATTTATATTTTAATTAAAAGATGTTAAACGTTTTTTCAAGTTTAATTTCGACAGCACCCTAAATGTACATATTATTATTATTTTACGTCTGTTAGCTTATATAGGTTCGCCATCGTTCACTTAAATAATAACTCCTCGATTTTGTATTTCGTAACTTGATTATTTTTATTAAAAATACGTCTTTTGTTAGACTTAACTTCTTGATTATTATTTGATTAAATTCCTAAAATCATTTTACGTTAATATTATCTTATTTGATAATAACAAAAATAAAAAGTTAATTAGTTGTCGACATTAGACCTTGAACCAGAACCATCCTGACTATACTTTATTTAATATGTTATATATATATTATTTATATAAATATTATTTAGACGTATATAATTCTTAACTAATATTAAAAATGCAAAAGTGAGTTTGTTTATTACGTTTTCACGCTAAAACGGCTGTTATGAATTTGACAGAGAGATAGTCTGGGACCTGGAGAAGGAAATAGGCTGCTTTTTTATCCTGGATTGCAGAGGAAGTCGCGGGTAACAGCTAGTAATATTATAAATGCGAAAGTGAGCTTGTTGGTTTCGCTTTCATGCTAAAACGGCTAAACGGATTTGGACGAAATTTGGCACACGGGTAGACCATGGACTGGGCTCCTAACATAAGATACCCGGGCGAAGCCGCGAGCATAAGCCAAACCATAAATTAGGTAGCCAAGTAATCGCTGTTTAATAGATTCACAATAATTTACCACACATGCTAACGATACAGCCAAAGCCTATTTTTGACTATGACGCATGGACAACGGCGGACAACAAAAGAAAAAAATCCTAAAGTGCGAGTTGGACTAGAGAATTATAGGTTCCGCATCACCACCAGACATTAACATTTATTTCACTGTAATAATTAATTTTTTCATAGTTTCTGGTGTGGGGATTTCTCCCCCTTTTTTTTGGGTATGAAATTTTCAAATATCTTCTCCCGTTTTAGGCTGAGCGGGAGGGCGCTTAGACTTTTACTGACTAAAACCCACCCGTGTTCCTTCAGTTGCCTGTGTGCCAGGGCCACGATATCCCTTTCAGACAAACCCGCAACTCTGGCATGGGGGATTTCTCCCTATGATTTGGATATTATTTTTGCCATGCCATGATAATAGCTCCATAGTTAGACTTATACCCCCTTATTTATAAACGTTGCTTAAAATTAAGATAAAATAAAAAGGTCAAAAATGTATGGTACTGTCGCTAACAATTACTTAACTATATGCAACGTTTATAAATAAACCCCATACTGTCTGAAAATATCTGTTAGCTATGTTAGTTAGTTAAAAAGATACACCCATTGTTAGAGACAGTCAAACATATAAGCTGCCTTGGCGGTGTAGTGCGTCTGGCATGTTCGTTGAGAACCGAGTTACCGATTTTTACGGGCTCTTGAGGAAACTCAAGGCATCCTTCCTGACTCGACTATGTGCATGTACGAATCAAATAGTGTCTGCAACACTTCGCTGTGTGTACATGCTCAGACGCTGTATTTTAATGTAATTTATTTAATTTTCAATATCTATTGTAATTTAATTTAATTTTATGCATGTAATTTAATTTAAATTTATAATGGATTGTAATTTTGTTTTATTTTTGTAATTTTACTATGGGTTTAATACCTGAATTGAACGATTTTTTTTTATATAGGCTGTATAGGCTTAGAAACAGGTGTAGGCGTAGAGACAGAGAGGCACTAGAGATAAGCCGTTTGGCACTGTAAGGGTACGGAACCCTAAAAAAACCATTTAAAAATGTCTCTTACCAAGGAATCTTTTTCGAGCAACTTTATTTTTTCCTCGTACAGCTTGCAAATTACCTTGGGAGGTGAACAGCCGAATTTTACTCATTCACCCGACGGTAATAATTCATAATCGTGTTAGGACGTCGACAGCGAAACGTTGGGGTGGGGACTGAGTGGCGGAAATTAATATTTTCTTTGTTTATTTTGCGTGGGAGCTTGTTAGTGTTCTGATCATTAAGGCGTTTTTGTGGGTATCGGAATTCTGGTGTCCGTGGAAGTGTGGTTAATATATTTCGTCTATGCAAGGATTTATCACAGGATATATTGAAAAACTGTTGCGTACTCTGGACAATCAGTCCTGCTCGTGCTGTTTTTTACATAAATAGAAAAAAATAAAGAAAGAAAAATAATTGCAAAACTAAAAAAAAAAAAAAAAATATATATAAATGCAATACTTACCAATGATTTGACCTTTAGATGCGCTCCATAATGGCAAAGTAAATGCCAGGCATTATTACGTCTGCCAGGGTTGCGAGTTTGTCCGAAAGGGATATCGTGGCACTGGCACACAGGCAACGGAAGGAACACGGGTGGGTTTTAGTCAGTAAAAGTCTGACACGCCCTCCCGCTCAGCCCAGAGCGGGAGAAGTTATTTGATAATTTCCCACCCAAAAAAAATAAAAAATAAAATAAAAAGGCATTATTACGTACGTGCCAATAAAAATACAGCAGCTAGTGACGAAAAAAAAAAATCAGCTCTTCCCTACATTTTAACGAATTATTCGAACATAAATGTAGGGAACAGCTGGTTTTTTTTTCGCGATTTCAGTTTTGGTCCCATAGTAAAAGTTGTTTATAATGATGAGTACAATGACCCCTTAAGAGGTTATTGACGTTTTAAAAATAACCCTGTATAAACGCGATCCCTCCTAAAACTAACTATAATTTAGTACTTACATATCCGCTAATCGCTCCATCTACACCCGTCTTCACCGCAAAAACTTGCACCACGTAAAGTATCGATCAGCGTTTGAGAGGTTTCCCGCTGAATGTGGTTCGTTAGGTCTGTTAGTGTTCAGTGTGAGGAGACCGAGGCACTTGTTTCTTCACCACACACCCTTTGCTACTGAGGTAATATTGAATCAAATAATATTTGATTAGGGGCACAGGTGTTCCCGTGTTAGTGTTTTGTTTAGCCTCGGGAAAGTACTTGTATCTTTGTGTTCGTTACGTGGCTTCTTAGGAGTTCTGGTTCGTGAAGTTTTCTCGGTTTCATCGAGTTTTGTTTTGGTTCCATATTTACAGTATGAGTTATAAGGTACAGCTGTGTTCATTCTTTTGTTTTGATCTTAATTAAAATTTTCTTGACGAACAAAAAGTATTTCGTACATTTTCAATTTATTGACCGTATATTTTTCATTTTCTAGCTAGTTGTACTTGGATAAATAAATCAACAGCCTATTTTTAAATGATCATAGTTTTTTTTAATTTGATAGATAGGTTTTGCCAGAGCACATTTTTTATATATCGCTCATCGAATTTCTACCACTAGAAACTACCGCCCAACTACGAGTAGCAAAAAATCAGTCAAATCGGTTCGCCCATTCAAAAGTTACGCCTGGATAAACGTTTTGAATCGTTTTTTAACGAAACTTTTGAAATATTCAGTACAGTACACACTACAGACAGTTTTGTGGCACATACAAATTGCTGTTGAAATGGTTTTTGTTCATTTGAACTTGTTCTAACTGTGCACTAGCTTTATTTATACTAATAGACTTCCATTCCAATTATGTTCTAATAATAGTAGTTTCAATTCTACTTATCCTGGCACATTACATATTGGAGATTTTTTATTTTATACTTGCAATGAAATATCGTATAAATATATTGATGTTTTACATATTTTCAGATTATGAAGAAAAGTAAAATTAATACTGGAACAGCAAAGAAAAAGACACAGATCAAAGTTGAAGAAAAAGAATTAGAGACTCCTGAAAACTTACCAGCGACAGTTGATTTGTTGGACGATGAAGAACAAGGCTTCGGCGGGTGGTTGAGGTAATTAAACAACAGCGTAGCAAGGCAGAAGAAATAACTCAAAATTAATAAATTATTTCATAAATATTTATTTAGAACACTGAGCCCAAACACACGAGCGACGACATTCAAATATCTTTAAAAACGTGAGTGAGAATGTATCTTCCAATATCACAGGATATTGGAAGATACATTCTCACTCACGTTTTCTCCGATAAAAAATACTTGAAAGCTGTCATAACCTACATACTCTTGATGTTCAAAAAATTAAAGAAATCTCCCTATCAGATCCAAACGAGCCTTTAATGTTCCGGACTTCAAGTAACTCGAAACTCATCCGCGCGAATGCTAATGCTTTTGAACGAACGCGTTCGGTTGTGATCGTTTAAAATCGGTTATGGCGGAAAAGTTATTTGCTTCGATTGGATATAAGCACGTTCGAATATAAATGCAAAAATATTTGGAATAAGGATATTCAGTGCTTATTGTTATTAGAAAATAGGATTTCTCTGTTATAAGGGAGCTTTGTAAACTATTAAATTGTTCCAAGTTCTTGCCTTCTGCAATATAATATACAGTTTCTAGTAATATTGTTAACATTTCAAATTCCAAAATTATATTTTAATACCAAAATAAACAGAGCTTGTTATAAATAAATTCCTACAAAATTCATTTATAATCTAAATGTAATCTTTGCTAAAATATTTCAAATCTTTGGCATGGAACAGAAAATAATTAAGCCAAATTGTTTGAATACATTTCCGAATCAGAAAATGGTTTCAATCATAATAACGATACCAGAGAAAATTGAAGCAAGGCTCGTAAGATCAGAATCATCTCAAAAATTCTCTTTTGCGGTAAAAACCGTATGAAAGTTGAACAATATCACGAAAGATCCAATATCGTATCTATCAACCCAGCCCTCAATCAGATCTTGATCTTTGTCCAAATGACTCAATAAAGGGTCCATACAAAAAGTTTTTATTCGCTATTGAAGATTCTAACGGTACTTTTACGATTGATTTGCCATTTTCAGATCATCAGACGGCTTGGAGACTATGAAACTGTTTGTTATAGCAAATAGTATTGTGATGCTTATGACTATCGTGTACCCGCACGCTCATGCAGTCTTCGAGATTGTTTCCGATATGTTTTATGGCACCGACATTTTTTTCGACGATTGAATTGATTACGTAAACCTATTTACACGAATTCTCGAGGGATCTGTCTGTGGGTCTATAACGTATCGGATCTGCGTATTCTTTAGTATTCAGTATTTTTATATTTATGGAATATATTTGAATGAATAGTGGGCGCTGTCTGAATGTTTTGTAATATATTTATGTTGATACTTACCACTGTCTGTCTGTGCTGGTAAGCCTGCGGTATAGTTAATATTCTAGTACGTTTCTGCTAAGTTTGAATTAACTTTGTACTACTCAGATTTAATTTAAACAGACACGTGGAGTGTTAAATGTACTTACCTCTATTACAACTGCAAATTTCTCTGTACTTTAGTATTTTAAACATTTAGCACATTGCAAAAACTTTTGTCTAATAACTTGAGTTTCTTTGTGCGCTCACTACTTTCTTTTCTCTTGCGTTTAAACTAAGTGGGCGATAAGTTCTCGGTTAAAACGGTTAGGTAAGAGAAGTTTGTAATTATATTTTCAAATATATATTCTACGTCGTCTCAGTAAAGATATTATGATGACATTGTCCAGATAACTATAAAAAATCGTAATTTGCCTTGTGAACAGATCTACAAAAGTTTTATAATTTTTAGTGAAATAACATACGTTAGAGGTATTTAGTTGTATTTTATGTATGTAAAAGATATTATTTCGAAAAATTTTGAGATATTATTACACACAAGGATTTGTTGATAACTCATCTTAGCGGCTACGTATATCTCATCTACTATTTTCATAGCTGGTAGAGGACTGTAATTGACTAATATTTATTATCTACCTAGTACATAATAGTATATAGAATATAAACTATTGAAAAATATTTGTAAAAATGCTTGGTCTACTTTTTCGTTTGATATTTTCTCTAAGCGTAGTTGTGTGGTATTCAGTAAATGTATGGAATATGATATCAGATTATTTTAACAAAGAATTCCATAGGTTATTGAACAGCAATGAAACTATTGTTAATGATTTTATAGAAATCGACCAATATGACCATGAAGAATTGTAATTTAAAATGTTATGACTTGAAATATTTTATTTTATTGTGAAATAGGAAATCTATTTCTGAAAATGTAGCACTAGTTTTATTCTTCCCTTTTTCCTTGTGTTTCTTCAATTTGGGTTATTTCCAACATTATTATCTATTATTTACTTAATTTAGACAAACGTATGGACAATGTTTGGTTTACTTTATAAAAAAATACATACTTCATTAATCCATATTCTGCATCTGTACTAACACTAATTTGTGGTTTTACTTCCATTTTATGTACCGTACAAATTATTATTATTATTTATTATTAAGCCTTTTAATTTCCCAAAAAGAATAATAAATTACATTAAACATTCATTACATTCATTCGTTTCTAATAACTCATTAATAATAATTTAACATACAAATTGAACAATAATGAAATAAACACAAATTGATACTTAAATAAATGAATTAATTGGATAAAATAAAATAAATAATATATTTTCAATTAATTCCTATATTGGGTGCCCATTTAAGGGCGAAGGCCTCCTCCATCTTTCGCCATTCCTGTCTGTCTTGGGCTATTCTAGTCCAAGTGGGGCCAGTCACGGCCACAATATCGTCGCACCACCGGCGTCTGGGTCTGCCTCTGGAGCGTAGAGCATCGCGAGGGTACCAATGGAGAACCCTCTCACTCCAGCGTCCATCTGTGGCTCTGGCTACATGTCCTGCCCATCGCCATTTCAACTTGCAAGCCAATTCCACAACATCTATTATTTTAGTGCATAACCGTATGTCCTTGCTTCTTTTACGGTCTCGGAGTTTGATTCCTAACATACTCCTCTCCATTGCTCGTTGGAAGGCTTGAAGTTTGTTTGTAACTGCCTTTGTAAGTGTCCAACTTTGACAACCGTAGAGCAGAGTAGGTAATATGATGTTGTCCATAGCTTTCTTTTTCAAGCGAATCGGGATACGAGATTTGAATACTTCTTTCAATGACCAATATCTTCTCCATGCACTCTTTATTCTGCGATCTACTTCGTTTTCTGTCGGTTTGTTAAATGCAATGCTTTGTCCAAGATAAACACAATTATCTACGTACACAATGGGCGTGCTTTGTATCACCGTTGGTACTCTTATGCTGTTGGTTAACAGGCATGTTTTTTCAGCGTTCATATAAAGACCACATTTTCGGCTCTCCTTATCCAGAGACGTCAGCATGCGCTCAAGATCTGCATGTGTTTCGCTCACCAAAACAATGTCATCTGCGAAGCGCAGATGGTTGAGAAACTCGCCGTTTATTTTGATACCGACTTCGCGCCAATTTAGCTGTCTGAAGATATGCTCCAAAACTGCGTTAAATAGATTTGGTGAGATGGGATCACCCTGCTTAACTCCTTTCTGGATGTTAAATGGCTCTCCCTTTTTCTCCAGTTTAATTATTGCTCTGCTATTCTTGTAAATTTCTTTCAAAATTTTGATGTATTTTATGTGGACTCCTTGTTCACAAAGGGAGCACCATAGAGATTCATGGGAGATAGAGTCAAATGCTTTGGAGTAGTCTACAAAGGCTACGTAGAGCTCTTTATTGTGTTCATTGTACTTCTCGATTATCTGGGTTAGCGTGAAAATGTGGTCGTTTGTAGAGAAGCCAGATCTGAATCCTGCTTGCTCTCTAGGTTGGTTTTCGTCTAAGGTCTTTGAGATCCTTTTTAATATTAGGCTGGTAAATAATTTATAAAGTGTCTGTAGCATACTCAGTGGTCTGTAGTTGTCCATTTTGCATGGATCCCCTTTTTTATAGAGTAAGGTTATAATCGCAGTATTCCAGTCAGGTGGTATCGACTCTTGATTCATGATTTCGTTGAATATTGTGGTTAAAATAGGTGTTATTGGCTCTCTGATGGCTTTTAACATGTCATTTGTTATACGATCTTCTCCAGGGCTTTTCTTCGTTTTCAGTTGATGGATGGAGTGGCTAACTTCGTACTCCAGAAATTCCGGTACACTGTCTGAATCGAGTGACTCCATATCTCGGTTTGAGTCTTCGTGAGGAGCATGATGCTCATATAATCTAGTATAGAATTCTGTCGCAATGTTTAATATATGATTTCTGTTTGTTACATGTTGTCTGTGTTTCGTAAGTTTTGTAATCCATTTTTTGCTGGAATCTAGTCTTTTATAGGCTCTTTTGACTGATGCAAATTTCTCTAATTCATATTCAATAATAGAATATCTATGTTCTTTTGATTTCCTTTGTATTTGCTTTCTAATTAATTTGTATAATGCTGATAAATGTTTCTTTTCTATGCTAGTTTTGTTTTTCTTTTCCTTTAACAAAGTCCTTTCCTTTATTAGTCTTGCTAGGTTTTCTCGAATAATAGGCTTTTTGGGGCACTTTTTGTGGCTGTTTAGTTTGTCTTTACTGTTTCTAATTTTTGTGACCAAGGTAGAGTAGGTGTGTTGTATGTTTATGAATTCCATGTTTTTGATTTCTTGCGAAAATTCTTCTTTCAAATACTCCTGCTCAGGAGGCGAAATATCGATCATGTTTTTTTCTCTGAAATGTTTTCTTGAGGTGATGCGCTTGTTGTGAAGTATAAGTGATGCACGTACCAGTCTATGATCAGTAGGATGTGTAGTAGATATGATATCGACGTTATGGATACTGTTGTTATTCTTTGTTATGATGTAGTCAATTTCATTTCGTGTAACGCTATTAGGGTGCATCCAAGTCCATCGACGATTCGAGTTCTTCTTGAAATAAGTATTTGAAATATGTAAATGATGTTCAAAACAAAAATTTATTAGTATCTGGCCTCTCGGACTCCGTTTCCCGTAACCCCACGATCCCATAACATCTTTATCATCATTAGTGGGCAGACCAATCTGTGCATTGAAATCGCCAATGATCAATGTGTCTCTGTTAGTGTTTTTCATTGCTTTTCTGAGATCATCGTAAAATCGATCTATGTCCTCCAATGAGGACTGTTCTGTTGGCGCGTACACTTGGATAATATGAATTGTTTTACATTCTATGTATATGCTCAACTTTGCTACTCTGTCGGATACTGGTACAAAGTCTTTGATGTTTTCTTTTAATTCTTTTTTTATTAAAAATCCAATACCGTTTCTGTTATGGGTTTGTCCGTAGTACATAAAGATAAAATCTTGAAATTCTATAATTTCCTTGCCTTCAAGTTTTATCTCAGAGAGTCCAATTACATGCCAGTTTAACTTATCAATAGCGTATTGCAACTCGGCAAATCTCGACGTATCAATCAGCGATCTCACATTCAATGTGCCAATGTAAAGGTATTTGCTTTTTCTATTGGTAACCTTGTCTTCGTTTTCGATGGAGGGTTTTGGTCTACTGCTCCCACGGGGACCAGCCGTGCCGGGAGAGTGAAGAGTAGTAAGGTTAGTTTTGCGGTTTTCATAGTATTTAGGAGGAGGAAGGCCTGCTGGTTGCTATTGTTCAATTTGGGTATCACACATGGTTTGGGTTGAGGTAAGAGTTGAAGAATAACGTATGTCTGTTTCTTTTGGTACAAAATAGTTTCTCATATCTACTTTAGTTTTTTTGGTTGTGCGTTGTGAGAGTGATGTTCTGTTTTCTTGATATGGTGCGAAAGTTATTTGGTTCTCTGGTGATTTCGATGGTTTCCTTTTAGAGCTGTGTTGATTGTTTTGATAGGCTTTTCTTTGCTCTAAGTACACAATTTTATCATATCTCAGTACAGCATTTTGGCCCTGGCTTCTTGCTACGTCTACTTCTTTTTGAAGTTCTTTCCGTTTTTCTATGACCTGTGGAGAGAAATCTTCTTTAATGTAGTAGCTGGTTCGCTCTAGTTGTTTTTTCCTTTTCAAAATTGTTATTTTCATGTTTAATTTAGAGAACGTTATCTTAATAGGTCTTATGTTTTCTCCTTTTTTCCCCAACCTTATGGCGGATTCTATATCATATGTATTACATTCTGCGGCGAGATATTCATTGAAAATTAATATAATTCGCTTTTCCAAGTCTTCATAACTTTTTTCTTTTTCTTCTAATCCAAATAGAACAATATTCTTCATACGTACTTGTCTTTCCAACTTCTCTATTGTATTTTGTTGATTATTAATAATTTCCTCTAGTTCTTCATTTTTAGACATAATTACACAAAATTTTATGTTCATATTCTCAATTATTGGTTTCGAAATATCTTCTTTCAAACTTTTTATTTCTGTACTTTGCTGTGACAAATCATTCTGCAGCTTCTTCAACAATGTTGTTATTTCTTCCATGTTGAGACTTTCAATTTTTATTTAGCGCCTTCTGGTGTGTAATCAGTGAACGTAATGCGTGTAAAAAATAACTCAGTTATCGATTGAACTTGCTTTCTAGTGTTTGTTTTGATAGTTCTGCTTGTTTCCGCTAGATGGCTATCGTTTCGGTTTCCATCAGTGTGCAGCAGATGGCGTTGTTGTCCAATTCTACTGATTTATTTGTGTGACACAGTGATAGTCTAATCGATGACAATCAAAAGTTAGGTTATATTTAATATTATGTATTCCACAAATTCACTGTTAGTCACTTTTATGCACACCTTTCAATGTCAACATCAGCTTCTTGGTAAATTATTAGTCCACAGCTGAGTATTTTATATAACCGCTGGCCAATCTTCATAAACAAACTTGGAACTGCCACTGATATATTTCACGTAATTTCTTGTTTTCCACTTAGCACCAGATAACATTTATTAATTTAGTCTTTGTATCACTCTATTATCAATACTTGTGTTTAGTTTTCACTTGGTTTTATTCACTATATTAATTTTAAATACGATAACATTACAGAGCCGGTTTTACTATGCTGACAGCAGCGCCCTCTCTCCCTACAAATTATAGTCAAACTTTAAATATTAAAACAAAGTACGTTGTTTATGTAGCATACCAAACATAGCTCTTGCGTGATAATACTAGATCATGCTTATGTTCATTATTTCTAAAAACAAAATGTAAATAAAACATAAATAACGATTATCAGGAAAACTCCCGTATCTAAAACTGATTTATGACTTTTGGTCATGCGAAATTACAATTTTAAGCACGAAATGATGGTTTTGTAATGTATGTGCAATTGCGCTGAATAATTTATCGTTCTTCTTATTGTAATACAATTGTAGAATGTATTACGTTTAAAATATTTTTTGTACGATAACCATTGGGTGGAAAATGTATACTGAAATGATGCATTAGCTAAGCTAAGCTACCTCACGTTCAGAGTAGATAATCTAACCCAACCTTATTTATTTTTTCTATTCCCGAGGTGGACAATCCTCATGGAAATTCTCCGCCCTGGGGTGGGCGGAAGGGTCTGTCAGAGTCTTTCTGACTAAAAAACATCCCGGTGTTCCCTTCACACACTTGCACCGGGGATCATGGGATCATGTGCGACTTCCGCGATTCCCAGCTGGTGCCAGCCCGCCTCTGCGGGCCGCCCCAAGTCTGGGGAGAGGTGTTTGACCCCCCGCAACGACTAAAAGGGGCGCGCATGGCCGCCACCTCAGGTCCAGTATGATAGGGGGCGGTGGACGACCCCGAGTCCGCCGTCCCTGCAGACATTTAGAGGGGCTGGAAGAGGGCATTGTCTGCCCTCTACCAACGCCCGTTGTGCCTGCTGCGGACCGGGTGAGCGGAAGAGATCTGCCGCTCCCATTCCGCAGCCTCCTTCTGCGACACGACATGCTACGCCAAATCTAAGCTAACCTTTTGATATAATTATCGTCTTCTGCCTCGCCTTTTCCCAACTATATTGAGGTCCGCCTCTAGTCTAACCGGATGCAGTTGAATACCAGTATTTTATATAGAGCGACTGCCGTGCATAAATCTGACCTAAGTGGGTTACTTTTACTTTTTTATAGTACGAAGTTCTTTAACGCGGCTTGCGGTAGGCTTAAATTGGCATCGTCAGGTGAAAAAGCGCGTTCATAGTTGCGACTTTATTCTCCAAATTTACACTCTCAAAATGAAAATCCAAGATGGTGACTGCGAACATTTTTACATTTTTTGTCATGGGTGTCGTTTTTATCGTTTTTGAGAGTGCTAAACCCGATCGTGAGGTCTAAATGTAAATCCAAGATGGTGGCTGCGAAAATTTTGATTTTGTTTTAAATCATAATGAGAGAAGAAACTTCGTTCCTGAGCGGCTCCCCTGACCGCACATGTTTATTGTGTTAAGACGCTGACAACTGGTAAACCACTGTCACTGTCAGACTGCATACACAAGAAAGAGAAGCGCGATGACACAACGCTTATAATTTATTACATAATATGAAGCAATTATTTATTTACTCAAATATGAGTAGAGTAATCGAAAATAAAAAACAACAAAGTTCTGCATACAAATAAGACGTTCTTGTTATTAATTAAATACCAACCGTACGTTGATATCTAATACAGATATTTTGGATTGAAACTCAATTTTTTTTATTATTATATTATTTTTATATTTTTTTTATTAACTAATAATATATTTATTATTAGTTTACCGTTAATTTGTATTGAGATTTTTTTATAAACGTATTTTGGTAACAACCAAGTTCTGAGAAATACGTTCAAGAATAACATATATTTTTTCAGCTACCACAAACTATATAGACTTGGCAATTTTTTTGTTTAAGACAAGCCTACTTTTATCATTTACCTCTTGTCCTGGCCATAAAGGAAGTCATGTTAGGTCTAATAGAATCATGAAATGTGATTGAAGCATGCTATTGATGACAGTTTGTTGCAGTGGGTATAGATAGGTACGTCCTGCGACGTATAATCCAAAAGCCAGTGAATCATTAAACAAAAGAATAAAACTTCTGGAAGTGCCAACAAACTTAACCGTTATTCCAATTCGCTTTGTATTGTAGCTGTGAACAAAAAAGAGTGCGAATACACTTAACCTAATTTAAAGTGGAGTAACATTAATGAATCTCAGCTCCCTTCTCGATAAAGGCCTGAGTTCTAGCTATTAAGTGCGTAATAATTACCTACAGATACTTAGGCAGATGGAGTTTGGTCGTTAAGACCTTTCTTTAATTAAAAAACGACTTTAACGATGCCACTAAGTCAGGGGCTCATCTCATTTATATAAGTTTTTATTATTCTGACATTTGAGGCTGTAATATCAAGAAATGCCTTAGTTTAAAGTAGGGAATGCTCCTAGATTGCCCGAAAAGTGATTTTCGAGACTTTTAAAAGTTACTTTTTGATTATTTTAGTTTTTTTTTTTTTTTAGTTTGACTTCTATCTTTGATAGTTCTATTGAGTTTTGTATGTAACACAACTATTTTCTATTGTCATTTATAAATCTAAGAAATAATGTAGGTATTACAAAGTATGATGCCTGTACTAGAATAAACCTGCATAACAGGTGGTATGAGTTCTTACAATTACTTTTAAGAAAACTGATTTCTTAACAATATTTAACATAAATCTTAAGAATGTTACATGTTAGTTAATTTATTATTTATGATTTACTTATTAAACACTAATACTAAGTCTTAGGCCCCTATTTATAGAGCGTTAATCAGTACTCAAGCATTACTTAAGACTAGATTGAAGCCATTGGATTGGTTGAATCTAGTCTTAAGTAATGCTTGAGTACTGAGGTAATGCTTTATAAATGCGGGCCTTAAACATGTAAATAATTTCTATAATTATTATTTACGGAAAATAGTTGATAGCACTTAGTTACACGATTATGATTGCTATTTGATTTTACTGATTGATTGGTTCCGTTTAGTGCCGGACGTAAAGAATAGCACCATCCCATTTCTTCCCGTGGGTGTCGTAAAAGACGACTAAGGGATTTACTAGAGAATGGGCAGCAGCGTTCTCTATGCATTTTTAAAACCATACTGCGATCGCCAACCCGCCTGCCAAGCGTGGCGATTATGGCAAATCCCCCCCTTTTTTTTGGAGGGGCCTATGTCCAGCAGTGGAAGTCTTTCGGCTGAAATGATGAATGATGATTGATTGATATACTTCAAAATCATTCACATTGTGATTCAAACTGTGCTACACAATTAGGGTGCTGGTCTAAATACTTCAATTAAGTAGGCATAGTTAGAGATTTAAACTAGTGTGACAAACAAAACTTAACCGCCCACCTGGGAAGTAAACATCGACGTGAACCTTTAACCACCCATAAATCCTGTAACCATAATTCCCGTATTGTAGATGACATTGACTCTGAACGATAAATAACACAAATTGTTTATGCTTGCCAAATGCTTAGCCTTTAGGTGAACGTGCTCCGCGCCACAGAATAATACAGAAGGCTAGCTCCGTTCGACGAGCGAAAATGCATGCACACATAGAAACGCTTCACGTACAGTGAGTGCAAGTGCACTTGCGACTGGCATTCAACCGAGATGCGGAACGTACGCATCTATGTGTGCGTGCGTCTGTTTTTGATCATTCTATGGAGCTTATTATAACATTATCATCATGGCTGTGATCCCCGAAGGATTTGGCATTGTAATTACACTAGTTATGTTTAAGTACCATGTAATAGGGAGCGAGCAAACTCAAACTCAAAGAATTTATTTCAATTAAACCAATTACAGGCACTTTTGAATTGTCAAAGAGTCGGTCAGTTAGTCAGAAAGTTGAAGCTATTTGCCCATTCCAAAACGTAGATCTCTATGGAGAAGAACAGGTAAGCAACTCCAAGGACACTCTTTTAAATCAATATATTACAAAATCTTGGGTACATTATTCTTGTCGCTTCTATATGTGAGAACAATGTAAAAAAATAAATTATTTAAAAACAATACAAAATATAAAAGATTACAAATAAGCCCTGGCAGATTGGAGATGACCAGTCTTAACTGACGGCCCCCGTTCACGAACATGACGCGAGCCTTTTGCCATCAACCGTGCACAAAATAGACTCCGTGCTGCCACTGTGAAATTCTTGATGGATGTACCCAAGTACACTTTGCCCGGCCTGGGAATCAAATAAAAAACCTCATGCTCAGCTGTAGCGCTTGCGACCACTAGACCAAATTAGTCAGTCGGCCTTCTTGTATTTACTATTCTGTGTTCGCGCTACCAAATCGATACTTACAGGTTTTCTTACTAACTCTGGCTGGTCGCCAAATGCAGTTGCATTTCGTACAAACTCTGCCTTGCCTTCGCGACAATTTATTAAACTTCTAGCTGTTAACTGTTAAGTAATTATTTCACTAAAGGCAGCAATTACATTGTGTTGAGTGCTAATGTTTGCAATGAAATGAAATCGGGTGTCAAGCGCATTTGTTCTTAGGAATTTAATGAAAACTGATGTTGGAATTCAGTTTTAGATTGATCTCTAGTTTCACCGTATTTTTTTTTTACTTTGAGAGATAAAATTAACTACTTTAGTTTTGATTTAAAAAAGGTTCTGCTATTTAAATAAACAATTTTTTTTATAACTATTTTACACATTTAAATCAAAACTGAAGTTTGTATTTAATTTCAATAGAGTATTAAAATAATATGTACATAAATAACAACTTATACCTAATTAAATAATAAAAATAACAAAATGATATCCTAACTAAAACTATACGCAACCTAAAATATGGCGTCGAAAAATTCATCCACATCACTGTCAACTGTTAAAGTACCCAAGAGACACACCAGTCTCTTGGGTAGGCTAAGAATTGCCATATAACATGGCGATGCCACCGTATTGCCATGTTATATAGCAATCCTTAGCCTCTGGCCAAGGTAAAAGCTAGCCCTTGGGTCACAGGAAGTGTCAACCAGCTGTTCCGAGATTTAATCAAAACTTAGTTCTGATAAAATGTTCCAACTTTTCAAGCCTATCAAGCCCTGGTGGTTCTGCCTAAGATATAAGAGAGATAAGATAATATAAACCGTCTCTCATTGAGAGTCACCCTGGTGAATAAACAACTAAACAAACAAACAACAAACAGGAAATTTTATTAGTCCTCAATGGTAAAATACCTATTATGATTGGTTTAAATAAAATGAAAATATTTTTAAATTAACTGATAAGAATAAACTCAATTAGATAGGTACAGCAATGTTTGAATTTAAAAGCGGTTGAGCGAAGAATGCTCTTTAAAAATTCAAACCGTCGCGTCGATCTTAGTTAATTTTGCAGTTAACGTCAAACAAATCGGATGCTTAACATTCATTTACAAAGACAATTGAACCAATTAATCTGCCTCCACGCCGTACTTACAAAGCGTCACAACAGCAAACAGAATCAATAGTGCACTAAACTTACATGTGCTGGCGATACGCCAGAACCATCTGTTTTCCATCAGCAAACACTGAGAAATACGTGTACTATATTAAAGTCCTTTACTTGCCCTAGTAGGATATGCAATGTGCGTACACGGTGCATCATCGTGTGTTTAACCAAATCATAGGTGTACAAGGCCGCCTGTCACCGCTGCTGCCTTGGGAATATGCAAATCTGGCCAAGTTGGACGTGTGGCATAATTGCCACCACACACTGGCCAATTACTTTAACACGATGTTATATCGTGAATTGTGATGCCGAACCAACCACAAGGCATTGCTAATGTGCTGCAGCAAACCCTAATGTAGCGACATGTGTATTTGTGTATCTGAATGTAATTTTCATGTGGAATTGCTCAACATAAATAGCTTACAGCTCACATCTACTTACCTGTGTCCCTAATTCACGATTGTTGGCTGTGGTCAGGGATGCATGAATTATTGAGTTTTGGCATAATTATGATGGCAATAGCCTGAAAGGCTATCAACATATTTTGGAGAAACTGTATAGAAACTGTATACACTAAGAAATTACGAAAATAATAATTGAAGTTCTCCAGAATATACAACATTATTTTTAGGATAAACGAAACCTGAATATAGTTTGTTCAGAATAAGGAACTGAATCGATTTCAATATTTTTTACACCATGTTATATTTTGTCCAAAAAATATTTAAGTGTGATGGAAAATGTTATCACCATTTAATTACATACGTACGGTTCGGTACCTACTGGCAAATTATTATCTATGAGCGCAAGACGACCCTGGAGGCGCGGGGGCGCCGTTAGCATGTTTTTGTACGGACAACCCGGTAACATAACAACCTTATAACTTTGTGATTTTTCATGATACAGTTTTGAAATTTTGTACATAGATTCTTTCTAATCTTCTTCTTGATTCTTTTTGATTGATCTAGGTAAGAAAGGTTGTTATGTTACCGGGTTGTCCGTACAAAAACATGATAACGGCGCCCCCGCGCCTCCAGGGTCGTCTTGCGCTCATTGATAATAATTTGGCAGTAGGTACCTAACCGTACGGCGATTGTATTGTATGTAATTAAATGGTGATAAGATTTTTTTTCGGGTTTCGCATATACTAAAAATGATGTTGTATATAAAAAGGAAGGAAAATGATTGTAGGCCGTTATGAGATCAATGAAACGATATTCTCAAGGTATTTGTTCAAATAAATTGTATGTTTGTTAATAATAATAGGAGTTAATTAATAGAAATTACCTGAGCTATTATTACCTGTAACAGCCCACTCTACGAATATCATGTATGAACACTGATATTATCGAAGCTTGTATTTGAAAATCTATTTCAAACTATCGTTGTTCTATTTTTTACAACATTTTATACTGTTTGATCGTTTCTGAATTAAAATTCGAATTTAGGGACAGTTTTTCAATATCCGTTTGACCTAAATTGGGATGGACGTCATCTAAGTAACATAAATTGATGAAAAGGGTATTTTGTTAAACATAAAGCTGACTAATGGACAAGTATATTTCTCATTATTTTCTTGTTCTCATTTTTTATTTTCTTGAGTTATTGGCAGAACCTACAGTACACTAAAGTGTAATGTGCAAATGCGTAGATTATCTTATTCACAATATCATAATCAGGTTAATAGATGTAGGATGTAGGACTTGGACTTGGAAAGCTTATGGTTTTGTTACTTAAGTAATGAGATGTGGATTGTGGGTCATCTTGCCAAAACCCACGTTTGGCAAATGCCTTGGTGTATGCTGTATAATGTTATTGGTCACAGGTGCATACTGCGATATTATAGTCTTTCAATAGACAACCAACTGCTTGGTTAAATTCCAATTAAGCTAATAGGAAAGTTTTCGTAAATTTAAATTTCGAATCAGTTTTCTAGATACGTATTTGTGTAGTCTTTTTTTTACTGTAAATTGTTTTAAAAACACAATGAGGTTGGTGCTTTAATGGTGGCCATACAGAATACCGTCCACTGAAGAGGTTAAATATGCGCAGATTTTTATTATATAAATCTGTAAAAAAAATCACATACAAACAAAGGACGGCATGGTTGGCGCAGTGGTTAATTAAGCGATTGACTGCTGCGCTGCGTGTCGCAGGTTCGATTCCCGCACGGAACAAATATTTGTATGACCTACAAGTAGTTGTTCCGGGTCTGGCTTTTTGTGTATGTGAGTTTAAATGTTTGTAAACGCACCCACAATACAGGAGCAATTCCTAGTATGGGACGTTTTTTAAAAAAATAAATAAAAATAAAGGACCATCGCAACATTTGTAAATTAGTAGTTAGCCCCCTGTTCTTGGAACATATGGCATGTCGTCGACCTGGCCGGGCACATCTGCACAGGTAGACCTCTCTAGTGAACTGTCGCGTGTATGGTTTGCATAAAAAAACACAAAAGGATAGTGATTAGAGGTCATAGCATCACCACTGCAATAGAACGTCCGACGTTATTGACCTGCTTGCCGTAAAATAGTGTTTGTTATTATTTGGTTATTAAAACTTAATGCACAAGTATAAAAATACTGTACAAAGGCGGACTTAATGCCTGAGGCATTTTCTACCAGTCAACCTTAGGGTGATGCAGAGACAAAACATGGTAGGTGCAACACAGGGGATCGATAACTCGAAAATCAAAAATATATACTAATACATACATACTTATAAACAAAATAAAAAGTGTCAGGAGAAATAACGATTGGTGGAGAAGAAAACGAATCAACGCTGGGATGATTCTGTCAACTTCTTACGAATATCTTCCCGTGCCTTCACTTTAAACGTTAACCGTCCGGTTGCCATCCTGATGCTCAGAGGTAGCGCATTCCAAAGAAAAACCGCCTGGACAAAGAAAGAAGATTGAATGAAACCGGAGCGGTGAGAAGGACATTTGACGATTGTTGGTGGAACGGAGATTTTTACTGTGGGCAGAGCACAAGTATTGAACATGGGAAGTTAGTAAGAAGGAGAAGTGGGTTTGTTCAGTTTTAGAAGAATATTTCCCATTCAGAGTTATGTTCAGTTCGCTGAAACTTTCAAGATTCAACGCATTCATCGCAACGCAGTCGTACCTACTCCTGATATGCAAAATGTATGCACACAAGAATCCGCTTCTGCAACTACGTACGAAACTGTTCTCGTGTTATTTCATTTATTCTATAATTTCTCTGCAATTTATGCAAATGTGGAAGTATAGTTGTTTATAAAACGAGGTACTTGTTTCAAATTAGTTGAATAAATGGAACTACGTATGAACTTGTTTTAGCTAAGTTTGTGTTGGCAAGCCATGTACCAATATATTATAGAAAATTTCCCTTTATCTCAAATTACATGTTGAGCTCTCTTCTAGGCACTACTTAAATAGGAAAGTGCAATGTAATATTGCTTGAAGTTCTTTTTGATATATTGTGTTTTCACGGAATTCACGGACAAAATCAAAATCAAAAGTCATTTATTCAAACTAGGCTGAGAAATAGCACTTTTCGAACGTCAAAAATTACATGATACAGTCCCCAAAAAACGCCCACCCGTCACCACTTCCTAGTGCTTTAGCTGTGAAGAAGAAGTGGCGCAACAAACTCACCAGCAGCACAGCTGTCTTTCACATATAAAACTTGAATTTATACAATAAAATGTGAAATGCAACACAAATCAATCAACGCAAGGACAATCGCTGCTTGCGCAGCATAACTTTGCAGACACAATGACTATGTGCTTTTAATTAAGTCACAAATAAAACGAAATTTTAAATTAATTTAGAAAATAACCTACAAGCAACAATAATGAATTCCCAAGTATTCAAACTTTTGGCATGGAAACAAAGGGAAAAATAAAAAATAGTCGCACTCGAGCCAATATTGTGTCATCTTTACAAAGAGAAGAGGAGCCTAAGGCTATTGCTGGATATGCGACAGTATACTAGACATACCTAGATAATGTATATTCCTACTCGCAATAATAAAAACCGGCCAAGTGCGTGTCGGACCACGCACAATGAAGGGTTCCGTAGTTAGGATGAATTTATCCCAAAAACAAACTTAACATTGTAGTTGAAAAACATACTCTCCCATACATCGATATACGTTACGGTCAACTCTTCAACTGTAAATTTAAGTTGGTCCACTATTACTCGTTAGCTTGTAAGCCCTACTTAGCTGTGATAGTTTTCCTTTTAATTTCGTTATAATTATATACTACTGCCATGAATTTTTTCACATACCCAAAACCAACCATTTAGCTGGCAGGGGGGGGGGACACTTGCCTCTAACTAAAAATAACACTTTAAAGCTTAATAATACGCAAACGGATCCCTTAATTGAAAAATAGTTTTGACAAACCCACAATATTTTTGAACGGCCTATCCAACGATACCCCACACCATCTATTATACGAGAAAAAAAATATCATCCCCGTTTTACGTGCAAGGTTTACCCTAAAAAAAAATGTTTTTCATGGTTTTATTTTACAAATTCTTTAACGTGATTAATATGTACACCCATGCCAAATTACAGCTTTCTAGGTCTAAGCGTCTCTGCCGTAGCTCAGCCGGGGACAGACGGACGGACGGAAAGACAGACAGACAGACGGACATGGCGAAACTATAAGGGTTCCTTGTTTACTTCGGAACCCTAAAAGTGAGAAGGTGTGAATGTGTGTGTGTCAATGTACCCTGGCGCCTGAGCGTATGTCATGCTGTCTCGCTGATGGTGGCGTGTGTGTTGGATCATTTAGCTGCCTTCAAAATGGTTGAGCTGAATGGTGCTGATCCATTTGTCATGTTCGTGAACGGGCGCTGTCAGTTGGGACTGGTCATCTCTTAGCTGCCACGGCTTATTTTTAATTATTTTAGTATTGATTTTTTTTTTATCACAGACGCTTCTGACGCTTTGCATCGTTCTCACGTGTATAATTTTAATATGAATGATGTGACCAATATTTTTATTTATAAAAATTTCTCCATAGGAACCTACTATTTGTAACTGACCGACTTCTTGACAATTCAAAGTGCCTGTAAGTGGTTCAATTGAAATAAATGCTTTCCCCTTTATTACAAAACAAGGTTTATTTTCAGACCCAGGTTTAAAACATGGAGCCATTATTGAATTTCGCATTTATTCCGACTATGGTAAAGTTCCTAAACACAAAACTGACACCTTAGTACCGAACTAAGTTTTCAGTTTTGTATAAAGAACGTTATTTCAATCACTATTACGTTCTTATTACAAAAACTGGCTCCATGGCTTAAAACCATGTCAAAATATAAATCTTGTTTTGTAATAAGGCGGTTTGAGTTTGAGATTGAGGGACGAAACGCATGTGACTAAAACAGTGATGAATATAAGTGTTGATGGATGGAGAGCTAGATGAAGGCTAAAGAAAAGATGCATTGATTGTGTGAGGAATTTGAAAGAGATTTGAGTGAATGATAGCGTGACGGCTGACTGGGTAGAATGGAAGAAGATAACGTGTTGCACCGACCCCAAATAACATAGGACAGCAAGATGTTGAACAATAAAAACCGGCCAAGTGTGAGTCGGACTCGCGCACGAAGGGTTCCGTACCATTCTTCATCTATAAAAAATGGCAAAAAAACACGTTTGTTTTATGGGAGCCCCCCTTAAATATTTGTTTTATTTTAATTTAAATATTTATTTTTAAAGTCAATATATATCTACATATCCTGTGAATATTTCAAGCGTCTACCTGTTGCCGTTATCAATATAGAGCAAAAACGAGCAACCAAATCACGTTTGTTGTATGGGAGTCCCCTTAAATATTTATTTGTATTTTTTGTTATAGCGGCAACAGAAATACATCATCTGTGAAAATTTCTACTGTCTAGCTGTCACGGTTCATGAGATACAGCCTGGTGAAAGACGGACAGTCGGACAGACAGACAGACAGACAAACGGCGGAGCCTTAGTAATAGGATTCCCGTTTTACCCTTTGGGTACGGAACCCTAAAAATGAGTGTATGATGTATTCAATAAATAACTGATATACAAGTGGATCGAACGTACCTGTGTTGACGATGGTGTCGCGGTGCACCCGTCTTTTTAAACATTAGTAATATTTCAAGTACTCATGTATCAAAAATCCAACCGTAATAAAAAACACACCTGCTAGGGATTGACACTATTGACAGCTCACTTCAAGTTCATTTCACCGAAGTCTGACTGACACAGAATACATCGGTTGACTGTTCAACCGATTTATTCTGTCAGGTGTATTATCTCACCTTAACTTTATTCATATAATATATATTATAAACTTTATCTAAGTAGTTTGTATTTATTTTGTTTCTTATTTATAATCTCACTGTATGCTGCACCGGTCGACGTCATTACGTCGTCCGGCTATCGCTGAAAACCAGCGCTGGGGCTCTGTCTCGAATAGGGTCGCAGCATTATGCTGAGCGGTGGCCGTTTTGCGTGGATGTGACGCATATGTTCCCCCTACTTGTTCTTTTTGTATCTATTTTCTTTCTTTGCGTCATGTTTACCGCAAATAAACGTATTTTCTTTCTTTTTCTATATAATTTTGGAACAGACTATAAAAAAAATAATATCTTTATTGGTATTAAATGTGCACAAACAAAGTGAATCCCTGACCCCTGCGTATGTGTGTGAATAGGTTCAGGATTTTATGCAATATTTACATCGTTTGAATTTACTTATCGACAAAAAAAAGTTAAATTTAAATTCCGTTTGGTGCCGGACGTAAATAATAGCACCATCCCATTTCTTCCCGTGGGTGTCGTAAAAGGTGACTAAGGGACTTACTAGAGAATGGGCAGCAGCGTTCTCTATGCATTTTTAAAACCATACTGCGATCGCCAACCCGCCTGCCAAGCGTGGCGATTATGGCAAATCCCTCCCCTTTTTGGGGGAGGCCTATGTCCAGAAGTGGATGTCTTTCGGCTGAAATGATGATGATGATGAAACAAAAGTAATAAATAAAATAGCAAAATAGTAGTTACATTCATAATTAAAATAAATAATTAAAATTATTAAAATAATTATTAAATACATGATATAAAGAGAAGTAAAAATTATAAAGTGCAATTTAAGTTTTCAACCAAATATTATTAATTTAGATGCAGAATAATTTGACGAATAAAAATTAATATGCGGTAACAACCTACCATCAGTCAGAACCGAGTTATTTAAATAATATTTTTTATCTTATTTATCTTCTAAAAGCAGGTTTGTACAGCTTAAAGCTTTTACATAAAAATTCAAGTTCAAATGAACCACTGCATTTGTTCAAAAATTATTTATCAAGTCATTTTTGTGATAGTTTTTTTCAATTCCGACTAAGGTTTCAGCGATGGCCGCGGTATAAAACCAAATGCACCACTTCCCTTAGTAAATTGGTCACTGTCATTTCAATCCAAATCGAGTCAAACACCTACGTTATCTATGTCCATTGCAGTGCAGCGGTGATTACGAGGCACTGTATACAGACTAGAAAAGCCTGTTTCAGTGATGAATAATCATCATGTATTAGGCTGTTACAATATGTATCAACAGTTTCGTCTTGCACTTCTTTTACTTTTAAAAGAAAAAACCGGCCAAGTGCATGTCGGACCACGCACAATGAAGGGTTCCGTAGTTGGGATGAATTTATCCCAAAAACAAACTTAACATTGTAGTAGAAAAACACGCTCTCCCATACATCGATATACCTTCCGGTCAATTCTCCAACTGCAAATTTAAGTTGGTCGACTATTTCTCGTTAACTTGTGAAGCCTACTTAGCTGTGATAGTTTTCCTTTTAATTTCGTTATATATACTATTGCCATGAATTTTTTCACATATCCAAAACCAACCATTTAGCTGGCAGGGGGGGGGGACACTTGACTCTAACAAAAAATAGCACTTTAAAGCTTAATATTACGCAAACGGATCCCTTAATTGAAAAATGGTTTTGCCAAACCCACAATATTTTTGAACAGCCTATCCAACGATACCCCACACCATGGAATAGACGAGAAAAAAAATATCATCCCCATTTCACGTGTAAGGGAGGTATCCTAAAAAAAATGTTTTTCATAATTTTATTTTACCATTTTTTTGGCATGATTAATATGTATACCCACGCCAAATTACAGCTTTCTAGGACTAAGCGTCTCTGAGCTAAGCTGGACAGACGGACGGACGGACAGACAGACAGACAGACAGACGGACATGGCGAAACTATAAGGGTTCCTTGTTTACTACGGAACCCTAAAAATGAAACAAGTTTTGAATCAAAGTTATCTTTTTTTACATTTGGACAAATATACTTATACGTTTAATAAATCCTATGAAAACTCAATAACACCCACCATCACAATACATACTAAACAGCCTATTTTGAGTTATAAGGACATCATTCAGGTGCCAAACATTTGTACCCAATAATTAAAATGCAGGCCAGAAAAATAAAACGGTTTTCATAAGTGAAATAACACCCTGAGCGTTTTTTACTATTACAATGAGAGTATACATTGAATTGAAGACTTTCGTTTTAATATAAAAAAAATGTTAAGGATGTTATTTCTCATAAGAATATCTATTTCTTTTTACTTTACTTTTTGGTTACGAAATGAATGATGGCCTTTCAGTTCAAAGCATTTTTATGCTAATGGCTTATTTTACCTTTACCTTTGAAGGGTCACTCGTAACACCCACAATACGAGCCTAATCCAAAGTGGCGCGTCAAATGTCATGAATAATAGATGTATCTTCCATAAACAAACTGTGCTTAATAACCGTTTTAATCTCGGCTTTTAAAGCTTTGCCACTTACAAAGGCAGATTGGAAAAGTTTTTTCTTGTGAGAGTCCAATTAAAGTTGTTAAAAGCAATTTCCTGCGGTTCTATGTGTGCACGGACGCAGTGGGGCGCGCGTGTGCCCGTTATCCCGCTTAATTGTTATTTTTGGATACTCTCCCGATATTTTCTTTAGGGCAAGAGGCTTTTTTATCTTTTTTAACATCTTTGTAAACACGGCTTTGGAAGCTCAAAGTTCATCCATCGGAGTTTTAATTACGTACCAATTTTGCGCACATCTCTAAAAATACATTACATAATCGCGCCTTCTTTCCATGGGAGTAGGCAGAAACGAAAGAATGCCATCTGCTACGATCCTTACATACTCCCTTTGTTTCGTTTACGTTCATACATATGGTCATACACGCACGCCGGTTGCGAGAATTACGTACCTGATCTTTATGAAAAACATTACCGTTGAATTCACTCCATTATGTCCCTCTAGGGCAGCATTTCCGCTCACATCTACCTTGTTTATCTTTTGTTAGTCGCCTTTCGTTCATCCTCTCAACATGACCAAACCATTTGTGTCACTACATCTTCTTTTAAGCCGCACCGTTGCTTCATCACATAATTTCTTAGTCTATCATTCATATTTACATCACTCATGCTCTATTTTTTTTTTACTTTGCCCCATATTAGGAATTTCTCCTGTATTGTGCGTGCGTTTACAAACATTTAAATTCACATACACAAACAGCTCTCTATATAATTTTAACAAAATAGTAAAATTTCGATATTAAGCATGTAATAAGTGATGTATTTAGATAAAATCGTATTGTGCTTTATCCTCTGAAAACGTTGGATGTCAATTCATCGGTTAATCACCTTAACAAGGAAGGTATTACTGTGAAGGTGACAGGTAGACACCTAATTTAGCATCTCTTGTCGCTCAATCAGTAAACCGCAGTATTGCGTTTGAGGTGACAAATTGCACAGTTCATTAGCTGTGAGCATTACCACACTAACTACATTACTTATACCTATTTACACCCAGAGTATAATATAAAAGAGAATATTGTAAACACCTACTGTGATTTAAAAAACAATGGATGTCTAGAAAATTCAAAGCTGACTCCGATTTATAAAAAGCATGAGGTCTGATTCTTGCGTCGCAGTAATATAGACTTGTATTTTAAGTTATTTTGCAGTTAAGTTATTTTGCGGTCGGCGGCGGCGATCTCTCGCGTCCGGCCCTGGTTCAGGCCAGGTTCAGAGCGAGAGTGCATGGGAGGCCGTCACCTCCTTTTGCGAAGCAGTAATGCTTGCAAAGGACGAGGCGGAGCGCGTGAAGGAGAGGCAAGGTTTGCGCCCTCGGGCCCCTAGTCGCCGCAGAAGACGCCCCGGGCGTCGGGAGTCGCAAGCCGATTTCCGGCCACCGTAGGCGCGGGCCTGCAGACGGTGAGCGATGGGCAGCTCGCCGTCTGATAAGGACCAGGCCCGGGTCGACGGCACACTGTATTCCACGCGCGCCTCTAAGAGTTGTCATCACCAACTGACGGAGTCCGTTAGGGCCAATGCCTGCCAGGGTTGCGATATTGTCCGAAAGGGATATCGTGGCCCTGGCACACAGGCAAATGAAGGAAAACGGGTGAGTTTTAGTTAGTAAAAGTCTGACACGCCCTCCCGCTCCGCCCAGAGCGGAAGAAGTTATTTGATAATTTAAAAAAAAAAGTGTTCTCAAGCAGAACTTTTTCTGCTTGAGAACACGGTAAGAGTATTTAGATCGTACTTATATTATTCCTTACATGCACACATACACCACGGGTTTAATTTTAGGAAAATAACTATTATCCGTTGAATCTGAATCTAAAATTAACTTTTCATTAAGTCCACCTACACAGTAACCCAATTATTCATACAATACGACAATTACGACAATTATTCATTTAAGTATTTGGGTCACTGGATCACCGGTGCTGACGACATTGAGAGAGAGCGAAGGTCATTGTCTGTACGATGTAATAATTAGCTCGCAGGTTTGCACGGTGCTTTGCATACTGTTAGTCCTTATACTCGTGCAGCCTGTGGGTTGACTATTTGCAGAGGGCAGTAAAACAATGCATTCAGGATGCTGATGGGGCTGCTGCAATATTGCAGTGCCTCTGGCGTGTTTGCCGAGGCACACGTAGACAGTTTTGCTGCAGTCATGCGCAAGCGTTGCACCTCCGTCCTAACGCGCATGCGTGCTAGTACCAACAGCATCCTGTGTGTATTGTCGGACAGGTGGGATTCTCCGATGATCGCGTGCTGGATACGACTGCACGCAGTCAAGTAAACACGTTCATGGCTATCGGAGTTTCCGTGATATTGTTTTTAAAGTGTCGTCTTGTCATTACTAACATTAGTTTCTTATAAGCATTTCTATGTTACTAACAAATTTATGGATGTATTATCTAAATCTGAAATAAATGAATAATAATAACACCAATCTGCATGGCCTTCACATGATCCGACCAAGATTATGTCTGGACTTTAAAAGAGACTGTGACCTCTGAGTTTGTTTCAGCCTTTCTTCTCAGAGTAGTCAGATAGGAAACGCCAACCTCATCTAGTTTTTAAAATATGATTGACGTGTAAAAATGTTTGTACAAACCTACTTACAGAAATAAAAATCATTTATCATCATTTATCAATCATTTAATAATAATGATAATACGCCTACCTACCCACTTCAAAGAAAACGTAAACAAACAACCAACAAAACACGGTAAGCAACACGAGGTTTCCGGAAACGCAGTCTCGTGTTACTTCTAAGCTCCTATTTTCACCTTTATCCAAAAACATAATGGCTAATTTAGACGTCTTTCCTTCGTCGGAAATTCGTTATTTTAGTGGCTCGTTACGTCAAACATTGAGCACGCCAAAGCCCGATTCATAAAATTGAGTGACTACGTCGCGGCAGCTTGAGATATGAAGATGAATTCCATTTAAGTAATTGAGTTATACGCTTATTGTCGACCCCGGTCTTGCATGCCTTTAGAATTTTTAATTTAGGGCCGTTTTATTGGACGGTATTTAATGGAGAATTTGATGGTTTTAATGTGCTGCAAAATACTTTTGAATGTTGGGAAGGTAGGTAATGAGGTGATCTGAGCATTCAGTAAACATGTGTCAGGACTACAAGATTCTGGGTATCAGGATAATTTTATATGCATAAGCTGCATTAGCTCTCTACTCTTCAGTACAGGTCATCATCAATTCAGCCGAAAGACGTCCACTGCTGGACATAGAACTCCCCCAAAAAGGGGGGGATTTGCCATAATCGCCACGCTTAGCAGGCGGGTTGGCGATCACAGTATGGTTTTAAAAACGCATAGAGAACGTTGCTGCCCATTCTCTAGTAAGTCCCTTAGTCACCTTTTACGACACCCACGGGAAGAAATGGGATGGTGCTATTCTTTACGTCCGGCACCAAACGGAACATTACAGGTAGTTGGGTATTATTAACCGTCAAATGAGAGGAATCGAAATGTTAACCAAATTATTAAAAGAAAATGTACAGCAACATACGACTAATCAATCGGTTACTGGTCAGATCAAACTATTCTGCAGACCTTTATAACAAAACCAGCATCTGCTGGAATATCAGAATTTTCTGCACGATATTTTTCGGGCCGTATTCCAGCGACACGAGCACGACTAGTTAATAGCCGACAGCATAAGATCAAGTGATCGTGAGGCCACCGTCCCGCACCCGTCTCGCGCCCGTCCCGCGCCCGCCCCGTCGGAGTGCAGAGCGCAGAACGGAAATGCGATATCATGAAGTTCCTACATTGTACGCTGCATATCTAGGATGGAGCTTTAGGAATTTATTCGCAGGTAAAGTGGTGCAGTATCATACATTAAGGTGCATTGCATAAGGTTCTCTTGTTTACTCTACTAGAACTGAGATGTTGATGACCTAAAACTGTTCCGTCTGTTTTTTTGTTGCGGTTTTAAATAACTTTGTTCTTATTAGAATACATTCACTCACTTACACTAGATCCTATCTGCCTGGGCTTATTTGTAATATTTTATATTTTGTATTGTGTTTTTTTGGAATGGGCAAATAGCTTCAACTTTCTGACTAACTGACCGACTCTTTGACAATTCAAAAGTGCCTGTAATTGGTTTAATTGAAATAAATGCTTTGAGTTTGAGTTTAGAATATTGAAACCTAAACATAAATCAATATCCGAGATAAGATTTCAGTTCTTTTTGTAAGTTGCCTGAGACCTACCATGAGACTCTTGATACTTACAGTTGATTTGCTCACCTCGTCGTCAAAGGGCGTAAATAACTGAGACCTACCATGAGACTCTTGATTAAGGCGGAGGTTCTTGTAAGTACTTATTATAATATGTTTTTTAGTTACTGTCTACAGTCCCGTGTAAACTTTCATGTCCTAATTCATAAAATTGGTGAAAGAATAGATTAGAATAGAATAGAATACTCTTTATTATGCCCACCATAAAAGTTACAGATATAAATGTTTAAATTAATAATGTTTGTTATTATTCATGTTTTTTATTTTGTTTTTGTTTAAAGTCCACCCCCCCCAATTTTAGGGGATGGGGGCGAAAGTTATAAGTTTATCTGGGCGCACGGTAGTGTTTTTTTGTATACTGAACTTTGTTTACATACCAAATTTCGGCTTTCTAGCACTTCAGAAAGTACCCTAACATTGTGAAGTCTCATACAAACTTCCACCCTCCATTTTAGGGGATGGGGGGCGAAAGTTATAAGTTTATGTTTTTTTTTTTTTGTTTGTAAACTAAACTTAGATTACATACCAAATTTCAGCTTTCTAACACTTCAGGAAGTAGCCAAACATTTTGATGATCATCAGTGTGTCAGTGAGTGTGTCAATGACGAAATCGGTGTATTTTAGATATCAATAAAATCTGAAGTATTAGAGCTATTGAATCGAGACTTTGTATGTTTAATAAATCTATTATTGAGATCATATCCTGAGAATATAAACTATCTGGTACATCCGAAATCAACTCTATGAGGGTTCAAAAAAACGACGAAACACTTCGAGAAAAGGTAGGTAGTGCCCTTGCGCTTTACTTGGCTCGTCTTGGCGGATTGTTGGCGGATTGCAAAAACTTTGTGTATTTAATTTAATCACCACTGCTCTCAAAACGGTCAAGGAAAACATCGAGGAAACCGGCATGTCCTAGCATCAAAACTTCGAAGACATGACTGTGACACCCACCAACCCACACTGGGCTCACGTGGTGGATTATGGACCCTACCTCTCCCAGGGAGGAGGCCTGTGTCCCAGCAGTGGGATAAACATTGTTACAATATCATTTTGTGTGTAGATAAAAATAAACTGACAATGTTCACTTGATAAACGGGGTTTAATATAAAATTTCAAAGTTTTGTGTGATTTTCAGTGAAAAACAAGCATGTGCGGTGTCGTATAGGCCGACTAAGGTGATTGGGAGCAGTGGACGCCTGGACGGGTTACAAGAACTGCAATCCCTCAGTAGAGGGGATTATGATAATATTGTTTTTAAGAAAACCGAGGCCGATGTTTAGCAATGTATTCAGCCCAAGTTTCAAACGATTACGGAACGCCTTTTATTACTCTCTAATATACTAACTACTGCGAAACTCTATACAAATATTATTTAAAGTCGCTTTTCGTGTTCGTCTGTGGCCCATTGTTCTCCTAAACTACGCAACTAATTTTGATGCGGTTGTCAATATCATTAGATAATTTATTTTGGAACATTAATATTAAACTAAAATAACATATTAAAATCGTAAAATCACGTCTTTAATCCCCGAAGGGTTAGGCTGAGGTGTACCTATAGTACACCCACATTTCGCCAGTTATGTTAAAGTCCCATGTAATAGGGGGCGAGCCTATAGCCATCAACTGGGCACAAATCTAGACTCCGGGCTGCTACTGAGAAATTCCTAATGAAAAATCCCAATAACTCTTTGCCCGACCTGGGAATTGAACCAAGGACCTCATGTTCCGCAGTAGCGGTTGCGATCACTATACCAACGAGGCAGTAAACTAAAATATACTAAAGACATCTCAATGTTTTGCATAAAAACCGTGAGAAGCAGGGTCGGGTATCTTGTTAGCATGTCATAAATCAAAGTATTTGTGGCATAAGATATCGCCATTGTCAATACCTAACTACCCTAAATTGTTGTTATATAAACACATTTTAAAGCTTTAGGGACCTACGGTATTCAGCTGTGGGGCTGCACCAGTCAAAGCAATCGTCAAATCCTACAACGTTTTCAATACAAAGTACTAAGGAATATAATCAACGCGCCCTGGTACATTAGAAACAGCGACCTCCACCGGGACCTCAAGATGGATGTCATAAACATAGTTATACAAAAATATGCAGAAGCTCATGAACACAGACTTCATTATCACGTGAATGTCGAGGCGATCCAACTCTTTGACAACTGATTTAGTTCGAAGACTAAATAGGGTAAAATTGGGAATCAAATGAGCTTACCTCTTAAGCGAAGTCTTGATTCTAATTTTATGAACGGCGATCTGAAATATAATTAATTAAACCGAGTAGTGTTCCTTACACACAAGTATTACCCGTTTTGCCTGTGGGTCAATTTCACTCACCAGGCATACAGCGATCTACGCGTTCAATATACTCGTAATAACGCACTGAGAGTGCTGCTGCGGCTGCCGTGGCGTTTTCGTGTGTCAGGGATGTTTGCGGACAATAACATTGATGGTTTTGCCGCCATTATGAGAAAAAGATGTGCATCCCTGATGTCGCGTGTTCGCAGCAGCACCAACAGTATTCTCCGTGTGTTCACAGATCGGTGGGATTCCTCGATGTTGCGAAGGTGGATTCAGCTCCACGCTGAATTTTAATTTTAATTGTTTTGTTAATCTTTGTATGTACTAACACTAGATGATAAGTAAAATTGTTACTAACTCTATGGACATTTGTCTGAAAATAAAAGTATTCTATTCTATTAACATCGCATTTTTTTAAATAAAATATATATTTTTTTTAAGTTGGATTATTTCATCTCAGCATTGGCAAGTGGCAACACAGAAACTTCACTTTTCTTTTCGCGCGCTCAAATGACGTCGCAAGAAAAAAATCTCTCTCATCGTTAATTTAGTTTTAATAAGTACCATCATTTCAGTAAAGTACCTACTCTTTACTGAAATGATGATCTTTGACAAAAAGTCAATTATGCCGAGTGATAGAAAGTGTAATAAGTGCATCGTTAGTAGAAACCTGAGACAGCCACGAGTCCACGACGTTCATGAACGACATCAACAGAAAGCAGATAAACATGCCGCGTGGCATGTTTGTCAGCCGCCATACTTCTGATCGAGTGCACGCTAGCAGCTCTAGTGTATTATGAACCTTATAATAGTGATCTAAGGTTGATTGTAAGTTTTAAGCATTCTTTCGTTAATCTTCGGGGACATACTTTCTTTTCTGTGCGAACGAAGATTCACGACGCGCCTTATCAATTGGGTACCACTGTACCTACTATTAATAGAAAATAAAATTGATTTAAAATAAAATTGTGCTGGATTTCACTTTGAATGACATTCGATGAACCTATTCAAAGAGTAGGAATCAGACTCCTAAACCTGACCCACGATCCGGAGGCCCACAACCTTAATGTGCGAGAATGCCTGGCTTTAACAAAACTAAATAGGATAAAACCTGAGTTTAGTGCAGTGTAAGTGAACTTAAACTGTAGTGCAAGTGCTGAATTTTATGACGAACACGTGAATCTTCCCCTTAGCTTTTATTAAATAAGAAAGACGTTATTGGACGATTTCTTAATTTTATAGTTACTTATCAGTTTAAGTTATATTTAAATTACTTATTAGCTAATAGGCTAGGTTGTAATGTGATCAAAGTATCACCAGGTTGTGGTAATCTATAAAAGAAAAAAATATATCTTGCATCATGCCAGAAATACTTTGATTCTGATTCTTAGACTCTGATCATTCTTATCTGTACCAGAGTAATAATACCGGACAGTTGCTTGTCTTAGTTAGTAGCAACGACCTCCTTGAACCGAATTGCTTGTTAATCTCAAATCCCTCCGGCCGCATTTGTGTTAATGATATTACTAGCCAACACAATACATTTGGGTCCTGATTAATTTTAGTATCATTAAGCGTTGCTTAGTAAACATTTCCTATTTCACTAGTTTTTTGCTTGACTTTGCGACTAGAGAGAAGATTTAAGGCTTCTACATACTGGGGCGACACGTGACGCGACACAAAGGCCCCACGTGTCGCGCGACGAGCGTTTCCTTTGTGTCGCGTCGCGAGTCGCACTGGTCTGTAGAAGCCTTTATCCTATTAAACCATTTATACACAAAAATGTATACATTATGTATAAAACAAATTAAAAGTGTGTTTATCGATCATGCCTATTTTGGTTAATGATTTGACCTGATTAACACAAAAAAATATATTTATTCAGGACAACCACGAGCAACAGCCGGTGTAGTGATAAGTACTCAAAATAAACGTTTCTTGCAGTAGTACTCAATTGATATGGCTTACCGATGTACCTGCGCAGAAGGTGAATTATAAAAGTGCGGGAAATGCTATTGACCTATCGGCACGCTCCACGCACCGCGGTTCTTTTTCCTGTACCGCTATTGGTCGGCAGCTGCCGCCATGTTAGCGCGCGCCGCGTGGCATGTTTGTCAGCCGCTGCCGCCATGTTAGCGCGCGCCGCGTGGCATGTTTGTCAGCCGCCATACTTCTGATCGAGTGCACGCTAGCAGCTCTAGTGTATTATGAACCTTATAATAGTGATCTAAGGTTGATTGTAAGTTTTAAGCATTCTTTCGTTAATCTTCGGGGACATACTTTCTTTTCTGTGCGAACGAAGATTCACGACGCGCCTTATCAATTGGGTACCACTGTACCTACTATTAATAGAAAATAAAATTGATTTAAAATAAAATTGTGCTGGATTTCACTTTGAATGACATTCGATGAACCTATTCAAAGAGTAGGAGAGTACTTGAAGAATTGGCATTATTGCGGTAGTTAGTAGGTATCCAGTATTTATTGAGCCGTTAAAAACGTTTTGTATTTGCTCTATTGATTGTTAGTAAAATTATAAATTCCGACCGCGTAGTTAACTTTTGAGCGTTTAAATTTAAGTAAGAAATGTAAGGAATATTTGTCGTTAGAACTGTCGGAAATGTTTAATAAAAACAGAAGGATTTATTGAAGAAAAACTTACTTAAAATTGGCAGGTATTAACTTTGTAGACTTCATTAACAACCTTTAATATTAAAAGCATAAATTTTTTTCGTATACAATATCATCCTTTATACCAGACATGTATTGCAACGGGCAGTTACGGAACCTTTGATCCCACGCTTAATGAAAAACAATGCCCTTCAGATACATAGCATACATTCTACCCTTTTGCAGGCTATCATGATGTCAAGCATGCTTCGGCAGCCTGTGGGCCTAGCACAAACGCGCAGAGTAAACGTAACTGAATTATGAACCATTTTAATATTTAAAAAACTCATTTCGCACTAAATGTTTACTTAGTTTTAAGACTTTATTAATATCTATGTGTGATACTAATTGTTGCAAATAATTATAACCACAACGCTATGAAATAGTAATTGTATTTAAAAAGTCTTAAAAAGGTTATGAATTTACGTTTTGTTTATGGCGTGCGTTCATGCAGTTCACGTTTGCAGCTTATAGTGGCATGATGTCAAGCATCCTTCTGTAGCCTTTCTACACTTCGGCTACAATTACGAACCGTTAGCCGTATGTAAGCTGTTCATAAAGTGTGTGCTGCTGACATGGCTTTTGAAGATTCAAAGGTGATAAAATATGACAAGAGTAACTTGCATTTGAGTTAAATTAAAGCAACATACACGTTTTGGCTCTAAAAACAATGTCATGCAGAGTAATTCAATTTGTTTATAATGAAATATGTAATATTGCCGTAGCAAAACATAACGTAAGATCACGCTTGTATTTCCTGAAGGGTTAGGCAGAGATGCACCGACATTTCACCAGTTATGGTTAAGCCCCATGTAATATGGGCGAGCCCCATATCCCCAGTCCCATCAACCGGGCACAAATTACTGACTCCGAGGCGCCGAGACTCCGGGCTGCTACTGAGATATTTCAGATGAAAAAACCCAATAACTCTTTCCCCGACCTAAGAATCGAACCTAGACCAACGAGGCATTTTGTATGTATTTGTTTCTATTACCTACCAATCTAGGGAACCACTAGTGAGAAACACGTTATTTTTGTTCTGAATTCAGGTGTGAGACAATAGCGATCCAAACCAATTCGGAGAGAAATATATGATGATAACGAATCTCGAATCTCGAAAAATCTCGAAAAAATAATATGAAAAAAATATTCGCAGGCAGTAACTACTACTACTGCGTGAGCGTGACATTTAAAAAGAGTCGCATAAAAAACAATGAAGGGTTCCGTAAATAGAATGAATATATCCTAAAAACAAACTTAACATTGTAGTTAAGTAAAAAAAACATGCTCTCCAATACATCGGTATAGGTTACGGTCAATTCTCCGACTGCAAATTTAAGTTGGTCGACTATTACTCGTTAACTCGTAAAGCCTACTTAGCTGTGATAGTTTTCCTTTTAATTTCGTTATATATACTACTGCTATGATTTTTTTCACATATCCAAAACCAACCATTTAGCTGGCAGGGGGGGACACTTAATTCTAACAAAAAATTGCACTTTAAAGCTTAATATTACGCAATCAGATCCCTGAATTGAAATATTGTTATCACAAACCCACAATATTTTTAAACGGCCTATCCAATGATACCCCACACCATGGAATAGATGAGAAAAAAAATATCATCCCCATTTTACGTGCAAGGTACCCTAAAAAAAATTGTTTTTCATGGTTTTATTTTACGACTTTCTCGGCGTGATTAATATGTATACCCTTGCCAAATTACAGCATTCTAATACTAAGCGTCTTTGAGCTAAGCCGGGGACAGACGGACATGGCGAAACTATAAACGTTCCTTGTTTACTACGGAACCCTAAAAACGAATGTGCTTTAGACCACACGACTGAAGTAAAACAGAAATCAACGTTCGCTACCAAAAGAAGTTTTACTTCAAAAAAGCTGCGGTCTTGTGAGTGTAATCGTATAAACAGCCAGTGTGAATTTAAAAAATCCCTATTATGCGGGACGGCCCGCGGTGGTGACGCGGTGTGTTCCATGTTTAAAATTTAAACAACTTCCGTTCGCCTCTTTCCGTAACGTGTAACCAGAATGTCACAGCGTTGGCGATAGCAATCTGTACACGATGCAGCTTACTAACGCCATATTAACTAGTTTGTGACTGGTTGCGTCGTGTATCAACCGCCATTGAGATATTAGTATACGAGTATTCTGGCTATTCATTGGTGATTTGCGTTTGTAACACTTTTGAGTAGCGTCGTGGACGTAGGGCCTAAATTGAAATAGACAACTTCTTCTAAACCAAATACTGTCGAAACCAAAAGGAAGGGACCTAAATTCAGCACCCTACGCATGAATATAGGAATGTATTGAAATTTTACCATTGTGTATTAGATTACTAGTCAAGTACAGTATGATGGGCACCGGATTAAATTATTTCAGAAATATGTAGGTCGTTCTGGGTGGACGTACAAACGCGATAATGTCGGATCCGGTCATTAGTACGGCCAAGAAACGAATCGCTAGCGCGCTACTACTGGCGACATCGCGTGATCTACCCACACTTTAGCGCGCTTCTACAGAGTCGCGATGTTTTGAGCCGATAGCGAGGAGGACATTTAAGATTCAGTGTCTGATCGCATCGGAGTTAAGACGTCGCGGAACTGTACTCGATACATTGTGCTTAGTTATTGTGGTGATTATAATGTTTAGTGGTTGGGGTAGACGTGTTCTTGAGTGGAGACCGCAAATCGGCAAACGTAAGGTAGGATGCCCTCAGGCTAGGTGGAGCGAGGATCTTCGCAGGGTGGCTGGTGACAGCTGGATGATAGTTGCTGAGAATCAAGCTGAATGGCGTGCAATTGGAGAGGCCTATGTCCAGCAGTGGACTGCTATGGGATGTTGTTGATGATAATGATGTGTCAATTTGTGATTTCAATAAACGCTGTGTATCGCACCGAGTGTGTTTTCATTGCACGAAACCCAACTTCTACCCACATGATGACCGAATCCTGACGATTCGACATATATATACATTTTTATATCTAGAATGAAAAGTAGCCTATGTCCTGGGCTCCTAGCTATCCTGATTCCAGGCTACCTATCGATCTAATTGCATACCGATTGGTTCACTGGTTTACGCGTGAAAAAGTTAAAGGCAGACAAAGATAAAAATAGTTACTATTGCATTTATAAATTAGGTAGTATGTAATAGAAGTACGGATTGCTGTATTAGAAGCGTCAACAATGACGTGATAATTGTTCACATTGTACAACCCGGTTGAGCTAACTTTGCACCTCCCTAGAATGTGATGCCATTGTAGCGGCATCAACATCGCTACATGCGAACTACGTGTCACACTGACGTCACGCAAAACCCTGCATCGCGTAAGCAGAGTTTACCGTGCAACTAGCATAATATATACAACATCCCAACATCAACCGTCGGGCAGTTGCCCACCAGACACAACACCCGTCTGGTCGGAGGATCCTCCCTTTTCTATAGAGGATGAGTGAACTTTACACCCTGTTCCTGATACCTCCAAACCATTAACGTCTGTTGCAAAGTTAACTCAACTGGGTTGTAAAGTGGATATTATTATTATATTCAGTCTTGCAGACCTAGCCAGATGCAACTATTTTACATAAGCTAGTAACCTAAAGATGCCAAATATACGTAATTTTCATAATAACGAGAAGAGTGAAAGTTCTAAAACCAGTCCATATAAAATCAAAAGATTATTTTGTATTTAACTAGAAAACCAAAACTCACAAGTAGCATAACAAATTCCTACAAATTCAGAAACAGTTGCTGCAACATGAAACTTTATAGTTATTATTTTATCCTTGCTAGAGAGAGACAGTCACACATGAGTTTACAGAACTATGCACTAAGTTGTGCATCTCTTTCCCTCGTAATAAAACGATGGCACTTACAGTTAATGTGGTCCCAGATGTTCGCAAGTACCTTTACTATTACTGCTATTTTTCGAATAGAAGCACAATATTTCTAAAAAAAATTTAAAAAATGTATCGTCTTTTCCGTGTCCTGATTCCTGATCCTGATTTCAAGGTATTCTCGGTCCTGGGTTTGATCCATGGGCAAACTGTTATTGGGTTTTTCCAATACAGGCGTTCTTTAGGCGTTTTTTGCTAAATATTGTACGGTGGTACGGAACCCTTCGTGTGTGAATCTGACTCACATTTAGCCGGTTTTTTTTATAAGATGATTACGGTTTAGTTGCTCAATCATAAAAACATTTAAACAATGCACTTCTTCATTCCCTGAAAAATAATTCCGTTTCGTTTCGTTTCCGTTGGCGTTTTTGACGACGCAAACTAAAGGTTTCTTTAAAGCAATATATAAGGATAGCTTTAATATAATGCTTAGTCTAGATTCTAGAAGCATACGTTGCAAACTTAGTGCGGTGAATCAAGTTAAACTTAACTAACCTCATCTTCTTATCTTGGTTTATCTACTCTGTAAGTTTTCAAGTACCTACGCATAGTTCAAGGTACGGTTTATCTCGTTTATTTTTATGTTTAATTCGTATAAGTTTAATTTAGCCTTTGTGCAGAATTTGACAGGTTCAAGGAGACATGCGAGACAGAGTAAGAATAAGAAAAGGAGAAAGAAAATGCGTTTATTTGCGGTAAACATGACGCAAAGAAGGGACACAAACAAAAAACAGCCAAGTGCGTGTCAGATCACGTACAATGAAAGGTTCCGTAGTTGGGATGAATTTATCCCAAAAACAAACTTAAAATTGTAGTTGAAAACTAATTCAAATGTAATCGCATTTTTTTTTATATGATAAAGCTACATATTAATGATTTTCGGGCTTTTTCCTTTAATTGTGCTGTGAGACCTTGCTTCTTGCTAAATTTCAAGATTCTAGGTCAACGGGAAGTACTGTAAAGGTTTTAATTTACTTGCGAGTACCAAATATGTCGCATAAATCACAGTATTTTTTTATTGCGTTGACGTAGAAGCTTGAATTTTTTAGAGCTTCAAGGGACCGTAGATCTACGTATTTGAGATTAATTTCGACTTGTTAACTCCACGCGTACCTGAGAAAAAGGGTCTTGACAGACTGACAGACAGACATACAGAACGGGGGTATAAGGGTTCCGTTTTTTCCTTTTGAGGTACGGAACCCTAAAAAGAACAAATAAGGGGAAAATATGCGTAACATCTATGCGAATCGGCCACCGCTCAGCATAATGTTGTGACCCTATACCAGACAGAGCCCCGACGCTAGTGCCGCTTGTTGGCATAGAACACGGAGAAGCCTTGGCGACCACTGCTAGAGCTGGCATTGTCGACATTTTTGTTACAAACCAAGCATATGAACGTTTTTCGCACTATGACACGGATGACGTAGAAACGAACGGCTTTGAAGGCAGTCTGTGAAAGACTGCCATCAAAGCCGTTAAATTCGTTGTGCCAAAAGTGCATTGAACGCATTCAATGAACTTTTGGTGCTATGAATTTTATAAGTCATACAGACTCTAGACGGCGCGGCGGCGCTGCGATTCCGTGCTCTCTGGCATAGAGTGTGTTGTGAGTTGAATGTTTGAAAACAAGAAATCTTTTTTTTAGCCCACAAGAAATTTAAGACTTTAAGACGTAGATGACAATCATAAACCCCCTTATTACAAAACAAGATTTATCTTCAGACACAGGTTAAAAACATGGACCCATTATTGAATTTCGAACTATATTCCGACTATGGTAAACTTCCTAAACACAAAACTGACAACTTAGTACTGAACTAAATTTTCAGTTTTGTATAAAGAACGGTATTTCAATCACTGTTACGTTCTTATTACAAAAACTGGCTCCATGGTTTAAGCCATGTCAAAATATAAATCTTGTTTTGTAATAAGACGGATACCGTCTATCGTATCGGTATACAAAACTGAAAATTTAGTTCGGTACTAAGTTGTCAGTTTTAAATTTAGGAACTTTACCATAGTCGGAATAAAGTTCAAAATTCAATAATGGCTCCATGTTTTAAACCTGGGTCTGAAGATAAACCTTGTTTTGTAATAAGGGGGTTTGTATTTATCTTAAGTAATAAAAACTGTATGCTGTCAGAACGCGCTAAACTTTGTATTGGAAACAAGATCGCAAAAAATTTAGGCAATTTCTGACACCACGACAAACTTATTTTTAAAAGGATTTTATTTCTAGCTTATTAAACACAATCAATCAACCTCCCCAGCCTTTTCTCCACTATGTTGGGGTCAGCTTCCAGTCTAACCGGATGCAGCCATCCGGTTAGACTGGAAGCTGAGTTATCATCAAAGGAGCTGAGTTATCATCAAACTAGTCTTAAATAAATGAAGCACAAATTTAATTTAAGAGGCCGGCGGGATGGATGCGTAGTTCATACAAACGTAATACCAAAATAATTTGTAAATCAAACATATTCTTAAGGTAGTGTGTATTTATTTCGATTGGTATACAGAATATCTAGGTTCCCAATATATATTTTGAATGGACGCTGATTTAAACAAGAGTTATGAGAAAAATAAGTTTTCTACAGAAATGTCAAAATTCCTCATATCTCGTATTGTCCTTTCAAAATATATATTTGGGAACATAGATATTCTGTAATCCAATCGAAATAAATACACACTACCTTTAGAATATGTTTGATTTACAAATTATTTTGGTATTACGTTTGTATGAACTACGCGTGCTACGCTGGCCCCTTAAACAGGTTACTTTAGTCTTCCAGCCTTTATGGTATTAATCCTCAAATCACTCAAGATAACTCGACAGATAAGCCTCACTATGTGATTACCTGTCTAAGACAACGGGCGAACAATCACTATTACATTGTTAACCATCCTCACAGTACTATCGTTAACTTTTATGCGTTAAGGGTTGCTATGTCCTGAGTTTTCCTTACGTTTTGGAGGTACTACCGCCATCTAGTAAAGTTGTGTGAAAGCTGTTTTAGCACGTTTTCCGTTGTTTTGTTACTTTTTGGGTACTTGAATGGTGGATGGATACTTTGTTGTCATTATCATTATCATCATTTCAGCCGAAGACGTTCACTGCTGGACATAGGCCTCCCCCAAAAAGGGGGTGGATTTGCCATAATCGCCACGCTTAGCAGGCGGGTTGGCGATCGCAGTATGGTTTTAAAAATGCATAGAGAACGCTGCTGCCCATTCTCTAGTAAGTCCATTAGTCGCCTTTTACGACACCCGTGAGAAGAAATGGGATGGTGCTATTCATTACGTCCGGCACCAAACGGAACTACCTGTTTGTTGTACTTGTGTCGGAATAGATCACGAAATAAATTATGAAAAATTCAGATACCTAAAAATGCTATTTTGTTTGTTGTGATCTTGCACCGTTTGAAGTTAGTATAAATCTGTTGAAAATGCTGTTTATTTCTGAGCTTATTGTAAAATGTATCTTGATAATAAAGTTCGTTGGGTTGGTGTTAATTCATAAAAGGTACACCCTGTTAATAGAACAAGGAAAAAGGTCGCCTAACCCTCAATTAAGGGCACATTGTTTGCTTAACGAACGCAGCTGGATATTCGTCAATTTTCATCACATTGAGTTGTGTTACAGTGCGATTACTGGGCTTATTTCAAATGCATTTTGACTCTTTGGCGATTTATTTTATATCTATCTCGGGATGGGACGGAATCTCCACGTTTTTTATTAAGAGAGCTGTGGATTCCCTTATTGCACCACTAGCACACATATGTAATGCCTGCTTTTCAAAAGGAATCTTTCCAGATTCACTTAAAAAGTCTGTCACTGTTCTTATTTATAAAGCAGGAGACAAAACTTTGGTGTCAAATTATAGACCAATCTCATTACTTCCGAGTTTTTCAAAAATTCTAGAAAAATTAATAAATAAGAGGCTAAAACACTACCTAGAAACTTATAAACTTCTCTCAGATAATCAGTTTGGGTTCAGAGAAAAAATGTCAACCGCCGACGCTCTTCACAAGCTAACTTCATATGTGGTCGAAAACATGGACAGGGGACAGAAGTCTCTAGGTATATTCATAGACCTAGCAAAAGCCTTCGACACCGTCTTTGTACCCATACTCCTGAACAAACTGGAGACCTTAGGAATTCGAGGAATACCGCTCCAACTTTTCCAAGATTACTTGACAAACCGAAAACAGGTTATAAAAATTGATAACAGTGTAAGCCAAGAGGAAAATGTTGCCTTCGGAGTGCCTCAAGGCAGTGTAATGGGTCCTACACTATTTTTAATATATATTAATGACCTCTGCAAATTGCTTTTACAAAATGGTCAAATAATAACATTTGCAGATGACACAGAATTATTGTTCAGCTCCAACACGTGGAAAGATGTAACCGCAGCTGCAAATGAAGGTTTCGCTTTAGTAACCTCATGGCTGGACAATCATTTATTGACACTTAATCTTGACAAAACTAAATTTATTACATTCACAATTAACGGCAGTACTCAACGATCTCCTAACTCAATAATTATACAAACTCACAATTGCAACAATAGAAGTACTTGTCATTGTAACCCAATCACCAGAACTAATTCTATAAGATATCTCGGTGTGATAGTAGACCAAAACTTAAACTGGAAAGAGCACGTCATGAAAGTCAAAAATCGCGCAAGAAAGTTGATTTATATTTTTAAAACTTAAACTGGAGATCATGTCACAACATAATGTACATCCCCATTTTGCAAAAAAGCGTCGATTGGATATAGTTTATAAGATTCCCAGTTAGAGAACATCTTTTGCACACAAATTTCACAATTATCCTAGCCTTTACAACAAAGTAAGTAAAGATCTAATATTAAAGAATCTTGATAGGCAAACATGCAAAAAAACTATCGATATTTTTTTGAAAACTACAACAGCACTGAAAATCTACTATAAAAATTGGTATAAACAAGGCACATAAATAATAAAGCGCACATAATAACTGTACACATGGAGAAACATACATTAAACATATACACATATACCTTTACTATACTCATACCTAAACACAAAACAACAGACAATTCCAATCATGTAACTTAATTAATATAACTGTAAATGTACTGATTTATGCTTATACAGTATGTAAATAATTCTAAACTATTGTGACTCGTAACTGGAACCTTGTGGGAATCCGTTATTCTTAGGTTGAGGAAGACTATCCGCTCGTGATACAGTTTTATACTAGTACGAGGGGATAGGGCGAATCAGTCCAAAGACAACCAATCCATTATTTTATTCCACCATTTTACATTCTCTAAGTGTTCACCTGCCTAAGTTGTATTAAAATAACTTTAAACGATTTTTGGCTATCTTGTGTTATTATTAAGTTACTTTGTATGGTTGTCTCATATTCATGAATAAAGAAAGATTTTACTATCTATCAACCGGTAGTGGCATCAACATCGCCACATGCGAACTACGCGTCACACTGACGTCACGCAAAATCCTGCATCGCGCAAGCAGAGTTTACTGCGACTAGCATATATACAACATCTCGACATCAACCATCGGGCAGTTGCCCACCAGACACAACACCCGTCTGGTCGGAGGATCCTCCCTTTTCTATAGAGTATGAGTGAATTTTACTCCCTGTTCCTCATACCTCTAAACTGGTGACCCCGAGTATGAACGTCAGCGCAGCCTTCGTGCAACTACTTCAGCGTGACATCATCATCATCATCACTTCCTAAAGCTTTCGAGCGGGGAGTCACACAGCCAGCCAGCACCCACGGCTTCAACCGTTATCCTGACCACTAGCATGCAGCGGACGCGCATTCTTGGTCATCACCCATAGCCTCATCAGCAACCTACAAACAAACCTACCCACAAACCCACCACCCACCCCTACCTACCTGCAAACAGGAAAATGTTCACTAGGTTTTATTACTAACCTACTCCAGAGTCCTACGTATTGGACAAATCATTTATTTTAGTAGAAGTGTACATTTAGTAAGTCTTAAATATTATAATTCCAAGTTTATAATTGCTTAGCTTTCTCATAACATAATTATATTCCTTTCCACCTTCTAAGTTTAGGAATTTCATTACCTTAGTTAATCAGTTCACCTAGTCTTTTCCCAACTATATTGGGGTCAGCTTCCAGTCTTACCGGATGCTGGTGAATACCAGCATTTTAAATGGAGCGACTGCCTATCTGACCTTCACAACCCAGTAAATTGGTTGAGGTATTGTAAACCAGCGCTGGGGCTTTTTCTCAAATAGGGTTGCAGCATTATGCTGAGCGGTGGCCGTTTTGTGTGGATGTGACGCATATGTTACCCCTACTTGTTCTTTTTGTATCTATTTTATTTCTTGGCGTCATGTTTACCACAAATAAACGTATTTTCTTTCTTTCTTTCTTTCTTTCCCGTGGTAAGACTGGTTGTCAGACTTTCGGGCTTCTGACGACCCGTAACGACTGTCAAAGATCCACCAGTGACCGCCAGAACTAACAGCTTAACGTACTTTCCGAGGCACGGAGGAATATCGGTATGTAAAGTTGGTCGCCCATCCACGTTCCAACCCCGGCTAGCGTAGCTTAATCTGCGACCCGTACGACTATTATTACTTAGCCACGAGCTCCTGACACATTTCATCACATATCAAAACCAATTGGTTGCCTAACTCTCAACTAAGGGCACGGGCACATTGTTTACATGTCAAACGCAGCCGGAAATCCGTATGTACGTATCACACATGGAGTGGCGAACAGTGTGCTTTCGGGGCTTATTCCAAAGTTATTTTCTATGAACCAGGAAACCAAATCACAAGGTTTCATTACTTACCTACTAACAGTCAAATATATGACGAAGGTACAATTTTCTATTTCGTCGTCATTATTTTACCGTAATTTTTTCTACTCACAAAAAAAAAATTGTGTAGAATTTGCTGTTTCTCAACCTTTAATAAATATAGTTAATTTTGCTCGTTGCTTCGGGTCTGTGCGAACGTGTGTTGTTTTGATTCTCCTAACTAATGGGGTTATCAACACACTTATATAAAGGTTTGTTTTGTATACGAAGTTACAGTAGAACACTGACTCCTAGATCACAGGGTTCCCCTAGTTTAGGAGGCAGGGGTTTTCACTGTTTTGCAGCCTTTTCCCAAAATCAAATGTATATATTTTGAAATGTATTGTTATTGTATACAAAAGGTATTTTGTGTCAATAAACTTATTTTATTTATTTATTATTTGCATCGAGATATAAGTACTAACGTACTAGAGAAGCTACGTCAAATAACTGAATTGTCCTATTCTTCGTAATTTGAATCTTTAGTTCGCGCAGCGCTAAAATAATAACAATTCGTCTAAACCGTAACTAATTTACCACAGCGCTAGATTGGCTGCGGAATTGTATTTATTATATAATTTATTATTGTCGGAAGTACTAGGCGCGAAAGAGCTAGAGAGCGACTGAGTGAGGTGCGGCGCGATCGCCGCAGTTGAACGAGACAAAGTAGGAATTTACGGTGTCTTCTCTAGTACGTTAGTACTTATATCTCGATGATTATTTGTATTATTTTAGCCACAAACGAATGTTTACTACCTTCACAGTTTACGCATTGGCATGCGAAACCACCGTGAAAATGGTTTTGCGGGGCAAAGTCCTTATATTAAGTTTTTTGTAAACGTAGTTAATAAATAAATAAATAATAATAATAATGCGTCACTTTTCAAAACCAATCGGTCTAACCCTCAACTGAGGGCAGTGGCACATTGTTTACATGTCAAACACAGGCGGAGATCCGTGTGTTTTTTCATTGAGCGGTGAACAGTTTGCTCGTATCTCGACAAATTAAAAATAAATAGGTACTTCGCGTGATTACTTTGTGACGTTTGTTTATTTTTATGGACAGTGTGTAGCCGTGCATTGAGGTATTAGACGACGCCACTGTAAAATCAATAACTCTTCATAATCAATAGAGTCCAGATTAGTCAAGGGGCAATGGCACGCAGAATAATAGATTTCAAGCGAAAAGATCGCGTTAGAAACACCGTGCGCTCGATAACTCAAGTAGCGAATGTTAGAGACTAAACAGCCAGGCTTTTTTTTTTTTGGCTGGGATATTATCAAATAACTTCTCCCGCTCTGGGCGGAGCGTGTCAGACTTTTACTGAATAAAACCCACCCATATTCCTTCGTGTGCCAGGTCCACGATATCCCTTTCGGACAAACTTGCAACCCTGGCAGAAACAGCCCGGCTGAAGTGGGAGTGGGCCGGACACGTCACACGAGTGAACCTGGATCTTCACTCACCGGACGCCTGAGGTAGCATACCCGCATTGCCGACGATTGCAAAAAACGGAGAGGTTTGTAAAGAGAAAGGGGAAACTTTTGCCCCGCAGTAGGACACAATGCAGGCTAACAAAATGTCCAAGGATTCAATCAAGAAAGTAATCTATGTTTGTATACAAGGTCCGACATAACTTACCACTGCTTCTTACCGTGAAAGATGGTGCCGCAGCAATTCAAGTTTTTACCTAAAAACAGGAAAATAAATATTAGCCAATCATCAATATTAGTAGCGGGACATACATGTATCACTACTGAGTCCTCAACAGACGATAGCCCTCAAGTATTACATTGCTTAAACTATTTGGAGTATGGAGAAAGGTAGTACCTCGGTAATTAGTGCAACATCTTAACTTTAGAAGCGATTAAAAAGTACTCACAGACTGAAGTTATGTTGAACAATACAAATTGAAAACAATTAGGAGTATAGCGTGCTATGTACTTTGCCTTGTATTTTCGTGGTCAGTTTGAAGACAATTTTTGTGGTATATTTGGTCAATGCGAAGAAAATAGATAAGATAAGGAATGAATGGGTAGTGAGAGCTACGCCGTAGCACAGAATGAGCTACGCCGTAGCACCGAGCTACGCCATAGCACCGAGCTACACCGTAGCACCGAGCTACTCATAGCAAACTTTTACAGGCAACTTAGTGATGCTTAAAAAAATTGTGCTCCTCGGTTTGCCGCATCACTTATCCATACCATGACAATAAGTTTCTGCTTAGACAAAAATACTTGACACAAAATACAGCAGTCCCATGAGGAGTCTCGGCGCCCACCCACGGACCAATCCCGGCAAGCGTAGCTTAGCCTAATGGATCGACTCGTGCGGCTGTTATGAGTTAGCCTCAAAAAATACGCACTAATTATATTATATAAATATGTCGGAGCCAGTCATTAGTACGGACGAGTAACGAATCAAGCCCGCCACCTGGTGACATCGCGTGATGTACGCTTTCTGGCGCGCTTCTACAGAGTCGTGATGTTTTGAGCCGATGGCGAGGACGACATTCAAGATTCAGTGTCTGGTGTGATCGCATCGGAGTTAAGACGTCGCGAAACTGTACTCGATTCGTTATGCTCGGTTATAGTGGCGATTTTAATGATTGTGTCGATTTATGATTTCAAAATATAAACGCTGTGTATCGCACCCAGTGTGTTTTCATTGCACAAAACCCAAAACATCTGCCCACATGATGTCCGAATCTAACAGAGTAAATCCTGTCGACCCGACATATTAACATACAACACACAAACACACACACACATACACATATTAGCATTAGTATTTAACATATTATATTGAAAATGTTAATAAAAGAAAAATAACAACCAGAATAAACAGTGGAGTAGATAAATTCGTAAAACATAAAATGGCAATCGATCAGAATACCGTTCACTGTGACAGTTCAGCCACATTCATTGCGATTTACGTTGTTGAGCAGACGAATTTTTCAAACATATTATGAATTTAATTGCAATAACACGATACGTAGTCTATGTTTATTAATAGTGTTATACACGATATTAACACAACCGTATTATGTTACAAATTAGTCTAAAAAAAACATTTTCTTGAAACCGATTTGATGTTAAATACGATCCAGATTATTAGTTAATTATATTTCTTAGAAATACCGCCTGTTAATTATAGGTAGGTAAAGTATGTATCTACATTTTAGTTTTGTATATATACAGGGTAAAATTAAATTAGACAGCGAAACTCCGCAGACGTGTTGCGTATCGATATCTAAATACGATAAAACGAAAAAAAGATCATTGTATTTTTTGGGGTCAACAACTAGTTACTTGAAATATGAGTTTCAAAATCAGTTATTTTTTCTGTGTAAACTTCACAGATGTGGTGGGTATCGATAATAAACGCGATAATACAAAGACTTAACTAGATACTTCAAGTAACTTAACTGCCAGTGGTCATTGACACCAGAAAAAAAAAACATCAAATCTTAATTTTTTTCGTTTTATCATATTTAGATATCGATACCCAACACGTCCATGGAGTTTCCCAGTTTTAAATTTGACCTTGTATAATTGATACAATAACTGTAGAAGAAATCCTGTAATTAGTTTGTCTCATCGGTGGTATTTAAGGAATCTTCTTCGTTTTGAAGCGGTCCCTCATTACTGAGGATCGTGGTCGATGGACCCCTTTAACAACGCGTAATCTGTCTCCGTCAACTCCGGTCCAAAGTTACCATCACCACCTACTGAACTTTGCTTGAGGACGTAGCTTCTTTTACTTGGTCGGACTATCGTGTTGGCGACCAGCCACATACTCTCTTTCCTTCATTATTGCCAACAATTACCACCTTTTCAAGGTTGTTATCTCCCCTTCGCATTATGTGACCGAAATATGTCAAAATACGCTGTAGGCACACTGTAGACAATCGGATCTTGATGTCAAGTTGGGAAAGGACAAACACATTTGTGCGTTTGGCTGTCCATGGTATTCGGAGCATTTCAGCACCACATTTCGAATGCGTTTATCCGTTGTCTTGCTCGGGAATTAGGGAATGTAATACTTACATATTTTATTTTGTTATGAAGTAAAATGTTTGTCAGAAGCTACCAATCGGAACCGTGCACCTAGGTGCACGGTTCCGATTGGTCGTTTCCTATGGAGAAGAGACGGCCAGAAACTCCACGGGTACTCTTTAAAAAAAATTGCCTTTTACAATGTTTTCAAATAACAGTGTTAATAGGTATGAGAGGACAGCGTAGGCCCGTCAAAAGTACCACGTACTTAACAAAATAGAAAATGGTTTACAGATCTAAAGTCTATTAAGCCTACAACGTCCTCACATTAACAAAAAAACAATATAAAATTTGATTAAAATAATAAAAGTTAGAACCTTGTTGAAATTAAAATTATAGGTGTAATAATGTCAAATGAAAAAAACATTAATTGAAGTTTGTAAAAAAAGATTAAATTATATTTTAAAAAAATATTGTAATTTGGGAGCAGTTAATAGACATTTACATAGTTTTGCCGTTAATGAGGTACCAGGGAAGCCACATGTACAGAAGGAATTAATGCCAAACTTCTTTGTCTTCAACGACAAGGGATAAAAGGGCGGGATAGTGAGTTCAGCAAACTGTAGCGACAAAGTGTCAACTGTCTAGCGTCGTAGTATCAATGTAGCCGTGTAGATGTCGCTACAAGACTTTAATTACGTATAATGTATATTTTTTGTTCAGGTAATACAGTAAGCAAGTTTACAGGCTAACACTAAGACGATATGTATAGCTTAAAATATTAGAGATTAACTACAATAATATGGCCCACCCCTCCAAAATTCAAATAGTTTGAAAGTATTTACAAAGCGCCACCAAGACTACACAACGCATGTGACGGCCGTCAAACAAAAACAAATCCACGGATTTGTTGCTCGATTAGTGACGTCATTTATCACTCATTATTATTAGTATGGCGCTGCACTGGCGTACACTATGAAAACGACACGTGCGTTGTCTTACGCGATCGGCTAAGTTATGATTAGTTGACCAACAAATCTGGTAATAAGTGAGATATTATGAGTACTGATTGCACAAAAACTATGAATACAACTACATACAAACTCTTTCGTAAGGATGTGACTACAGTTGAAACAGTGTTTTGGAGGGGCGAGCCATGTTATCGTACTTTATCTCTACCTATAGCTAGATTATAAAGTATTATTTATCAGTGTGCCCCAAACTAGACAGTTATTCTGTATCTTGTGGCTTCGCATAGAGATTCCAGAGTGGAGACTAGAGAGGTGATTACAGGTGTTGTCGTTTTTATTGTGTATTCTATTATATGGTATATCTGGTATGTTTGTGTATGTGTCATGTGGGGGATGTGTGTATACAACATTATTTTTAGTTTATGCGATACCTGAATATAGTTTGTTCAGAATAAGGAACTGAATCGATTTCAATAATTTTTACACCGTGTTATATTTTGTCCCAAAAATATTTAAGTGTAATGGAAAAAGTTATCACCATTTAATTACTTACAATACAATCGCCGTGCGGTTAGGTACCTACTGCCAAATTATTATCAATGAGCGCAAGATGACCCTGGAGGCGTGGGGGCGCCGTTAGCATGTTTTTGTACGGACAACCCGGTAACATAACAACCTTATAACTTTGTGATTTTTCATGATACCTACAGTTTTGAAATTTTGTGCATAGATACTTTAAATTAAAATACTCTGAATACTTCTGTTTCAGGTTTCACATAATTATACAAAAAATAATGTTGTATGTAAGTATTAGTTTTCATTTTGCATCGTTTGATTCAGTGTCAGGTCAATCATTTCAAAGAATGAGATAAATTACATCCTTACCCTGTAAATTGAAAACACCTCATAAAAAGTACAACAAAAATCATTTTTGCCACCTGCCAACAAAAGTAAAAGCTAAATAGAAAATATCAAAGAACTACAACGCTAACATAATTCTTCACATTTCAAGAGTTCTGCACTGAATGTGAAGTACCTTTTACATTACTTTAAGTACGTCTCATTACTTAAACGTCACTTCGAATTGACTTTCAAGTTTGTCGACAGGTAAACTTAGTCTGTTCAAAAAATATATAGGAACAGAAGGTCTGCTCAATACAACGATCGAAAACAGTACCCCAAGTGTAAATTTGCAAGAGAGTAAACGTAACTATTTCGTTTTCGTTAAAATTTGACCTATAGATCATAATGCTAAGCGTATAAGAGTTAGAATAAAAATCTTAGCGCAAACGCGCTAGTTACGTTTACTCACTTTCAAACTTACACTCGGGGTACTGGTGCATGCACACATAGACGTGTAGATAGATCTCCATAAGTATGGCGAGGAGAGGACTTCTTGGCTGGAAAGTGAAGCGTCGTGTTTGGTGGCTTTGTTTTATTTTCTAAAATTAGTGTTTAGCCGAATATTAATGTGTAATAATCGTGGATTCGCTCAGCGAGCTATGGAATGGGCTATGCTTGGAGTCTCTCTGAGGGATCGAATCCGGAACGAAGTGATCCGGCAGAGAAACAAAGTTGTCGACATAGGCCACAGAATAAGCAAGCTGAAGTGGCAATGAGCTGGCCATATTAGCCGTAGAACCGATGAGCGTTGGGGTAGACGTGTTCATGAGTGGAGACCGCGAATCGGCAAACGTAAGGTAGGACGCCCTCAGGCTAGGTGGAGCGACGATCTTCGCAGGGTGGCTGGTGGCAGCTGGATGAGAGTTGCCGAGAATCAAGCAGAATGGCGTGCAATTGGAGAGGCCTATGTCCAGCAGTGGACTGCTATGGGCTGATGATGATGATGATAAATCGTGGATTAAACCATTGAGAGTTCGTGAACGTGCATTAGTATAGGCAAATGAAACAAAACAGTGCAACATATCACTTCAAGTTCTCTCAAGAAGTCCTCGTAAGGTCTCAGTAATGTGCCACGACTTTACTGAAACTCAAGGGGAGCGTACGGGTGGGGATATCATCTAGCATGTACTGTTTATAATTCATTTCATCATTATACCTTAAAAAATACTATACTTGCTACCTAATTTTATTTGACACTGGCTAAATGTGCAAACCGCACGAAGCCATAACAAAAAAAACCGGTCAAGAGCGAGTCGGACTCGCGCACCGAGGGTTCCGTACGTATGATGTTGATGATTTCTGAAAAACTGTGCTATTTAGAGACATCGTTTTATTTTTCCTGTAATCTTTACATACACTTCTATCACATAGAATCATTTCAGATTTTTATCTATGCAAACTTCGGAGATAAGGGGGGGGACGGATATTTTTTTTTAATTTTCCATCAAAAGTCGAAAACTATGCTGCCTAAAAAAATTAAAATAAATGTTTGAGAACTTGCAAACAGCGTTCTTTCATATGATACCCCACATGCCCTAGTCGCCCCACTTCAAATTTTTAAGACCCCTTTTCAGTCCGTTTTGCAAAAGAGATATTTTTTTAAATGTCTTTCTTGTTTGCAAAATAGTTGGGCAAACGTCATCTAAAACTATTCTAAATTTCAAGTTGATAGCATCAGTAGTTCTTGAAATATCCAGGTGTGACAGACAGACAGACTTAGTCTCACCATAAGGGTTCCTTTTTACCATTTTGGCACGGAACCCTAAAAATACTATACTTGTTACAAATACTATACGTGTTACCTAGTTTTACTTGACACTGGCTAAATGTGCAAACCGCACAAATCCATAACAAAAAGAAAAAAAAAATATGGCGCTCTCAAACAAATGCCTGTCACGAGTGCGCTTGCACTAGCTGTAAGTAAAGCGTGTCTATGTGTGCGTTACTTTTAGTTGTTCTTCTCAATCAATCTGCCTCCCCTTTTCTCAACGATATTGGGGTCAGCTTCTAGTCGAACCAGATGCAGTTGAATACCAGTATTTTACATGGAGCTGCTGTTGACCTGTATTTTGTTGTCTGGTTTTGAGAAATTATGTAAGCGTCAAGATTAAGTAGTGGGTTTAAGCATTGTTTATTAGATGTTTTCTTGAGGTGGGCTGATGTTATTGTAGATTGTGATTGGAAGGCCTCAGCTTTCATGTGCGGAGGCTCTGCAATACTTTTTAATGCCACACTTATTTACTTGCGTATATATTAATAAGGAACGACCTCAGTCTAGTAAGATAGGTTGATATAACATGAACAAATATACAAAATAATTTTTAGTATAATTATGCGAAACCTGAATATAGTATGTTCAGAATAAGGAACTGAATCGATTTCAAAAATTTTTACTCCATGTTATATTTTGTCCCAAAAATAATTAAGTGTGATGGAAAATGTTATCACCATTTAATTACTTACAATAAAATCACCGTACGGTTAGGTACCTACTGCAAAATTAGTATCAATGAGTGCAAGACGACCCTGGAGGCGCGAGGGCGCGCGCCGTTAGCATGTTTTTGTACGGACAACCCGGTAACATAACAACCTTATAACTTTGTGATTTTTTATGATACAGTTTTGAAATTTTGTACATAAAAATACTATACACGTGTTTTGGGTTTCGCATATACTAAAACTAATATTGTATACACCTTTTCTAATGAATGGCATATGAAGGTATTTATAAAGCAGAGGTGAGTGGAAACGCCGGGACGTCCTATAAGAGGACATTTAGTGACCTAATTGGTGATATTCTTCAGAAAAGTCAGGTGCGTAGTACTCACAACCGGCGTGCGTGTATGACCTGATGTATGAACGTAGGCAAAGCAAAAGGAGTATGTAAGGAGCGTAGCAGGTGGCGTTCTATAGTTTCTGCTTACCCCCATGGCAAGAAGGCGTGAGGTGATGTATGTATAATGAATGGCACGAATCTTACAGTTCTCCTAAACTACAGACAAATATCGTCGAACATAAGCACACACTACACTCGAAGATGAATTCCGCTCTCTTTTCAGCAACAGGCAATCAACAGAACATCCCCTTCAATTCAGGTAAATACAGATAGAAAACCCTCCTAAACCAAATTCAAGCTACAAGTACATAAAACTTATCTTTATTCACAAGAAATGGCTCATAATGAACATCTTTCCTCTCGTTTGGAAGCCCACACTTTATTCCATAAACGAGGGCCATGTGATCTGATTTTTATATCTCGTCGGTTTTCCTTATTTTTTTACATAAATATTTTCATAAAAATATGTAAGTATAGCAAAGAAAATGTATTCAACGTATTGTATATGTACCGTAAATGTTTTGTTTATGTTTTTTACGAGTTTTTCTTACTAAAGTGTGGTAGTTTCAAGAACGTTTAAAGGATTAGCAAACTTTTACCGGTACGACACTGCACTGTCACTAAACGTTATACTTTCCATACTGTTTTTCCGTAAAATGACAATTCACTGACGATTCTCAAAGTAACAAGTTTGAGGGTAATTAAAATTTCGTAGTAATACATTTGTGTTTCTATGTTTCAATTAGTGCATGCCTTTAAAAGACCATTAACAAGAGCTTTGATCACTAGCATACCATAAAGAATACATAGTCCAGCATGGGCAATAGGCTCGCCCCTTATTACATGGGACTTAAACCTAACTGGCGAAATAGGGGTGTACTATAGGTACACTTCTGTCCAACCCTTCGGGGAAGCAACGCGTGATATTATGTTATGTATGATCACTCCTTTCTTTACTTCCCTAGGGTGGGAACAAACTCATTTACCTATTCAGAAGCTTTAAGTAGTTTCTTTGTCAAAAATAGATATAGGCTCTAAAAGTTGCAAAAAGTTAAGTTAAGTTAAGTTGTTTGTTTTTTTTCTGTTTTAAGCAAGAATCTATCCTAATAATAGATACCTATAACAATACTCTGATAAAGGCATCTATAATCAGGATAGATTCAGAATATTTTATAACAGTTTCACTGGTACCGTTTCAGTTCAAAACTAGATTACCTATTCAGTTGAAACTCGTGGACCATTTTGTCGAAATGTTGTAGGCAGGTAATAAAACTAGGCGACAAAGGACTAATCCCTATTACGTATTCAGTAGACAACAATAACATTTATTGTGCCTAATGTGAAACACATGTGACCTGTCTGGGCATTACACGTTATGTCCAATTTATAGCAATCTACGAGAAACATGGACATTACATATTATTGGTCGGTGTTACTGGATAATGTTCATAACTAACTATTTATTACTAGACCCATTCCATTCTAAACCCTAAAGTTTCTAACATAATGTTGAAAATTACTTGCTTAATTAAATTTTGAAGAAGTATAAATGATAGGTACCACGTGGTACGATAGTGTCTGTCAGTTGGCTGACTTTGCATATCGGTTCTTATCTTTGTCAAAATTCAGCTGAAAGGCGTATTGTTCGTATGTAATTATAATAGTGAGCTTAAGATAAGAGAATGGGTGTAGCAACGTCTTACTTTGATCATAATTGCTGAGGGCGTTTGAAAAGGTTACTTTGAGTTTGGTATGTGAAAAGCTTGTTTGAGGAGAATTAAACATCTAGAAAAGATGAGACAAAAAAAGCATAATATAATAATGTTGAAATAGTCATATAACGAAAGCGATAAACTTTTCAGTTTTATCTTGTCAAAAATATTATTCATTTTTAGGGTTCCTATCTGTCTGTCGGGGCGGCTTAGCTCAGATACTCTTAGTACTAGAAAAGTGTAATTTGGCATGAATATAGATATTATTCACGCCGACAAAGCGGTCAAAATACCTTGTTTTTTTTTAACCTAAAGTGGGGATGATATTTATTTTTCTCGTCTTTCCCATGGTGTGGTGTATCGTTGGATAGGCCGTTCAAAATATTGCGGGTCTGTGTAAACCATTTTTCGATAAAGAGATCCGTTTGCGTATTATGAAGCTTCAGAGGGCAAATTTTTGTTAGAGTGAAGTGTCCCTTCCTGCCAGCTAAATGGTTGTTTTATGAAATGTGAAAAAATTCACGGCAGTACTTATATTATGAAGTTAAAAGGAAAACTTGTCTGTGTGGTGCCGGACGTAAAGAATAGCACCACTCTATTTCTTCCCATGGGTGTCGTAAAAGGCGACTAAGGGACTTACTAGAGATTGGGGAGCAGCGTTCTCTATGCATTTTAACACCATACTGCGATAGCCAACCCGCCTGCCAAGCGTGGCGATTATGGCAAACCCACCCTTTGGGGGCGGCCTATGTCCAGCTGTGGTCGGCTGAAATGATGATGATGATGAAAAGGAAAACTATCACAGATTAGTAGCCTTTACAAGTTAATGTTTTTCAACTACAATGTTAAGTTTATTCTTGGGATAAATTCATCCCAACTACGGAACCCTTCATTGTGCGTGGTCTGACACGCACTTGGCCAGTTTTTTAATTTTGAATTCAGTCGTACATAATAACCAAACAAAGTTTTTTATTCAGTGGCAAGGCAACTTAACCGCAGTCATTGGTAAACCGCGTTTGAACAAAATAATTTTATACTTTCACTATAATTTGAAACAACAAAATCATCAACATATAACTGATTATTAATGAGATTTCAGTTGTATATTTGAAATCACACTTTATAATATTAGTTAGAGCCAAAACATGATGCAACCGTATTGCGGCAATAATTGAATTTGCATTGACAACATAATGTGGTTAATTTACTAAATAATACCTACATTATTTCATACATATAGAGTTAGTCAAAGTTTGAAATCAATTAATTCTCTTCGTAGAATTAATTGTTAGTTCTACAATAACAATATTATCATTGTATTTTATTGTAATAACGTTAGTTTTCTCACAAATCCCTTCAAATGTAAGAATAATAATATTCTACTATAATAATAATTAAGTTTCATTGAATTCATTGAACTGTGTAGGTATTAATTTATAGTTACTTAATTCGTAGGAAAATATCCTCGGCATATCGTTCTTAATTTTTAATTTTTATTAGCTTTCACTTTTTTTTTTCAATTCGTTATATGGCTATCGTATACCCTCACATCAGGCTAACTATGTCATTAAATACTACCTATTACCCTTATTATAAAGGCAGGAAATCACAAACAATTGTTACTCTACCAAAACAAGACAGTTTCTGCCGTCCCATTAATCTGGCACAGCATCATTATCAACCGGAAGACACTGCTTGCAACAGTCCCATAAACTGCAATGTACAACTTTGTCCTTGCATTCAACGACTCCCTGGTTCCAAACACAAAACCTCTTTGAAAACAAGAATATTGTACCTTTTCCTTACAAACTGTTACTTACTGTAATTTGACTCTGTGGTTCCGTTTGTGAGAATTTCGAGTGATCGCCTAACATAGAAATAACGTTTCATTTCATGGACATGTGGTTCCCTTGGGCTAAAAAGTACAATAAATTCTGGATTTTATGGCAGCACAGTCATTTTGGTAACTTTATTACGAAATATATTTGTCTGTGTGCGGGTCCCGGTTGAAAGTGCTTGCATTTTTATTTGTACTTTCTACTCATTTGGGTGTAAAAGTAAATTGAATTACATCACAGATGAGAGTTTTAAAGAGGGCAAAGTTCAAGACCTTCCTAGTTCTGCTGAGTACCTAATATTAGTGTTGGGTAACACAGCACATGTGCACAGTTGGATAAAAAGAGTCACTCACTTGTTTTATTTTGATGTGCTAGCACACACCACAGGGCACATATTAGCTATACAGAACATTTGTAAACATTCTCATTTCTCTTTCCCTCATCATCACTCGTGCGAGCTGCGTGACACGCTTAACCGAGTAGTCACCGTGTGTGCCTACTGCCTACTCGACTGAGTATGTGTGCCAAATCGCGTTGTCGTCATTACACACCACACTCGCGACTTGTCAGTGTGGTGTGTAGTGACGACCACGCGACACGGCACAACTCACGCGGCGATTCACGCGACTCTCTGACACACTCGCACACTCACAGCACGTTCGTGCTCATAGGCACAGATTACTAATATGTAGCAAGCTACTCACCTGCAGCCTCGCCTCATCCGTGATAGCACAGTGTGCTAGCACATTTTGTAATAAAAAATTAGTTCAAAAACTAAAACTCGACTACTGAAAAATCACGCTCTAAAAAGTATGAAACATGAAAATATTCTCATCTGAAATCATTATGTACAAACTATTCAATATTTATCGTCTATTAAATAAACAACTTACACGTAATATATTTAAATGTATTTAATACAAATATTCATAGTGACGATCAGAAGACAGCCGTGATCGTATGTCACCTAAACTATAAAAACACCTAACCCACCTAAACTATCACTTTGCCCTAAAGATTATGATCGCTTACTACTGTTAGAATCTGTTGTTTTGATAGTTTAGGATACGAGTACGACCACGGCTGTCTTCTGATCATCACTATGAATATGTATTAAATACATTAAAATATATTACGTGTCAGTTGTTTATTTAATAGACGATAAATATAGAATAGTTTGTACATAATAATTTCAGATGAGAATATTTTTTTGTTTCATACTTTTTAGAGCGTGGTTATTAATTTAAGTTTAATGTTTTATACGTACATGTGTAATAAACCAAACATATAACATAGGTTTATGTTTCAAAATTTGAAAGACTTCTTAACCTTTCTAATTCCTCAAGAGATCGTGAGACAGTAGGATTTTTCAGCAATTTGTTATGATCCAAGGAACAAATAAATAATCCGTCTAAGGATGTGAGTCTGCTGAGGGCAACATAGGCCTGTCCCTTAGCGAATAGTGCCTTCCCTAAATCAATTACCGCTTTATACTTCCCTAAATCAATTACCTCTTTATCTAGAGTGCACATCTGCAACTTGTGCACAGTAACTGCCCAAGTAAGGTATGAAGGCTTCTACATACTGGCGCAACTTGTCGCACGACGCGACACCGGTAGAACAATTTTCTTGAATTTTTGTTCTACCGGTGTCGCGTCGCGCGACAAGTCGCGCCAGTATGTAGAAGCCTTAATGGTAACATATTGCCATCAGGTCTGTTAAAGCCCTGTGCCAGTAAGAAGGCTAATCCAAATTACTGTTACCGCCTTCACCGCGTGGAGGCACTCCCAGCTTACCTATGTCATTATTATTACACACATTTTGTTTTTTTTTTAAATAGGCCACATTGAAATACGTATTTATTATAATATAATTATGTATTTTGTGTAGGTTTGGAGAGAAAATATGTTTGTTGTTGCATATGATTTTATAGAAATTATACCTAATTATTGGGTGCATGGAAGCAAAGCCATGAGCAACAGCAGACAATATATATATTTTTGAAATGTGCTAATTAAGGCCTTTCATTTGATACCCAACACGGCAAGAATAAACAACTTTTATTTTTTTGGCTTTGACTTTTTGTCCGCTAGAGGGCGCAACATTAAATTTAATGTGACCTCACATAGCATATAACCAGCGGACAATCAAGACGCTTCCAACAATAGCTCATTTGTCAAATTATGACAAGCAGTTTAGAAGTAATGAGGGAACAGATGAACATACATACATACCGGTCAAAATCATAACCCTCCTTTTTGCTTCGCCGGAGTCGGGTAAATAGAGTGCTTCGCACGATCCTCATTTTAAAAGAGTGTGCTACCAATCTCTACCTAATGTTGGATCAGGATCAAATATAGTTCTAGCCGGGGATTGCGGAAGGAATAACCGATCCCAAGATCCCCGGTGCAAGTGTGGGAGGGGAACACTGGGGTGGTTTTTAGTCAGTAAGAGTCTGACAGACCCCTCCGCCCGCCCCAGGGCGGAGGACATCCATGAGGATTTTCCACCCCGTGAACAAAAAAAAAAAAAAAAGGATCAAATATAGTTTCTGGTGATCATGTCGGTAAATAATATCCGATATATTAACATAATTTAAACGTAGGTAAGTTATCTAAACCTGTCATACTATATCTATTATATATCATCTAAGTCTGCTCACATACTTTTTCACATTCCTGTCACAAAGAATACTTCGAATTTCTTAACGCAGTACCGCAATAACACATAGATTATAGTTACAATACATCCATAAGCATATTATTATTCAACAATAGAATAGAAAAACTTATTTCATTTTTTCTGGCAAACGTTCAATCCAAGAAAAGCTTTATTATTCTCCAGCAAGAAGTATTTAGTAAACTTTCAACAGTTGGCAAGCTTCGGATTGGCAAAATTTCGAACTTTATTCCGACTATGGTAAAGTTCCTAAACACAAAACTGACAACTTAGTACCGAACTAAGTTTTCAGTTTTGAATAAAGAACGGTATTTCAATCACTGTTACGTTCTTATTACAAAAACTGGCTCCATGGTTTAAGCCATGTCAAAATATAAATCTTGTTTTGTAATAAGGCGGGTAATGTCTCTTGTTGATTCAAATTCATTATTTCAGAAATGAGTCCATAGTGTTAGTGTATCAACAAAATAACTCAATAACAGTAACTAATGTTAGTATTATGGAGATAATAGGCACTTCAAATTTAATATCAACTGGTATGGATTCTTACACAGTGACGTAGCAGAGGGAAGTTCCACCGATCTTTGAACACGCTCAGAAGACCTATGATGGTGGACTGGTGGCCGGCTATAATGCTTGATTGATAGACATAAATTAAATCTTGAATGGTGCTCTATTTTCAATAATATCAACGGTTTTTAGGGTTCCGTACCCTAAGGGTAAAACGGGAACCCTTACTAAGGCGCCACTGTTCGTCCGTCTATCTGTCCGTCTGCCCGTTTGTCACCAAGCTATATCTCATGAACCGTGATAGTTATACAGGAGATTTTTTTACAGATGATGTATTTCTGTTGCCGCTATAACAACAAATACAAAAAAAAACAGAATAGAATAGTGATTTTTTTGCCGTTTTCTAGATAATGGTACGGAACCCTTCGTGCGCGAGTACGACTCGCACTTGGCCGGTATTTTAGTATCGTCAGGCACATTAATTGTTAAGAAAATTGACACCGTTCCACCGCCAATACACCGTGTTATAGCACAATGCCATTCTTTGACAGTTGTATGAAATGTCATACAACTGTCAAAGAATGGCATTGTGATTCGAATACACGGACAATTTAAGTTGATAGGTAGTCTATTTGATTAAAAAAGTTTTTCCTTTCCTATATGGTCGCAGCATTATGCTGAGCGATGGCCGTTTTGCGTGGATGTGACGCATATTTTCCCTAACTTATTCTTTCGTCGCAAGGAGAGTTTACCGCCCGACTAGTATACAACATTAGTGTCAATTGTTCAAAATGATGAGTACAATGCCCCTTTTTCGGGTTTAGTATAAACAAAAACTAATGTTGTATATACATCGTCCTAACATCAACCGTATTTATTTTTTAACCCGGTGAGAGGCCCTTCTGGCTCCGCCAAACCCCAATTAAGCAGTACAGACTCTCCGGAGCCAACTGCAACGGATTATTATTAAAATAACAAAAATAAAAAACAATCGTTGGGCAGTTGCCCACCGGACACAAAACCCGTCTGGTCGGAGGATTCTCCCTTTTCTATGGACGATGAGTACTTTACACCCTGTTCCTCATGCCTCTATATATTCCTTAATCCCAAAATCAGAATATGAAAATAAACTCGAAAACTAACTACTGGACCAGATAATTTACAAAGGAAACTTTCAGCCATTTAGCCTACATCGCATAAATACCCAAAAGGTTCGAAAATTCAATTTCTGTAACCCTATTAGCTAAGTCTAGCTAACCGGGCCCAGTTTCACCTAATCACTGTATCGAGTGGGCAATCTTACAGAAGCCTGAAGGTCTTAATTCACATTCCGAAGTTTACATTTTAACAATTCTACAAGGCAATTTGGATTTAAAGTTTCAGCTGAAATTAGATTTTGATTTAGAATCCTTAGAAATGGCTGAATTGAATTGAAAGGAATTATATTCTGTGATTAATGTAATACTTCTATTTTTAGATTGAAATCTTCATTGCTCTATTTTAATAGTATGTCGGATCCGACAAGTATAATAGCTTAGGTAGTATTTAACATCTATTCTCTTCTTATATTATTTAAATTTAAGACATTTATTTTCACAGTAGCTAGCAAGTCTCACCTAATGCATGAAAGCATGTTTTGTACAGCCTCACGCATTTTTAATAATATTCAGGGCCTATCAGAATAATTACGGAAATAAAAAGATTTAAAAAAAATCTCCATGAGCTGTTAGTAAACAAGTGCAACTATATAATATTAATAGCGGTTGAGATTTCTTTTATTTAAAAAAAAATGAACGAAATTACTAATTTTAATCAATTCCACATAAATACAATTTTAAACTTAAAAATATACTTCTTGATTTAAAATAACGACAACGAACAATATTTTTAAACGATGTTATCACGACGGCTGCTTGAGACGGAATGAGGGGCGAGCGCTGGCTGCACCCCGCTTTTATAGGCACCACCGTACGGTAGTTTAAAATAACGTTGTTATGCTAATACGGCCTCTCCTGACTTGTGGTTGTCCTCAGCCACATTGTCCAGTTGAAGGTCCTTGGTCGCTGCAGTCACGATCTTCGGCAAGCGGACTCGGGCGACGCGAAGGGCTCATGTCTTAAATGGCTGCATCAGTAATTGATGGACCCTGGTGTGTCTGCATCTCCACTACTTGTATGGTCTTCGCAGCTGGCACTGGTAGATGGTGCTGCGAGACTATCCTCTTCAGCTAGAAATAAGAAAATGGCACTTCTTAGTAACATCCTTCTTATTTTATCTAAACATATGTCTGTTGTAATTAATACAACACAACTAGACGGAGGCACCCAGTTAGCACGTCTCTTTCGGCAGAATTAACTATAACTCAATGCCCTTAAAAATAAACTGAGACGGAGGCACCCAGTTAGCACGTCTCTTTCGGCAGAATTAACTATAACTCAATGCCCTTAATATAAACTGAGACGGAGGCACCCAGTTAGCACGTCTCTTTCGGCAGAATTAACTATAACTCAATGCCCTTAAGAATAAACTGAGACGGAGGCACCCAGTTAGCACGTCTCGGCAGAGCCATCGCTCAATGCCCTTACAGCCACTATGCAAGCATACATAGCTCTCACATGACCATGCATCGTTTAGATAGAAAAGTAAATACAAAGATCTACTTACTATTAAAAAACGTGGCACACGACTCGGGGGTCCACTCTCCTCGCCAAGCAACCATGTACTCGGCGGCAGCCTGAGTGACTTTGCCATACGAACCAGTTAGCAGCTGTAACTCGTATCGATCGTGGGGAAGGATTTTTGCCACACGATATGGCCCTCGCATCCCCGAGTCCAGCTTGCCTGTAACTTGAGAAGTTTTTATAACAAACACGTTATCATTTAGATTAAACGTACACTTGACCTTCCGATTCCTATTAACGTACTCGTCTTGTTTACGTCTATTCTGGTCAAGCAGTTCGCTAGCACGCTGTCTTTGTAACTCTCTTAACCCCTCGCGATTCGGTCGCACGTCATCAACAGCGACATCGCGGACTAGTGATCTTATGACTGGCGTGACTGCTTCAGCACCAATAAGCAATTGTAACGGTGAGATCCGAGTGGTCTTGTGTTTAGTGCAATTGATAACCAGTTGCATTTTCCACAAGGAATCAGACCATTTACTCTCTGGTTTAGATGCCTCTATGCGTAACATATTGAGTAAAGTACGACAGTAACGTTCGACCTGACCGTTTTCTCTATGCATTTCAGGTGTTACAAAATGAATTTCGCTACCCATTTCAGTAACCCAACCCTGAAAACTAGCACTCTCAAACATTCGGCCTCTATCACACACAATAAGTTTGGGAGTACCGAATAGAGAAACGGCGTTTGAAAACATTTGTTTTAATTCGTTGGAATCTTGCCTTTTTATTGCATAAAACAAACAATATTTAGAGTAGGCATCTACCACGAGCAATACATATTTCTTATCATTTGAAATAGGTAGTGGACCTAATACGTCCATGTGGACCGTGTTAAATGGAGTATCTGGCTTATGCCATGATGAAATCGGGTAATGAGGAGCCCTAGGAACTTTTTTGGACGAAAGGCAAATCAAACAATGACCTACGTATTTTCTTACAAAGGCATAGAGCCCTGGGAACCAAAAATGACGCAAAATTAGGTCAATGGTCTTATCTGCACCTATGTGTTCATGCTGGTCATGAAAAACTCTTAGGAGACTTAATCGGTGTCCTTTTGGAATGAAACATAGTAGCTTTGGATCCTGGCCCGTGGGGGTGTATTTATAATACAGCAGATCATTGCGAACAACGTACCGGGAAGAGTCTAGCTCATTATTGTTGACTTTATCAATCAGCTTACGAGTTTCCTCATCCGCAGATTGAGCAATCTGAGCCCAGTTTTTCGGCCTAGTTATTTGGAAGACATCAACTGGATTTCGACTTAGATAATCCGCGTGCTGCATCATTACGCCCTTTCTATATTCTATCGTAAAGTTAAAATCCTGCATGTATATCCACCAACGCGCGACGCGTGGTAAAAGATCTTTCTTACGTTCTGTTAGTTTAAGCGCGTTACAGTCAGTCACAATTTTGAAGGAAATACCTAACAAATAGTGGCGAAAGTGTTGCAAAGCTTTAATAATCGCGAGTGTCTCAAGCTCATAAGAATGGTATCGCGGTTCGGCACCTTGCGTTGTTTTACTAAAGTATGCCACTACTCGCCGTTTACCATCCTCATGAAACTGAATAAGAACTGCGCCGTAACCGATAGAACTCGCGTCCGTATGCAACTCGGTTGACAATAACGGATCGAAAATAGCAAGCACAGGTTCACTTGTAAGACAATGGATTAGGTATTTACGCGACTTTTCTTGTTCTTCGCCCCAGTGAAATTTAACGTTACCCCGTGTTAAACTAGCAATGGGCGCTGTCTTAGATGCATAGCCGGGTATATAGCGACGAAAATACCCAGCCAAACCGAGTAGCTGTCGAACCTGTTTCACATTTGTGGGCACAGGAGAGTCAATTAAAACCTTAATTTTTTGTTCGCTCGGTCTAACCTGACCCTCAGAGATAGTTCGACCTAGGTACTCAACCTCTGTAGCCACAAATGTACTTTTCTTTAAATTAATAGAAAACCCCGCAGAAGTAAGTGTTTTTAATACTTCGCGTACGTTCTCGATTGCTTCTTCGATAGAAGGTGCCAATAATAATACGTCATCTATAAATATGAGGGCTTTACCGGACTCTATTAGTGATTTAAGCGTATTTGTGATTATTCGTTGATATACGACCGGCGCGTTCGCGAGACCAAACGGCATTTTTAAATATTCGTAGTGACCTTCTGGGGTCACGAAGGCGGTCTTCGCTACAGAGTCGCTATCCAACACAATTTGGTGGAAGCCTGTCGCCATGTCTAAACAGGTGAAGAACTTACTCTTACCAAGGCGATCAATATGATCTTCTATCAAGGGTAATGGATAGCGATCTTTCACGGTAACCGCGTTCAATGCGCGGTAATCAACGCACATGCGATCTTTTCCGTCTTTTTTCTTGAAAAGAATAATCGGACTTGCGTATGGAGAGTTAGACTCGCGGATTATCTTTTTGTCTAGCAAGTCTTTTACGATATCACGCACTTTCAATTTTTCGTCGATTGAAAGTCTGTACGGCCTATAACAAATAGGTGTCTCACTTGTCAACTCAATGCGCATATTACCAGTTGTGACTGTTGTTAAAGCAGTCCCAATAATAAAGAATTCCTTAAACTGACTTACGACTGACATTAATTTTTCACGATCGCCACCTTCAAGCGGAGTGTTAACCGAAAATTGTTCACTTGAGTTGATGAGCAATACATCTTGACCAACTGAACTAGGAATTCGAGTTATACGTTGCTCATTGTTTGCACGGATGTATGTTACTCCCTTGCGGTTCAAAACATCTGTTCCTACCAGTACTGGCACGTTTAGGCATTTTAGAGGAACTACGAAAAGATCCACTTCTAATGAGATGTCGCTAAATTCTAGAACTAATGTTACGCGGCTATTACACTCAATATTTTGATCACCTATGCCACGTAACACCTGATAAGTGGGTAGTCGGGTACTTTTAAAATATTTAAGCACTGATTCAGAAATAAGTGAAACGCGCGATCCGCTGTCTATCAACACGTCTGTAGGTATACCCTGTATAACGGCCGTTGTGACGTCACTGTCTGTTGATGCACCTTTCAACTCGAAACAAAAATTAACGTTGTTTTTATTACGCGTTTCAGATCTTTGTTTAGCAAAACAGACCGAGACGTCATGGCCTGGCTTTTTACAGAATGAGCACGACCCATTCGGTTTCTTATTAATTGTTTCTGTGGATTCCTCAGATTTAACAGTTTTCGATTGTTTAGGGCATGTACGCTGCACGTGACCCGTACTACCGCAAGAAAAACACGTTATTTCGCGATTTTTAATATTATGTGGACGTTTTCGAGAGTTTCGGTCAAACTGTTTACTTTGGGAAGATGTCACAGAGGTTACAGATGACTTGGGATTTGGTTTTGTATAAATAGAAAAGAATTCAACAAGATCTTTGGTCATTAAATGGGCGTTAGTCGCAGCGGCACGTACTTGTGCGTCAGTTACACCACGTATGACAATCGCGACCGTTAAATCATCACTTAACCCTCTAACAATATTTAGTCTCAAGATGGAGCGTCTAGCATATTCTGCATACGTGGAATATTTGTCGGAATTAGTACTCATGACGTCAAACAAAATATTTGCTACATCGATTCTTCGCGAGCAAAGCGGTTTGAATTCAATCTTAAAGTTAGACCAGGTGCGGTCGTTTGTGACCCAGTCGTTTAACCAACTACGAGCATCACCCTTCAGGCAGTTAGCAATCCGGGATAAACACTCGTTGTCATCCCATTTATTAATATCACGTGCCCTTTCAACCTCTTCACACCAACAATCGATATCATGTATGCTGGGATCAAAGTTTGAAATATAATAATGGTTGGATCTGACCTTGGTTAACGCACTCAACGCTCCTATGAGGCGATCCGTAGCATCCAATGACGTCGAAGTACTTGCAAGCGATTCTCCAACGATGCTGGTGTTCGACTCAGGCACTGCTGGTTGTGGCTCCTGCGGCGAACATGCGATGATCTGCCCAGGCGCCACAATGGCACATGCTTCCGGAGTCGTTGTCGCCGACACGGTGCTAGTTGCGGGTAGGCTGCTGCTTTCTAGCGCGGTCAGTCGCGCCAGAATAGCTCCAAGGGTTTCTTGGAGTTCGTCTGCATCACTATTTTGATCACGCCTATTTCTACCTCTATTACGAGTGGTAGCTCTTTCGGACATGATTCAAAAACTTTTCGCACGACACAGAGAATAAGATAGGCAATGGAGCCTATCCCACTTCTGATAATAGCGGTTGAGATTTCTTTTATTTAAAAAAAAATGAACGAAATTACTAATTTTAATCAATTCCACATAAATACAATTTTAAACTTAAAAATATACTTCTTGATTTAAAATAACGACAACGAACAATATTTTTAAACGATGTTATCACGACGGCTGCTTGAGACGGAATGAGGGGCGAGCGCTGGCTGCACCCCGCTTTTATAGGCACCACCGTACGGTAGTTTAAAATAACGTTGTTATGCTAATAATATATACTCTATAAAATACTTCCTATCAGACAAATCACTTCTCCAACAGTCCCCCTCAGTCATGATGCGTTCAGTGTCCCACTGATGTGTACTTACCTTAATTCGTTCCGTTTTATAATTATCTATTTTTCATTTTGTTTTATGTGAAATCTTAATAATTTTAACAATTATGTACTTAAATTTAATTTGTATGTAATTATTGTATGCTCTAAGGGCGGGACATAGCTGATCACAATTTATTTATTTTATAAGACCTGTATTATGTACCTACCTATGATCCACATTAAAGATATTGATTGATTGATTGATTCTCCAAAAAGAATACAATTCACTTATCATGAGAAATACAAGTTAATCTTGATACTAAATACTTGAACTTATACCAAGGTACGCAAGTCAATAGCAATTACACATTGCAAGCTGTCAATATTTTTCAATTTGTTAATGATTCAAAATGATAAATACTTTACCTAGTACTTAAATGTATTTTATACCTTGGTATGTATTTTAATTATGTAATTTGATGTAATAGAAGCAAATGAATAAATTACACTGACTTTATAAATAGGTAATTGATTTAACATCGAGAGAAATGTTAGAAGATGTGGTGTTTCAAGGTTTTTGTTTATAGTAAAGGACTTTTAGCTTTAGCTATACTAATAATAATATTATAAAGAGGAAAGATTTTATTGTTTGTTTGTTTGCATTGAATAGGCTCCGAAACTACTGAACCGATTTGAAAAATTAGATTTGAATAATTAGCACTGATTTCAATAGCACTTGTCCGAACCTCACTTCGTCTAGTATCTAATAATTATGTTTTTGTTCGTCCTTTTTTTGTAAACGTTATTTTAGAGTGCATCTTTGTTCAACAGTCAGTGTGTGTGGCATTCATCTGCCCAGCCTTTTCCCAACTACGTTGGGGTTGGCTTCCAGTCTGACCTGATCATCAGCCGAAAGACGTCCACTGCTGGACATAGGCCTCCTCCAAAAGGGAGGGGGGTTGCCATAGTCACCACGCTTGTTAGGCGGGTTGGCGATCGCAGTATGGTTTTAAAAATGCATAGAGAACGCTGCTGCCCATTCTCTAGTAAGTCCCTTAGTCGCCTTTTACGACACCCACGGGAAGAAATGGGATGGTGGTATTCTTTACGTCCGGCACCAAACGGAACAGCCCCAACTAGTCTGACCTGATGCAGCTAAATACCAGTATTTTACATGGAGCGACTGCCTATCTGACCTCCACAACCCTGGGTATTACGATACCCGCTACAATAATGTTACTATACTGGGTAATACGATACCCATTGGTAAGACTGGTTGTCAGACTTTCGGGCTATTGACGACCCGTGACGACTGTAGCCTGTGTACTTATAAGCAAGTGTTATATTAAAATTTATAGGTGTACGATAGTGCGTTCAATTTAGTTTCTTTGTATTTTTTTTTCTGTATGAGTTAAATAGTGGTAATGAAATAATACACCGCTAAAACTAATCCATTAAAAAAACAAATCCGCTGGAAGCTGGAACCCATACTGTATACAAGCTTACTTTGAATTAAATGATGTAGTTTAATTATTTAATTTGTACATGTTTCGATTTCTTTAAAATTTGTTTTAGCTGCATAGCCACACCTCGATTAAGTAGTCTAGATGAAGTTTAACCATGGCATTGTATATAATAAACCTAACTATATAAAAAATGAAATAAACATAACCCGATTTGTTATGTCACACAGGGGGACGTCATTACGTCATTCGAGTGGTAATTGCTGAAAATCAGCACTGTTGACGATAAGTTTGTCCGAAGTCACAGTATTTTGCTGAGCAATGACCTGTTCTTGCGCAGATACGACGCACGGTTTACGTGTTTGTGATAAAGTTATTTGTTTGTTTCAAAAGTAGTTATTTTTCCACTCGGCAATCAGCATTTTGTTTTTATTTTGATTGTTTGTTTGTTGTCATTTGCCAGTGTCGCAACACCACAGAGTATTACGCAGTTTAAATTGTCTTTGGTCCCTAGCCACATCTAGCAATAGACAAGATTGTCGAACTTTTTATTGTTAGATTACGGGGCTTTTGGCTACTTTGTTTGTGTGCAATTTGTGTTGTTTCATTGTAACGTGCGTTTTGTTTGTGCAGAATAAATATTTTTCTTCTAATAGATTTCGGCAAGCAGCAAACGATACCTCGAAGCGCACCCCTTAATTATAGTTTAGATCTTAGTTTATCTGGGTGCAGCTGTCACATCAGATTTTTATCTAGATGGAGACCAAGATACTTTTCTGGATCCACCTTGGTTAAGGGTTCGTTACTTAAACACAGTGTTGAGCTGCGCGATTACTGGCAAATGCTTAACTGATTGGACAAGTTCATTCAAATTTGTGTGGTTCTTTCCTCAAAAGACCATTTTAGACACGGATCTACATGGTCCTCACATGATCTGACCAAGAGTATGTCTTTGAGACTTTGACCCCTGAGTTTGTTTCGCCATTTCTTCTCAGGGGTAGTCAGATAGGAAATTTCGACTACATCTAGCTTATTTTTAATTTTTTAATATGACGTGTAAAAGTGATTCCGATATCCTACTACTGTACAGAATAAACAATTTCATTTAATTCCAGTGATTTATCTATTTTTTGGTTCTTAGCACTGAAACGAATGTAAGTAGTTAGTTTTAGATGTGTTAACAGTTTGTAAATATTTAAGTTGTAATGTGTGGAAAATGTAGTGCGTAGTAGGTATATTTGTTAAGTTATATGTTAAGTTATTTCCGTTTATGTTTAATAAACTACTGTTTGTTTTCCTTCATGAAATAAATAAATAAACAGTGAGCAAATTGTCTTGGAACCACCTAGAAAGAGTACTTATATGTTGCCATACTATGGCAGGGTATGCTGGAACCAATATTGTAACATCTATTGTACCATATTCTCACAAATAAACATTTTTGATTTGATTTGCTGCGGTCGTAAATGTAATCGATAGTTTACAGGACAACATGTACACGAGGTGTAACATAAATAACGCACAACCTCTTAAGTGGTCATTGTACTCATCATTATGAACAAATTATAACTATGAGAACAAACCTGAAAACGGGGAAAAGCATCTGCTGTTTCATACATTTATCTCGTCAAAATGTAGGGAACAGCAATTTTTTTTTTCGATTTTAGATTTGATCCCATAGTAAAAGTTGTTTATAATGATGAGTAAAAAGACCACTTAAGAGGTTATGCGTTATTTATGTTACACCTTGTATAAACGTTGAAGAACTATTGTCTAAACTAATAAAAAAATTCAACAAAATAATTATATTCTAATTGATCAGAAATTCATAATACTCAAGATCGTCAATAATCAATTAAATATTGGCCAGAGGCATGGCCTATTTTTAGGCCAAAGAATCAGCATTGCCATCTAACGCTGCCAGCTTTTTGGGCACTTTTCCCGCTGACAGCGATGCGGACGACTTTTTTGATGCCATATGAGCTCTTCTCCTTTTTTTTTCTTACACTTGTACATAACATAAATATTTTACTGTTAGATTGTATTTTATATTTAAATATATGTAAATGAATTTAAACAAAAGCACCCTATTGAAATCATCAAATATTCAATTTTCTTAAAATTTATATGACGCCATAAAATCATGCAAATTCAATTCAATATAAAACTTTCAAGATGTCTCGAGTGTTCATTGTGATTCATTCTAATTGCTATTCATAGTTGAACTAATAGAATTGTACAAATTTGTAAATTCAGTTTATTACTCGATCAAGAAACTTTTCGAACTACGTCCGAAGAAGTGGACGAAAAACTTTCTGAAGTTCTCAAAGAATTTCGCAAAGTCAAGAGAGACGTAAAAAGATAAAAACTTATGAAGGAACAGAGAAAAAAAGACGGAAATTTTATTTATTTGGCATCAAACAATAATGTTTTGGACTCTCAAAATAAGAAAGTTGGTTTATAAGTTCATTTCACGAGCGAGAATCTTCTTAGAAAAAGTTTTATTGACTCCTACGGGCTCTCTTAGGAATTGGTTAGATAAAGCAAACGTTGTTTGTATTACTTTGACAACTTTTGTGGACAGATGATGGTACTATAGTATTAGGTTATAGGTATTTGAGATAAAGGCAGTACCTATAAAACAATATTTGTATACTATTCTGATGAATAGTATATTCTACTTAAAGCTCCATTTACACGATTCAAGTTTCTTTCCTGTGTCATGCTAATCCTAACTTCCTAACTAATATTATAAATGCGAAAGTAAGAATGAAAGAATGAAAAATAATTTTATTTGTCACTGAAAAACGTGCGTACGAAAACATAATATGTAATAAACTCGAAGGTAAACATTAATGTAAATTTGTTTGTTTCTTTGTTTGTTACCTTTTTACGCCTAAACCACTGAACCGATTATCCTGAAATTTTGCATATATAATATGTTGTCAGGTGTACCTACAGAAACGGACATAGGGTACCTTTCATCCCGAAAAAAAATAATGTTCCCGAGGAAACCAACAATAACGTTCTTAGATGATGATAGATAGATGATAGATGGCGCCACGTGTCTTTCGAATCATGATTGAATTATATTATTTTTATTTCGTTAGTTCCCATGGGATAATTACCGACCTCCACGCGGGCTTAGCCGCGGGCAAAAGCTATTAATAATATAAATGCGAAAGTGGGTTTTTATGTTTGTTACGCTTTCACGCTAAAACGGCTGAACGAATTTGGATGAAATTTGACACATAGATACACCATGACCTGGATTAGGCCATAGGATACTTTTTACCCCGATATTTCAACGGGATCGAGACTTATGCCGGCGAAACGGCGGGGCGCTGCTAGTAAATATAATTGAAGCATTTAAAATTGTTTATTCAACTTATGGGTTCAGGATTAAGCTTTTTAATTGTGTAAGACGACAAAGAGAATGGAAATTAGTACTTTCTTAAATTCCTATTGTTCTATAAATTCAAATTGAGGCCTCTGCTTGTTAACAGTAAATTATGCATAGTGCATTAGAGTCCAAAATTCTCTGTATTACTCGTACTAAAGATGACTGTTGTGAACAAATGAATATAATACTTTTGTGGAATACTGAGAATTGGTATATATTAATAGTACTCGTAGATTACTGCATCGAACAAGAAGTCACGTCGAGCGAGGTGCGTATCTCTGTTTTTCTTTCAACTACTACAGCAATAAAAGTTGGGAGGAAGTAAGAAAAATCAGAATCTAACTAATAATAACATTATTTATTTACAAAAGTATAATGTTGAAACAATTGTTAAATGTAGGGCTTGCACCGGGTACACTTATTTTTTTTACAAATCCTGATGAAATTCGTAATGTTCAGCTGTAAAAATTATAAAGTTCGCGCCAATACCTTTTCTTTTTTTATTATTATTTCTTTACAGCCAGCACGTGTTATTTTAAATCTCTTATGTTGTCTGCGTAAATTTTATATTATGGAATATAAGTATACTTTTTGGTCAATGAAAAAGTTTCAACAAAGCAGCATTGAAAAACATAGACTCTTTTCCGCATTGTTTTAGCGATGCAGTAATGAAAATATATACAATCATTTCTGCAGGGTTTTAGTGACGCAGAAATGTTCATGTTATGCTGTCATTGTGAGTTAACAACTACAATATTACCAGGTAGTTGGAAGAAAATAATATTATACGAATAATTGCTAAATTGTGTTCACAATTTTAGAAGAATCCTAATTTATTATGGTAATAGCGGCAACTTATATTCTCATATTTTACTAAAACAGGTTAGTTCTAAAGCCCACATCAAAGACGACTGACCACCGTAGCCATACCTTGTTCGTAACTTTACATAGACACATTCCAGTAGAACTATCCACGGCTTTGCCTACAATTTAAAACCAACTTTACTTGAACTAAGAGTTGGTTCTCCAAGCCACATATAGAATTAACCTAGGCTTACACTAATCGCGGATGATTGTAAAATTCACTATTCGTTATCATCAAACTTTACTTTTTAGCCATTAGGTATTAATAGTTGCCACTTCATTTAACATTGTTTTTTTTAAATTCAATGACATCAGCTATATCTTGAAAAACTATTATTTTTGGCAGCTATGTACAGTCAACTGCACATTAATAGTTTATTTATTTATTCATAGGAGAACCAACAGCTATAACAGATGGATAAGAATTGTATATGTAACACAGAGCCACCACCAGGTGGCGTTTTATATTTTCTGCCTACCCCCATGGGAAGAAGGCGTGAGTTTATGTATGCATGCATGTAGACGTTACTTGTATTAAAATCACAAAGTATAAGTAATTAGTACTATAGTATAAGTATGAGTAATTTATGCGGCCTACCCAAATGTCCTTTCTTTGGTATTGTTCGTTGAATCGTTGAGCTCCTTAAGTTCTGAGTTGAGCTACACGACTACTGACAAATGCGTGCACTGACTGGACAGGTCTCCTCAATCTGTGTGATTATTTCACCAAAATATCATTTCAGGCACCAATCTACATGGTCTTCACATGATCTGACTAAGATTATGTCTGGACTTTAAAAGAGACTGTGACCTCTGATTTTGTTTCGGCCTTTCTTCTCAGAGTAGTCAGATACGAAACGCCAACCTAATCTAGTTTTTTTTTTAATATAAGTGACGTGTAAAAGTGTTTGTACAAACCTACTTACAGAAAATAAATCATTTATAGAAAGGCTTGAAAGGTAAATTGGTAGGCCTTTACTGTCGGACACAAATCAGTCTCAAGAAAGTTTTTAATCAAAACCAATTTTGAACAAATCTAACCTAAATCAAAAGAACGTAACTTGTTCAAAAGAAAACAATGAAGAAACATAACGGAATCGATTGTTCAACAGGCAGAATATTTTACTTCCTTAAACAAAAAGTTATCTTTATTTCGTTACGAGGAAATGGTTGATCTTTTGCGGAGCTGCATTTATTTTTAAAAATGATTAAAAATTCAAGAAACGTGAGAAATTTCTCAGCTGATTCTTTTTCCAAGTTGTTTAAGCTAAATAACTTTTATAGAAGAAGAAATAAAACGCATAAAACGGTCAAGTGGGAAATGAATTGAATTTCAGTGCTTTTATAGGAGCACTCTAAAATCGTTCATCAATTTTTTAGGTTTCATATAAATCAATATTTTGGAGATCAATACCTCAAAAGGAAAACATGGAACCCTTATAGGATCAATTCATAGTCAGTCTGTCAAGTCCCATCTTCCCAGGAATGCGTGGATGTATCAAGTTGAAATTAATATGAACTACGTAGGTCGACGGTTCCTTGACGCTCTACAAAATCGATCCAATATTTTAGGTTTCATCAATATTTTGAGAGCAGTGGTGGCCCAGTGGTAACGGCCCCGACTTACGAGTTGTAGGTCATGGGTTCGAACCCAGGCAGGCGCTTTACTTTGTGTAAATTATTTAATCACCACTGCTCTCATAACGGTGAAGGAAAACATCGTGAGGAAACCGGCATGTCCTAGAACCAAAAAAAAATCGAAGACATGTGACATCTACCAACCCGCACTGGGCCCGCGTGGTGGATTATGGCCCACTCCCTCTCGAAGAGAGGAGGTCTGTGTCCCAGCAGTGGGAACATTATATGCTAAGGCTGATTATGCAATATTTTGGGGTTCAATACCTCAAAAGGAAAAAAACGGAACCCTTATAGGATCACTTCATTGTCAGTCTGTCAGTCCACAGACGCGTGGATGTATCAAGTTGAAATTAATATGAAATACGTAGGTCTACGGTCCCTTGCAGCTCTACAAAATCAAGCTTCTAAGTCAATAAAATAAAAAAATGCGGCCATTTATGCGCCATATTTTGTAGACTACCCGTTGACCTAGAATCATGAGATTTGGCAAGCAGCAAGGTCTAACAGCACAAATAAAGGTAAAAGTCTGATAATTGTTAATTAGTATTTTTAATTATCATATACATTTTTTTTTGCGGCGAATATTTTTTCAACTACAAAGCTAAGTTTGTTCTTAGGATAAATTTATCCCAACTATGGAACTCTTTATTGTACGTCGTCCTAGTCGCACTTGTTTCTTATGATTGAACTAAAAGGTCATTCAATCTGCCCAGCCTTTTTCCAACTACGCTAGGGTCAGCTTCCAGTCTTACCGGATGCAGATGAATACCAGAATTTTATATGGAGCGACTACCTATCTGACCTCCACAACCCAGTAACTGGGTAACACGATACCCTTAGGCAAGGCCGGTTTTTAGACTTTTGGGCTTCTGACTACCCATAACGGCTGTCAAAGATCTACGAATGACAGCCGGGACCAACGGCTTGACGTACTTTCCGAGGCACGGAGGGGTCTCAATATGTGATTTAAGACGGAGATATATGCCAGTGACCTCGAGTGGTTAGCTTGCATGTTCTGTACCTACTGAGCTCACGTAACGCGTCGTACGTTCAGCCAGTAATAGGACTCGCCCATCAAGGAGCGCTGTCCCCTATTTACGCATTATTAATTAATTATTAACATATACTAAAAGATCAATGGTTAAATTATCTTTAAATTGGTGAAGGTTTCAGAAAAATACGCTTGGTAAATTTTGTGCCACTCTCAGTTTTTATATCCGCGTTAGACATAACTTTACAAATTAATTTCACTATGTAATATAAAGATAATCTAAAATATTCACATATTAAGTTTTTGAGAAAATGCTCTAATTAACCATATATTTTTTAAAATCATTAACACAACTCGTTTAGACGTGATCTTCAGTATAAAATCATTTAAAGTCGATTATCGTCGCCTTAACTAATAGGAGGAAAAACTTCATTAAATAAAACAACATGGTTGCTTAAGAATTAAGAAAAAAACTTTGGAAACACTTAAAGTAAATTCTTCACAAATTCGATTACAAAATTATAACTTACTTTTCAAAGCCACTTATTTTCATTAAGATCAAATTTTATTATAGCAGAAACTTTCATCCTAATTTTGAAAAGTTCAATCAATTTTAATGAACTTCTAAATTTTATCAGCATTCGTGGAATTAGAAGAAAATATGATTCTATTTAGATTTTGTCTACAAAGAAAGGTATTGTGCTGAAACATTCGGTCTAGTGATTTTAATTTGTTTTGAGACATTATCTGACCGCTTGAAAAAAAAACCAATTGCAACGATAAACCTCTGAAGAATCCTTTGCTATTTTGGTAATCGTGACGAGGACCCGCCGGGGAATATATTATGAAGAAATTTCTAAGATTAGACTAGAATAGAGAGACAATATTGACCATAGTAGGAAGTAGGTACCTGTAGGAAATACTTTTAACAAAAAACCGGTCAAGAGCGAGTCGGACGCGCGCACCGAGGGTTCCGTACGTATATATGATGTCGATGATTTCTGAAAAACTGTGCTATTTAGAGACATCGTTTTATTTTTCCTGTAATCTTTACATAAACTTCTATCACATAGAATAATTTCAGATTTTTATCTATGCAAACTTCGGAGATAAGGGGGGGCGGAATGGTATTTTTTTGTACATCTTTCATCAAAAGTCGGTACCAATGCTGCCAAAAAAAAAAATGTTTGAGAATGTGCGAACAGCGTTCTTTCATATGATACCCCACATGCTCTAGTAGCCCCACTTTAGATATTTAAGACCCCTTTCAGTCCCTTTTGCAAAAAAGTTATTTTTTTATAAATTTCTTTCTTGTTTGCAAAATAGTTGGGCAAACATCATCTAAATTTCAAGTTGATAGCATTAGCAGTTGTTGAGATATCCAGGTGTGACAGACAGACAGACTTAGTCTCACTAACTAAGGGTTCTTTTTTACCATTTTGGTACGGAACCCCAAAAATAATGATAAAAATAACTACAATCCCGTTCTTTCCGTACTAACTCGGGAACTTAATGTGCAGTCTTTTTAATTAAAATTGCTTACTGAACTTGGTGTAAGAAAAAAAAAGCGTATAAATTCTCTTTTGCTCTTGAGTAAAAAATAAATCAGAGCGCTTGAGAAAGTTACAGATTTATTGCAACTTCAACGGCTGTAAAAATCCGTGCTTATTTCGTTGTTTCTCCAAATGACGCGATTTTTCAATTAAATCAAAGTTTCCAGAACAAAACTGCCAATAAAAGCGTTTCATCTATACAGTGTGTATCAAAGGTGTGGTCAAATTTAAGGATGTGGTCTATAGACCATAAAACTGAACAACTATTTCCATGGGACCAATATTCTATTCACCCTGTATAACGAAGGCAATTCGATTTCCTTGTTATCTCGTCTCGTGACACAAGGTGAGCTCTAACTTCTAAAGCGCAGGCCAGACAGAAGAGACGTAAGACGAGGTCGCATCGCAGACGTATGTGTCTGTGCCAAAACCCTCATCATCATCATCATCATTTCAATGCCGAAAGACGTCCACTGCTGGACATAGGCTTCCCCCAAAAAGAGGGGGATTTGCCATAATCGCCACGCTTGGCAGGCTGGTTGGCGACCGCAGTATGGTTTTAAAAATGCTTAGAGAACGCTGCTGCCTATTCTCTAGTAAGTGACTCTTATAATGCGCACAGCAAAAGAGTGGAACTCTCTGCCTGCGTCTGTGTTTCCGAACGCATACAACCCTAATCTCTTCAAAGTTAGAGTAAACAGGCATCTTCTGGGTAAGCTCACTCCATCGTCGACTTTGTCTCTGTCACCTCTGCCCTAGACTAAGGTCAAGAGCAAACCCATCCTAAATTAAAAAAAAAGTCCCTTAGTCGCCTTTTACGACACCCACGGGAAGAAATGGGATGGTGCTATTCTTTACGTCCGGCACCATACGGAACCGTCAAAAACCCTCAGTCAAGATGAAAACTAACCCTCCCACAAAGAAACCCACCTACAAAACTGTTTACGGCCTTCCAACAAATTCCTTCTATTTCAGCAACCTAGCCAGGTTATGGTCTAAAATATCGGCCACGTATCGGCTATATAAAAGGGTCTAATCTTCGGACCGCAGACATCTAAGAGTCTATAAAGCGAAAGGATGATTCTTGGGCTCTTTATAATACAGAAAGGAAAAAAAATGATTCCAATATAACGAGTAGGAACAAACGGGGCGTAAAGACTGCTCCTGATTTGTCTATTCGACCATGAGTTTGGGTTCCGTACTAATAATATTTTGTCATTCATCTGCCACGGTATAGTGACTATCTGGTTTAATAAGAGGCTTTTTACTCCTTCCTTATTTTTTTTCCGTTTATACAGGAGAATAGTGTCTTTCGGTAAAAGGCGTACATGCTTGTAAGCCATCCATACTAACTTAACTATCTGCAAAGCAGACACAATAGTTTTACAATCACCTTGAATTATAACGTGAAAATAGGAGACAGGGTGTTAGGCCCTGACGGTTTGGGCACAGCATTGCCGAAATTGCAACGGCAGGGCGGTGTGTTCCTGTAAATAAAAAAAAAATCAACTAGTAAAAAAAAACTAGACCAACTCCCCCTTATCACAAAACAAGGTTTATATTCATACCCAGGTTTAAAACATGGAGCCATTATTGAATTTCGAACTTTATTACGACTATGGTAAAGTTCCTAAACACAAAACTGACAACTTAGTACCGAACTAAGTTTTCAGTTTTGTATAAAGAACGGTATTTCAATCACTGTTACGTTCTTATTACAAAAACTGGCTCCATGGTTTAAGCCATGTCAAAATATAAATCGTGTTTTGTAATAAGGCCCACTCAGTTTAGATAGCCATCGACTCGATAAAAGAGAAAATAAATTATAAGTAATCTGTTTAATTAGATATTCATTTTAGCATGATTTATTACTTTAATTTATTGCTAACTAATTTTAAAGGCTTATTGGCAGCTGTAGCAAAACACAAATTGAATTTGGCAGATTTTTTATTCGTTTCAATTGTCGATTTGCTGTTGGAGAGGAAGGTAAGAGGTGGGTTATTTGTGTCGTATGTGGTATACTAACATCATAAAATAAATAGGGTTTAACGTTGGGAGCTTTTTTTTTGGGTGTCTAATTATCAAATAACTTCATAAGTTCCCTCGCCCTGGCCGGAGCGGGAAGGCGTGTGAGACTTTTACTAACACCCACCCGTGTTCCTTCAGATGTCTGTGTGCCAGGGCCACGATAACCCTTTCAGAAAAACTCGCAATCCTGGCAGAATTGGCCCTAACGGACCCCGTCCATTTATGCTGACATCTCTTTGAGGCGCGCGTGGGACACCGCATGACATCTCTCACCGGTTCCACTCTCCTTGGTAAAGTAAGGAGCTGAATTCTTAGTCAAAAACCTTAGCTATCAGTCTAGACTAGCCCTGATTTAAAAGTGCTCATTATTGAAAGTATATAGTTACTATTTTACTATAAACCTGGGTGGTTATGAATACATATTTTCACATTGTGCTTAACAGGAACATATTATACTACTATAACTTACCTGCTGAATCGTAGTAATACGTTTGATTTGATTTAAGAATAATAGTAATATAAGTAATTACTTTCTCATCTTAAGAGCTTACTTTAAAAATAATAGCGTAGATATTAAAAAATATAAAAATACAATATTAGTTTTAGTATATGCGAAACCCGAAACACGTGGTTTCAAAACTGTATCATGCAACATCACAAAGTTATATGGTTGTTATGTTACCGGGTTGTCCGTACAAAAACATGCTTACGGTGCCCCCGCGCCTCCAGGGTCGTCTTGCGCTCATTGATAGTAATTTCCTAACCGGTAGTTACCTAACCGTATGGCGATTGTATTGCAAGTAATTAAATGGTGCCAACATTTTCCATCACACTTAAATATTTTTGGGACAAAATATTGGTGTAAAAAATATTGAAATCGATTCAGTTCCTTATTCTGTATCAACTATATTCAGGTTTCGCGTATACTAAAAATAATGTTGTATATATTTTCTATAAAATATGCGTAATTTTTTATTTGTATCTTTACCAAAATTCCTTGTTAACAGGAGACAAAAGAAAAAAAGATAAGAATGTGTGGAATATTTCCGACCGTGTGTTTACATCACTTCAAACGAAAACAGAATGAGAGCCCCAGTTTTTGTTCGGAAACCGTGTCTTGTTTTTTTTTTCATTTAAATATAAAGATAAATAAAGATGAAAACGGGGACACCCACCCCGACATATTTACTATATTTTATTTACTTAAATAAACCATCAAGACATAATAACAAAAATAAATTAATTTCCATCCAAACATACTTTGAATTTTATTATAGGTACGGTTCAATTAATTCTATTATTTTCTGGCTTCTGATTTTCGAATAGGCTATTTTGTAAGTAAAATTATGAAAAAGGGTAATATTTTTCTAACTCATAACAATGTTGAATGTAATTTTACGCTCACATGAGAATGAATGAACGGGAGAGTGAGTTACGCTGTAGAAGTCACAAAAGGGATATTAAGGAGTCCTTTGAAATTAGTTTTGATTAATGTTTGAGAAGCTTTTTAAGGGAGAAGGTGAGTAGTGAGCAGGTATAGTATATTTTAAGAGCATTTTACTACCCACATGAGAATATTTTAAGTGCTTTAAGGTTGGCAATGTTTGATAAGAACCTGATGCAGGGGGTCCATTGACCATCGTATGGTTATTATCCAACATTGTTTTGCATAAGACATTCAAACTTTCTAAGGTCGGCGACCTATAAGTTATCCATCCTAAAAAGTTTGAATGTCATAAATGTCACTTTACCTTTTGGGTACCTTTGCAAAGCGACACAGCAATGCACATAAAATGGTGACTGTTTAGGCAAAGATTTATACGGTTGCTGACTTTTTATGATTTTAATAAGAGGACAATAAGATGGGGAAGTTCATGATTAGTAAAAGCTCTTAAGGCTTATAAGAGGATAAATAAAGTTGAGTTAAAACAAGCGTTGCAAGGGGAACTCAAGGCTGCTTTTTGCTGTAACGACTAATCTTGGAAAAAAACATCATTAGGATTACAACTGCGCCGGTTCTGTAAAAGTTTTGAAGAGATTTAAATGGTAGAAGGAACATCATGACACTTTTGTCATGCATTCAGTATTATATCAGTCAGTCAGTCAGTCGGTGAGTGAGTCAGTCAGGACTTTGAATTTTATATAGTTATATAGATTTGAATTATAACAAAAAACCAGAGACAACGCGTTTGTTATATCCTAGGTGCCTCCGACTGCATTTATTTATTTTTGGTACATAAAGAATACTCGTTTTTCTTTTCATGTTGTTTCCATCTTTTCAGTTCTTTTTACAGTCGGGTTTTCTTTTTTGTAATAATTTGTTTTATTTTAAGCTTTTAGTGTTTTTAATTAACAAATTGTTCAGTTAAGTCAGTAACTAAGTTATACGGTTTAGTAAGGTTCGCAAGATGGAAAGGTTTTAGAAAATAAAATGTACTGTTTTGTAGTTTGTGCCAAAATAGTAGCTTATAAGTGTTAAATAGCAGCTTAAAAGTGTATTGTATTATAAATATTTGGAATTGGCTATTTACTAGCTCTTGTTTGATCGCCTTAATATTATAATCACAAAAATATTTTTTTTATTCCCTCTCTCTTTTTTGATTCGCAGATGCCTTATTGATATTTTATTCCCAATGTCACTCTTGCAATTAAAACGAATCTAATGACACCTCATTTATGTTAAAATCCATCAAGTGGTTTAGGTAACAGACCGTGCCAAAGAAATAGGCATACATACACTCGAAAAACATAACCTTCCTTCTGGCTGTCAGGTAAAAACTGCTTTTCTATACATTTTGACGTCTTAGGTAAACGCGTTTACACTTTTGTATAGAACACCAGATTTTCTTTACTTCCACCATGAACTCATGGTTTCGTAAAAAAACTTGTTTAGTCCCATGTGAAAGGAGCGTTTTTATCGCCATTTACCAGATAAAGTTCTCAATCAAAATTCAAAAACGGTTCACAAAAAGGACCCTCGTAATAAAGCTAAGATCGCTATCAAGATCAAAATATATCATTCACAGCTGCGCTTCCTGCTACTAGGGTAGATAAGTGTAAATAAAATAACTCTGAGGGCGGCTTATGAGAGTAAAGAACGAGTAACGACGGGGTGAAAGAGATAGTGAAACGAGAAGACAGGGATAAGCGATGTTCACGAGTTTAACCGTGGCCATGGCAGCTCGAACGGGCTCCTGAGTGTGCTGTCCGAGCGGCGGGACTCGCCTATTTTGCGAAGGTGGCTGCAGCTGCATACCAGCGCCTGCGGTTATTATTTAATGTAATATGTGTATTAATTTTTAATTTTTATTTAACTTTTATGATAATTTTGTTTTTAATTTTTATTTCTGATCTTAATTTTGTTTTTAATTTTTATTTCTGATCTTAATTTTGTTTTTAATTTTGATTTTTAATTCTATAAGTTTTGCGATTTTATTTTATTTTGTATTATGACATGAACAATTTAATATGGATATTTATCTGAAATAAATGATTTGATTTGATTTAACGCTTGTCCGCTGCCGTACACAATGTCCGATGTACATAGAAATCGGACTGTTGTCGTGTTCTGTTATTTTCAAATGTTTTTGTTGTTCTGTCCCGCTAACGGGTACCTACGATTTGGCGACATTCTTACACAAGTACAGTCACGATCATTACACGTCAAATGCTAAGCTTCCTCTTGCAATGTTTAATCTCCAGTTCCCACTTGTGTCATGGCTCAAATTAATTTAGTTGTTTAATGCCATTGCAATTTTTTATCTGAGTATGTTGCAAATTTTATGCTATTTTTGTGTTCGATCTAGTTTTGTTTAGCAATGCAAACAGCTTATTTAATTTAGGCCAAAATATATCTATCTAGATTAATTATTATTATTACTACATTTGACTGATCATTTCTGTCACGTAATAAGAGTAATTTCAACCCAGTACCCCGATACCCAATTGCAGTTATATCTAGAAAAGGAAGATTTCCGTCAGTAATTTATCATTAATAGTATCAAATTGTTACAAAGCACATTCTCGTCCTAAATGAAATTTATCATATTTTAAAATCTAATTTCAGTGTTTCTGTGCAACGTGCTTGCACTTGATATGTAGAGGATTAGATTGTATCATAATTGCTGCTTTGCTTAGTCATGTTTTATGAAACAATTTTATGCTGTGTGTGCCAATAGTATGTCCAGTAGAGTGACTGCAAGGCATATTTCTTTGAAATAGGTACCTATATTAAATATTGATGTTGCTGTTCAGCTGAAGTTACAGTTGATGAAGAATCCTGTTATTGCTTGCGGTTCGAAGCACAAAAGATACTAGTGATATTTGATGACGTGAAAACATTTGAGGACAGAAGGCCTATTCCCGTAATTAAATAATGATCAAAATCTGGTCGCAATCTCATCTAAGCGACAATCAATGACAAAATTTGTCAAAAATTTATGAAAATTTTCGAACTATGGGAATTGCCCCCTGATATTAATCAATGCATCACGAAATTTAATATTATTGCCGATCTGTCCAGAGTAATATTATTTTATGCTCGTGACTTTACATTTATTATTGTGAATGTGAAGACTATGTGGCTCATTGTTTTTTTTATCTAGTAAATTTTAATCATGCTCTGGCAGTTTGAGTCATTTATGCGGCCTACACAAATGTCCTTTCATTGGTATTGTTCGTCGCATCATTGAGCTCCTTAAGGTCTGAGTAGAGCTGCACGATTACTGACAAATGCGTGCACTGACTGGTCAGGTCCACTCAATCTGTGTGGTTCTTTCCTCAAAATACCATTTCAGACACCAATCTATATGCTCTCACATGATCTGACCAAAATGATGTCTGCACTTTATAAAAAATTGTGACCTTTGAGTTTGTTTCGGCGTTTCTTCTCAGAGTAGTCAGATAGGAAACGCTGACCTCATCTAGTTTATAAAATACTAGGTAACCCGATAGAATTCAAACTGGAATACTACACTAATAATAATTATTTCTATTGTTGTATATTTTGATATTGTATATTATGTTTGTATTTTTTTATTATCTCTGTAACATATTGTTTATTGTAATGCTTGTTGATACACAACATTGTTAGTTTTGTTTCCTGGTGCGTCAATAAATGCCTTTTTGGGTTCGAATTCACGACTTACAACCAGGGACCATTTTGGTTACCCATTGAAAGGGTTTTCGATAGGGTTTTTCTAAGCGGTAAATCAAAAACCCATACGATAAGGGTAACCCTTATGAACGGCATAAATTAAGTTTTTGTAACCCATTGAAAGGGTTTTCGGTAAAAACCCATACGGTGTTGGTAACCCTTTTGAACGGCTTAATTTAAGCCATTCAAAATTACCCACATCGTATGGGTTTTTGACTAATTGCTTAGAAAAATCCTATCGAAAACCCTTTTAATGGAAAGGGTTTTCGATAGAATTCTTCTTTTTTCAAAAATGGTAAACAAAATGGTCTCTGGGTAGAATAGAGATAGAATTGGTCATGCTACGCGTGCTGGGCGGATATCGAAATAACATAATATTCTGATTTTTTCATACTGAGTTTCAAGTAGGTATAGAACCCATTGAATGGGTTATCATGTAACCCTTTCACTGGGTTTCAAGTATAAAAACCTTTCAATGGGTTACATCATGATAAAGGTAACCCATTGAATGGGTTACCCCTCCGAAAGGCTTAACTCTTAACCAGGGTTGTACGGTCCCTGCCTACAACACGTAAGTCCCATTGCCACTGCTCTAATCAAATAATGGCTCGGCGAAATTATATCGTCATTCGTTCCATCATAAGTTTTAACATAATACACTGGGTTCAAAGTGTTAGTTAAATAAGGGATAGTGGGCGTTTCAATTAACTCGATTTGGTAATAACTATTCGGGTTAAATTAGATAAGATGTACCGATAAATTATGTAATAGTTGCTTCATTGCTTTACTTTATGGTCTAGCGATGCGTGAATATTCGTAATTGTGATTGGTATTCAAATTAAATATCTACTTTACGGTATCTAGCTTTAATTAATGTAATTTAAAGCATGTATAAATTAAATATCTCTCTTTATTGAAAGACAATCTAGACTATTAAGTTGACATATAACCAGTCATCCGACGAATCAAAACTTGTAGTAGGTTTTTGTATATTAAATTTAATCCCCCTTATTACAAAACAAGGTTTATCTTCAGACCCGGGTTTAAAACATGGAGCTATTATTGAATTTAGAACTTTATTCCGACTATGGTAAAGTTCATATACACAAAACGGACACTTTGTACCGAACTAAGTTTTCAGTTTTGTAAAAAGAACGGTATTTCAATCACTGTTACGTTCTTATTACAAAAACTGGCTCCATGGTTTAAGCCATGTCAAATATAAATCTTGTTTTGTAATAAGGCGGGATGTGTTTTGCGGTATTAAAAAAAAGTTATCTTTATTTCCAATAGGCACATAAAAGGCACTTTGAACGTCCAAATTTACAAAAAAATTGAATTGATTCTAGTCGCCCGTTCCAAAAGGTAGTTTTGTATGGAGAAGAATGGATAAGAAACTCCACCGTTGCTATTTTAATTTTTTTACAACATTTTGTATAAGTACATTAATTATATAATTATGTGATGTATGTTGGCCCAAACAAGACACGGAAGACGTAGCGTTGTAAGGCCTCCCACAAGTTAGACCGATGACCTTGTGAAGCCCGCATGAATACACTGGATGCAGGAAGCACGGAACCGGTCGAAGTGGCGGTGCTTGGGGGAGGCCTATGTCCAGCAGTGAACGTCGTTCAGCTGTTTTACATAACGGAGCTGTTTTGTAAAACAGCTAGCGGTTATGTAAAACAGCGGATTCAACAATCCATTTGCGATGCATACATATTTTGAGACTGGAAAGTTAAAAAGTATAATAATCACCGTTAACATACTCCAAAACACAAGGCACGCTAACTTACTAGAAAAATAAACCACTTATTATCCCACAAAACGCAATTCACTCGAGAAAAATGAATCACTTAAGTGGTAAAAGGCGTTGGTCTAACAAACTATCCCCTTCTAATGGGCAACCTTTAAAGGCTTCTACATACCAGCGCGACTTGTCGCGCGACGCGACACGGCACAAAGGCCCCGCGTGTCGCGGGACGATCGGTGCCTTTGTGTCGCGTCACGTCGCGCGACAAGTCGCCCCGGTATGTAGAAGCCTTAATGTGTTCCGTGTTGGTCTTGGAGAATATGAGATATAGCTTCTATAAATAAAATATGGAGAGAAATAATTGCAGGGACACTCCTATTAGAAATGAAGTCTTGTAGATCTTGAGAGAATATAATAAAATATCAAATTAAAGACCTAGACCTTGTACCTATTTTTAATCAAATTAAAGAATAATATCAATTAAAATGATTATTATATTATTATTTTTTCAACTTAAACATCATCTTTTAAAAGATTTACTAATAAGTAATAACAATATTAACTGACCAATGGCAGTTTCTTTAGTGGTATCTAACCTCTCTTTTAACGCTAACTTGTTTTAAAACCAACAGTTTAACTTTTGAGAAAATACCGCAGTACGAGCTTTTTTTCTACGCTGACATGTAATTCATTATAATTATAAGTTTGCGGAAGTTATTTGATAAATCAAGATAAGAACAATTTAAGTACCTACCTTAGTGGGGAATTATCCGGTTTATTATTAAAATGAGGAAGAAAAAAATGATCATTCAATACCTACCATTGAATAATCATTTATTTAAGGGGGTTGCACTAAGGTAGCTCGCAATACCTATTGATAAATCGCAGTACCGCCAATCAAGAACGTTATATTGTCACCATTGTAAACTATTACTATGTGGTCGAATAGTTTCTGGCCCGCACTCGGTATATAAATCCTTTGATGCATTGCTGCAAGAGAGCAGTGGTGGCCCAGTGGTAACGACTTACGAGTAGTAGGTCGTGGATACGAACCCAGATAGGTGCTTTACTTTGTGTAAATTATTGCAATCACTATTGCTCTCAAAACGGTAAAGGAAAACATCGTGAGGAAACCTAGAACTAAAAATTCGAAGACATGTGACATCTACCAACCCACACTGGGCTAGCGTGGTGGATTATGGCCCACTCCCTCTCACAGAAAGAGGAGGCTTGTGTCCCAGCGGTGGGAACATTATATAGGCTGATTATTGCTTCAAGATTCTGCTATCAATTGGTTACGGATTGATTGATGGTTTTTAAATTGTGTCGAAATTGGGCTATTCTATATTACTTTTACTGTTTTTTTTCTTCTGTAAACAGAGTCAATGGTTAACGGTGAAAACCAGCCCTTGGCAACCCTCTTAGGTAACCTAAACTGCTGATTTTTGAATCTTTTGCTTCTGGTAATAGATTGTTTACCTTCTACAGTTACTGTAATGTTGTAAACAATAAACAATTACTATATTAATATACTGGTATTATAGTTGACCATAATAGCAGGATTTCAGATGCCAAGCTACGTTTTTAGTCATCCATTTTTTTTGCCTTTTTTCATAGAATTCGTGAAGCTGAAGGGTTTTTCATGAAACAATAACCATTCACAAACTCGCAACCATCTATCATCAATATCGGGCTAACAGTTTAAACTTGCCACCCACGAAGCACTACTCTAGGTGTAATTGAGTACAGTGTGGGGATTAATTGAAGCAGAAATGTATCAAGAGTGCAGAGCCGGTGCGCAAAGCTACGCAGGCGCGTTGCGTACCCCACATCGCAGTGGCAGCCCTAGTGACGCCGCGAACACTCGTAGTCTCGCACCACTCACAACCCTCGCGATACGAACACGTTAAAAAGTGCACGTTGAGTTACAACCCTATTTTTAAAAAGTTCGTGTGTGAAGTGATTCTTTTCTTTTAATCGGAACCAGTGTTCTGTTTTCAAAGTGCTGTCAAATTAGTGTTGACTGAAATTGTGTGAAACTTTTTTTTTGTTATAAACTTTGTGATAGTTTTGTTTTAATTTTTATGCCCGTATTGTTTCATTTACAAATTTTTTGTCGTCCGAAGAGTTTGGAAGGCTACATAATTGGGTAAGATTTTCTCCTTTTGTGTATTTAGTAGTTCCTTTTGTCACAATAGCTAGATTGTTATCGATATAATTCGCATCGCGATTGGATCGTGGACTGAAAGGGATTGTTTTTTTATTTCGAATCAAAACGCTTGCCGTAGAAGGTTTATCGTTTTTCCAATAATGACATCAAATCGTAAAATCGTTTTAGGCTAATATAGACGATATCGGTAGTTTAATGATATCGTTAACTTTACCTTAAATGTAAGTTTGTTTCGTTTTATGTGTAGGCAATAATGGTTCTGGTTCTAGAAGTGCAATATCGTTACATTTTACGTGTTGTAAAAGCAAAGAAGACTTTGTAGGTATGTGAGACGTGTAAGATTTAAAGATTTTAGATGTATTTTAGTACAAGTAAATTCTTGGTAAACAACATTTTAATACCTAATGCTATAAAATACTGGTATTGACAGTAATATTTATTCTTTTTATTTCATTTTCCAGAGATCATATTTACTTAATATATGAGCTAATAATATTAATAATTTATACAAGTTTATAAAATACTTAACCCTAAAAAATGTGACGTTAATAAAATAATTACGACTCAAAATAAGATTTCCTTGTGAGAATAGAAAATATAACTAGGGTGTAAAAACAATGTAGGTACCTACAGTAAATTTTGCAACACAGCAAATATTTCACAGAAATACCTAATATAACAATAACTTCCTCAACATTATTCTTCGTAATAAAAAGCCGATGAAAAAAGTCCCTTCACATCTTGATCTCCCCTGTGGTCTACAATGATTTATGTCAATTCACAAAGGACGCACATCACTCTGAGCTACACAGTGAGACAAATTGACTTTTGGCGTAAACATAGTGTGTACTTTTTTACGCACGCATAGGGAGTTTATAAGGCAGTACGTAGGTTATTGTGTGTAATATTTTACGAGAGTGCACATAAAAGGCGTAATGAAAAATTCGTTTATTTACCGCTTTGTGATCGCTGTGCAGTAGGGTTTGGACGAGGTTGTCCATTTTATAGTGATGGTATTTTGTACATTTTATGTTTGTTCGTTTTTCTTAGTTTTGTGAGATGTACAGTTTTAAGTGATCAGCACAGGTACGAAATTAATGTAGTGTAGAGTCTACAGATCTAGAGTCTACTCACGACTGAGTCACGTACATTTTCATATAAGGTGTAATTTTGAATCTTGTCTTGAAAAAAGAAGGTTAATTTCTTAAGAAAAGACAGTCACGGGAAAATTGATGCTGATTATAAATCCATTGGAAAATGACATGTTGGTGACAGCAATTAAATTACAGACTGTGTGTATATCTAAACATTATTAAAACCTATCAAACAACACTATTCAATATTTAGAAATAACTTTGATCTAAGCATATCAAAGCTTATTTCTCTCGGCTTTTAATGATTTTACGTCTTTCTTTTCGATGAATACATTTTGATGTTTATTCATAGAGTATTCGTCTCAAGGATGAAAACCATATATTCACACAGTTTTGTAAGCATTAGGTACCTACAATATTTTTAAGTATCAATGCTTATTTCTCTCGGCTTTCAATTATTTTACGTCTTTCTGTTCGATGAATACATTTTTATGTGTATTCATAAAGTGTTCGTCTCAAGGATATGTATGTACCATATATTCACACTGTTTTGTAAGCAATTTAGTACCTACAATATTTTGCACAAAGCACGTGTTGGTACGGTATTCTGGCAAAGTCTATAACTGCAAATTAACAATTTATTCCTTTTTAAATAGCTTTAAGGGGGCTTAAATACATTGTAATGCATATTGTTCAATAAAGTTGTTAAACACGTGGCGTACTTTCAGAGGCTATAATTATGATTCGAAAATTAAATCTTTTGCATCTTTCTGTTACGCGGTCGTGACTTTTGTTTACGAGCTCTATCATTAGTTTTGCAGTTGAGTTTTAAATTTATATGTCAATTTAAAAAGTTTAGTAGTAATAATCACGACCACAAAGTGGAACGTAAGCATATTTACCCAACTCGTTTATCTAAGAAGAAGACACTTGCTGTTTCAAAAGTAACTAACTACTTCGGTAAGCGCACAAGAAAGTACTTAGTACCAACGTTAGCGAATGAGCTACCCCCCAAACTTATATCGCATGTCAAGTCTAAGGCTCAACTTAAAAGAGTTCTGCAAAAACATTATCTCTCATTGTGTCCATAGAAAATGTTTGTGTTTTTTTCGTTTGTTGTAAAATGTGAGATTTTTTATTCTAACTGTAGTTATTTATTTTATAATTTACTTAGCACAATTAAGTTATAGCAAAATTCAAAATTTGTAATCTAATTGGTACACGAGAACTACTGCCGACAAACTGTTTTGCAGTTTGGCAGACTTTATGTATGTTATTGTTAATACAGATTTTGAATAAATAAAAAAAAATAAAAAAAAGTAAGGAGTTTTCATAAATAGAATAAAATGGAATAAATTTTATACGAGGAAAAATGAACGAGTCCGTACGTCTTAGCATTGAATTCTCAAAAGTCTTTTAGATGTTTCTTTAATATATTTAATTACTTACCAGTTTTAATTTAATTATTTTCATCAATATTTCTCAAAAATCGAATAGGCTATATAGGCTGTTTTCGTTGTAAAAAAAAAATGTCCAGTTGCAAAAACGCGCCATTTTCTGAAAATTTTAATATTTTGTGTGATAAATTGATTATTTATTTAATTCTTTGATTTGTTTTTTACCATTTCCCACAAGTGTATTGAAAAACGTCGTGTGATACACGGGTGTGCAAACTCGTGTCATTAAAAACCCTCGGCTTCGGCTCGGGCTTGTTAATGACACGAGTTTGCAATAACCTACTTTCCACCCTTGTATCACAATGTACTATTTTATGATATTAGTTTGTTACTTTATAAAACATTAATAGTGCCCTAAAGGGTAGCTAAAATTATTAAAACACATTGACGTTTAATATATTTATTTTGTTTTCTCTTTAAACAGACCCGTGCTTTATAGGTCACATGCCGAAAGTCATATCTTATTTTCATGTGTCCTCTAGTACACTTGCCAAGTTAAGGGTTAAAAAGTATCTTGTCGCGTTTAATACGTGTGATGTATTGGGTTCCCACGTATAAAAACAGGATAAAGTGGTAATAATAAATAAACAAATGCCACCTAATTACTGGATTTACAATAAATTAGATTGTTGAATTTACTTTGACTGATAAATAAATGCAAACAACGAATTAGAAAATCTTTTTTTTTTTCTTTCGACTCTTTATTATTTGTATTCACATTATATTTTTAATAAAGGTACTTTACTATACTTTACTATACTTTACACACAACTCGTAATATTATTTTATTATCACATTACTGATATTGTTATAAAGAAAACTGAGCTCTTTCTGCGTAATGCATATCATTTAGTTGAAGAACACGGGATAATCGCCATTCTCGTTGGAAATAAGCCAATAACTTACAATGAACTGGGGTGTTCTGTGGCTCAGCATAATATTAATCTCAATTCACACTTTGCTGTGTGTGCTGCATTTATATTAAAAATTTTTCGTGCTAATAAAAATAAAAATGCACTACAGATATTGTTTCCTCTATGAAGCAGCATCCTGCATACTGTCCGTGCTGCCCGTTTTGGTTCCTTCTCCATTTTGAGTCCTTTTCGAAACCAGTAGATTAGGACAGCCATAGGCATCGGTTAAGTAAAATTACCAAATTACTAATATAATTTATGTTTCATTACAATTTGTTACTAACACACTAATATTTTGTGATGTGAATATTATGTAACCTATAAAGAGTTTCTCTAAAATAAATATGTTTTTATTGTTTCATTCATTTTATTATTTATTGATATATAATTAAAAACATTAAAAAATATTATAAGGAATAGTAGCATATCAGCTCTAGAGAGAACCTCCGCACTATGCGATTCGTGTCCAGGAGTACCGTTCATTATAATAAATATAATTAGCTTACGAATGTACGAGTATCTACCGCAGAACAGGATCCTGTCATTATCCACTATATTAATTAAACGGGGAAGTGGCACCATGTCACTGTAAAAGTACTATATTATCAGCCAACAAAGAAGATTGTTATTAGTCCATCTTCTGGACATAATCCTTCATCTTTTTTATGTTACCCAAAGACGTACAGACTTGAGGATGATCTTTTATATTCTACACGGTGACATATTTCATAGATAATGGGCAGCAGCGTTCCTTATGCATTTTAATACCATACTGCGATCGCCAACCCGCCAATCAAGCGTGGCGATTATTGTACCACCCCCCCTCCTTTTGGGGAGGCCTGTGAACGTCTTTCGGCTGAAATGATGATGATGAATTATTTCATTGAAATAATGATATCGTACTCTATAGAAAAACATTCAAGAGCATTATTGTAGTGTCAATCAATCAACTCAGCCTATCGCAGCCCACTGCTGGACATAGGCCTCTCCCAGGCTGCGCCACAACACCCTGTCCTCCGCCTTCCGCATCCAGTCTGACCCAGCCATCTTCTTAAGGTCGTCGGTCCATCTAGCTGGGGGGCGTCCCACACTACGCTTGCCGATACGTGGTCTCCACTCCAGTCCACTTATTGTAGTGTGTCGATGGCAAGTATTATGTAAACATATACACATAAAATCACGCCTGTAATTCCCCGAGGGGTTAGGCAGAGGTGTACTTATAGTAACACCTACATTTCGTCAGTTATGTTTAAACATAACTGACGAAATGAAGGTGCTACTATAAGTATACCTCTGCTGTTAGTTAATCTTAAAATATTATCTTTACCTCAAAATTGTTTTGTTTGTTTTGTCTTTTTAAAACGTTGCCCCACACTAGGAGTTTCTCCTGTATCGTGGGTGCGTTTACAAACATTTAAATTCACATACACAAACAGCCAGACCCGGAACAACCACGTGAACATTTATCACACACTCATACACACATTACACACTCATACACGTTTCCCATTACACCACATCACACGCGCTTACTCACACACTATTGCTGCAGTTACACGTTTTGGCCTCCCTAATTTTGTAAAATAATCTTAGTGGACGAATGGATGGCCCCTATAACACAGGATTTTCCTAGCATCGGGGTCATTATTCACAAAAATTGAGCACAAATAATGTAATATCATATTATAGTAACATGCATTGTATTTTTCTTTTTACTAAATAAAAATTATTCTTATTCTTATATTCTTATTTAATGGTATCTAAGTCACTTTTATATAAAAATAAAAAGTCAAATCAAAATCAAAAATATTTTTATTTCACATAAGCCTACACTTAAGAAACGTCAGAAGCTAGGTGAATGGTTCCAATTGGTCGTTTCCTATGGAGAAGAGCCGGCATGAAACTCCATGGTAACTCTTTAAAAAAAAATGCATTTACATTTTTTTCAAAATACAGTGTTAATAGGTATGAGAGGACAGAGTAGGCCCATCAAAAGTATCAGGTACTTAACAAAATAGAAAATGGTCTACAGATCTACAGTCTATTAAGCCTACAACGTCCTCATTTTAACAACAAAAACAATATAAAATATGATTAAAATAATAAAAGTTAGAGCTTGTTGAAATTAAAATTGTAGGTATAATAATGTCAAATAAGAAAAACATTATGTCAGTGAAGTTTGTAAAAAAGGATAAAATAAAATTTAAAAAAGAACATCGTAATTTGGGAGCAGTTAATAGACATTTACATAGTTTTGCCGTACAATAAAAGCCAATAACTAAAGAGTCTCAAGATATCAGCGAAATACTATTAAATATTGAAGTGTTATGGCAGCCACACACGTTACAATATACTTCCGCAAGTTTAGAAAGTCAAGTCTGCGTGACACCGAATGGCTGGCGTTCATAGAAATATAAAAAAAAACAAGCTGGGATACTTGTGCTATTTCATCCCACACACGTTAATGTGGGTATACTTGTGCAAGGCCAATTTTGCGCAAGTATATCGTAAAGTTCGTGGCCTGCATTATTATTAGGACTTGATAAGAAATCTCATGTTTTATGAATCCTTAAAGCCACAACTGGAATGAAATATCAGATGGTGATACTTTCTTTTAAAAGATTTCGTTTATAAAATAAATATTAAGCGAATTAAAGGAGGCATTAATAAAAGTTCTTTTAATCTATTCCTTTATTAAACCGGTTCAAGAATAGTCCCTATCAGGGAACATCATTCTCTTTGACACTAAACAAAATATTCAGTTAATTTTTCGTTTAAGCCTAAGTAACCAACCTCCACAACCCAGTTACTGGGAGAGATAGGCAGTTGCTCCATGTAAAATACTGGTATTCTGCTGCATTCGGTTAGACTAGCAGCTAACCAGTTAAGAAAAGGCTAGGCAGATGATGATGATGATGATGATTAAGTTATTTAATCTCTTAATAACTTTAAAAGGCCGTATCCAAGATTCCCTGGAAAAAATCACAAAAAGCGATAAGACCGCCCGTTGTGTGTTTTGTAGTTTTATTTTGATTTATTTTTTGTTATTATTATTATTATTCATTTATTCTCTCAAGTTACATGACTCATAAACAATATTTAATACATTATACACAACAGATAATACATTGACATAACATTAAAATACAAAACCATCGCACTATCAAAACTTACACTAGTGACCGACGACTGTAGGTGACGTGCAAGTCACTGCAGCGTCTAATGTATGGATAGCTGAGCCTGTCCGCTATCATCTTCAGTACGCTGTTGGGACTGCCGCGCACCCTACACACCAGAGACGCGCTCCGTTTACGCATCGTTGCAGGGAAGCAATCGACGCTAGCTTTGGCAAGCATGCCCAAGGCACTACAGTGTCGCAGCATTTTTATGAATTTATCACATTATCATCATTTCAGCCGTAAGACGTCCACTGCTGGACATCGGCCTCCCCCAAAAGGGGGGGGGGGGTTGCCAAAATTGCCACGCTAGGCAGGCGGGTTGGCGATCGCAGTATGGTGTTGAAATGCATACAGAACGCGAGGATGTTGCTATTCTTCGGCACCACACAGAATTTGTCTGGTGTACAATAAAGTATACTTTAATAAATAAATAAAAAAAAAACAATAGTCATTTATTGAAACTAGGCTGAGAATCGGCACACATTACATAATACAGTCCCCCAAAACGCCCTGCCCTTCTCCACTGCCTGGTGCTTCATTAATATTTTTTTTACAAATAATAATTATTCAAGCAACATTTTTGCCTTTTCAGGTAAAAAAAAATAATACTTCGTGTTCTTTGTAACTATTAATAGAGGGGAAGGATGAACCTTCTTTTTAACGACGACCTATTTAGCTATTTACTCCCTAGCCCCTCTTACTCAGAGTAATTGGTTGGCCGTTCATCAGCAATCCCTTAGGAAAACTAGGTTATTGCAGAGTAATGGAATCTCTGGACCAACTTCCAGTGTCTGTAGTGACCACAGCTTAAGATAGAATGAAAAAAAACTTGGAAAATAAAAAAAATCCTAGTCCAATATGATATTTTTCGCGATGATTTAGAATGAGTGAAAGTGACAGGTAGATAGCGTAGGGTTGCGTAGCGTTTACGTCATTAAAACGCTTTCATTTTGATATTCCTACAATAGAGGCAGACATCGTGATGAAATATAAAATTGTTGAGTGGATGACACGTAAAGCATTAGATTTTGTCGTATTGTCAAAACGAAAGTCTTTTACATATGGACTGTTCATGTATAAGTGTTCATGTCTGAAATAAAGTTTTGTTTTTTTAAAGCGATCGTGAATAGAAATTTGTCTCGCAATTAGGATGATGGTTAACTGTGATTCAAGCTAGAGCTGTTTAGAATTACACGTTACATGAATACAAAATTCCATTCTATAATTTATTGGTCTTTAAAGGTACATGTATTTTCCCGCAGACTGCCGACCGCAAAAAGTGTCACGCCCGCGATATCGCGCCCGTCTGCACGAGCCTTAAATATTCACTGATAAGCTGAACGTGTTCTACAACCTCATAAATCTCTCTTTTATCATTCGGGGATAAAGGCTAACATTCGCAAAAATAAAATAGATACGGAAAACAAAAGTTTTACCGCAAAACACTGTGTACTGAGATTTTCAATTACTTTTCTCTTCGATTGTCACTTCACTGAACGGACTATCACGCTCACACGATGCACTTTTATTTTTTGCAGAAAAAGTTGCCATATTATGGTACCTACACATCGGATGTATGCCACTTTAATGAATCAAAGTGAATGAGACGAATTTGTACCGTAAAGCACACTAGAGGGTAACTATTCAAATTCACTACACGAATGCGAATGCGAAAAATGTTTGATGCGCAAATGAGAAAAAAGATTCCGTCCGTTGTCACGTTTATATAGTTCGTTAACGTTTGATTCAATAGGTTGGTGCTGAATCGAGTGTTTGGTAAAAAGGTGGCGTCAATGACTAACGTCTGACCCGTTATGTGCTCGATTTCTTTTTTTTGTCACGTTTGGATTTCGAAATCATGACTTTTTTGTACGATAGGCAGTTTAGGGTGAAGTGTTTTCTTTCGATATTTTTGTAATAGCCGGAAATATTTGGAAATGTAGTTTCCGTCAGTGTTAGCAGTTTAGTATCTGCTAGTTGGAATGTATTTTTATGTCTAGGTTGTTATGCCGTTTACTTCAATTATGAAACTAAGTCTGAATCAAAATAATAAAAATATTAGAAATGTAGAAAGTGCTATCAAAAGATCATTTCAGGCACCAATCTACATGGTCTTCACATGATTTGACCAAGATTATGTCTGGACTTTAAAAGAGACTGAGTTTGTTTCGGCCTTTCTTCTCAGAGTAGTCAGTTACGAAACGCCGATCTCATCTAGTTTTTTTTTGTTTTTTTAAATATGTTTGACGTGTAAAAGTGTTTGTAAAAACCTACTTACAGAAAATAAATCATTTCTCATTTATCATTTGCTATTCGGAGCCTGAAAATTGGTGACGACAAAACGGAATCGCAACATTATTGGATGCGTTAGTATGCATGTGTTACTGGAAATGAAAAAAATATACTCCATAGTGTAGCAAGCTACATGATAAACAATATAATAAAATACATTGAACTGTTAATATTTTCCCCGATAAAAAATGACAAAAAGAAAACTATTAATTTCTAAGTAATTAACTACAGGATCGCAATATAGTTTTAAAAAGCATAAAGAACCCGCCAACCCGCCTGCCAAGCGTGGCGATTATGGCAAACCCCCCCTTTAGGGGAGGCTTATGTCCAGTAGTGGATGTCTTTCGGCTGAAATGAACCATGAACTACAGGATCGCAGAAAATTATAAGTCTTAAATTAATTTATCGTCTAATTATTAAAGATCTCCAGTGACAATTTCCATAAGAAATTCCAATTAAGATATTCAGTTTCCTTATCAGCATAGCAACCAACTTCACTATTACTTCCTTTAAAGACTTATATAATTACTTAGTTGAAAAACTTTCGGTGTCTCGATCACAAGGATCCATGTTAAGGCGAACGTTATCAGTTTTCTAGACGAGGTGTTAGATTCGTGTTTTATAAGCTACTACTTCACACTTAGCTTAGAGTGATTCTATAAGTAGAGTGATAGTTGGGTTAATGTTTCGAGATGGTATCTAGGTTTATAGATATTGTAGATGTGATTAGTGTAGTGCGAGTTTGACTTAGGATTCATGACTTTTTTTTTTGGTTGGGTGGGTAATTATTTATTTTATTTTAAATAGAACGGCCGAAGCCAATTACACTATTTAAACATATCATTTATTTAACACAGTCATGCATTCTTCTCACAGAAATTCAAACATTCTGACACTATCACCTTCCATACATTCGCAAACATATCAAGATCTGTGTTTGAGTTCAGGAGAGTCTTAATTGCGGCTAATGTCCGAAGAATAGGTGACTTAGAATGTGCGACACACACATGTGCATGTGCGCAGTACGGCAAGTTGGAGCAGCCAGTAAGCGGTGTTTTCTGCCACGACAGTAATTTTCTGGGACAAATAGATGGATGGATGGATTATCAAATAACTTCTCCCGCTCTGGGCGGAGCGGGAGGGCGTGTCAGACTTTTACTAACTAAAACCCACCCGTGTTCTTTCCGTTGCCTGTGCGCCAGGGCCACGATATCCCGGATTTCAGACAAACTCGCAACCCTGGCAGGCATTGACCCTAACGGACCCCGTCAGTTGGTGCTGACATCTCTTTGAAGCGCGCGTGAAACACAACGTGCCGTCGACCCGGGCCTACTAATTTAATAATCATAATCATCATAATCAACAACAACAACAACATCAACATTCAACAACAACAACCAACAACAACATCATCAACATCAACACAGATCATCAACATTATTCAACATTTATATATATATACTTGATTTAATATTAACCTGTCACGTGCCTGATGATCGATAGCGTTAAGCGTATTTTTACGACAATATGACATGTAGGTACTCATTAAATTATAAATCTCGATTTTGAACAAGACTAAAGTCCAGTTTAGCTTAAAAAGGTTTGAAATCTCTATTAGGATTAAGGCAATACATCTATGCTTTTTCTCAAAAAATTTGGACAATTTAAGGATTTTTTTGCGTAGTTTTCCTATTGACAACGATGCTGACAAAAATATTTTAATGCCCTTTGATTCTTTCCCCTTATTTTTTTTAAACATGTACATATTTTTATAATTATTTTAAGATTGTTTGCGTATAGATATATTATGTAATAAGTATCTTGTTTGTAAATAATTAAACAAAAAGAATTACGTGCAAAATAACAAAAGGATTAAGGGAAGGCTTAAGTGGCAGTGGGCAGGGCACATTGCTCGCAGAACTGATGGCCGATGGTGCCGAAAGGTTTTGGAGTGGCGACCGCGTACCAGAAGACGTAGCGTTGGAAGGCCTTCTACAAGGTGGACCGATGACCTTGTGAAGGCCGTAGGTATCCGCTGGATGCGGGAAGCACAGAACCGGTTGAAGTGGCGGTGCTTGGGGGAGGCCTATGTCCAGCAGTGGACGTTGTTCGGCTGAAATGATGATGATGAACAAAAGGATTGCCCTTTAGGTAATATTGCTATCATCGGACGAATGGTGTGCAATTATAGTAGGTACCTAAATAAATTTGCTTATTTCTAGTTAAGATACGCAAATCCCTTTGCAAATCAGTCCGTATAGAATAAAGGAAGAAGATTTTAAGAAAGTAAAAATATATTCTCAATTTCGTAGTCAGTTGATAGCTAGTGTCGATTTTCTTACGTTCCAACTCCAATACATTTTTTCCGAATACAATTTGAAATAAATCGGAGAAAGTCTTCGGTTTGAACGGTTTCATTGTTTTTTTCTATGAAAATATTACTTTGGAACGAGAATCTTCCAATACTGGCGATCTTAGTATAGATGAGGCCTTATTACATGAACGATAAACGTCCGGTCATCATAATCTATCTTCCTATATCCCAAGAATCCTTCAATTTTGTTTTTATCAAATCTTGAGCATAAAATCGACCGTTTTTTGTTTCTTGTGGTACATACATAGAAATGTAGGAACTTACTAAATGTTTTTCTGAGACTGAAGAATTAGAATTGTGAAAATGTCGCCAATGAATAATAAGACTTTCACTTGTTTTTTGTTTGTTGTTCCTTTTACGAAACAGTCAAGTTTAGTGTTCCCATTTATCATCTGCTTAGCTTATGTTCTGTGTTATAGGGTTTGGTTTCCGCACTTAGGTCCTTCATGTGGACCATTGTGCGTGTGCTGCCTAGCTTTTTCCCAACTATGTTAGGGCTTCCAGTCTAACCAGATGCAGGGGAATAGCAGTAATTTACATGGAGCGACTGCCTATCTGATCTCTACAACCCAGTTATTGGTTATTTTTTTCCCTTTGGTAAGACTGGTTGTCAGACGGTTCGGCCTTCTGACGACCCTTCATCATCTTCATCATCATTTCAGCCAAAAAACGTCCACTGCTGGACATAGGCCTCCCCCAAAAAGGGGGGATTTGCCATAATCGCCACGCTTGGTTGGCGGGTTGGCGATCGCAGTATAGTTTTAAAAATGCATAGAGAACGCTGCTGCCCATTCTCTAGTAACTGACGACCCTTAACGACTGTCAAATATCCACGAATGACAGCTAGAACCAACGGCTTAACGTGCTTTCCGAGGCATGGACGGGTCTTGTTATACAATATGTAACAAAAACCCTGTTGTTCCTTCTACCTACGTTTTAAGAATCGGTATACATACGTAATAAAGCAAGTCATTTATAAAATCTGTTCAACAAAAATAATTAAAATAAATATTTAAGTATTAATATTTGTAATGTTTAACTGATTTCTAACCTCTTTCATTCTTTGATTTTGACTTCTCGAGTAGCCAATGCTAAATTTTATTTAATTATAATTCCACGAATGTTGTGCTGGTAGGTAAATGTATACGTCCCTTAAAGGAACAGCAGGGTTTTTGTTACATACTGTATAATGATGACCATGATGGGATGATCATGATGATGATGGTCCGTGAATGACCCATCCACAGACCAACCGTGGCAAGCATAGCTTACCCTGATCGATAGATCCGTGCTATTGTTATTACTTAGCCACAAGCCTCTCCAAGTCAAGTTTAATGTTTTCATTGAGTGCCATTATTGTAGGTCGTAATAAATCACATTATCGTGAACTGGGTTATCTTAACATCCCATTATACATACACTAGTCCATTTTGGCCATACTTGCATCTATCTCTTGTATTTACATACATCTATAGGTACTACATGTTTATACACCAGACAGACAGCAGTATAACCACGTCCCGATACGTCATTCTACGGTGTTATCTCGGCGAACCATTCCTTTGCCTTCAACGTGTCGATGTCGGGTCGCAGTAACACGGATAAGCTTTGCTGTTAGCGGGACAAATGTTTAGGTCGTCAGGGGACGGTCAATTTGGAGACCTCGTTAACAGGGCGACGCTATGATGTCATATGGCGATTTGTTTTAAAAGTTTGGTGGTGATGTTATTTTTGTGCACGATAAGATTAGGCAGGTTTAGTATAAGACGTCTTAGGAAATGAATAAACTAAACTAATTCATAAAAATGTAGGACAGATATATAAGTATGTTTAGATATACGTATCTAAACATACTTATATCTATCTCATTTATATCTTTGCTAAATTTTTCGACGAGTTCACAGCTTTGACCGTAGTCAAAGCAGTGAACTCGTCCAAAAAAATTGCGTCCAGCTATTGGCCACGAAATTCTCGCACACTGAAATAACACTATGACGTGCCACAGGTGTAAGACGTAGCTGTCACGCACACCAGCATAACAAAGTTGGCCTGTTTGTTTTAGTTATTTTGCAGTGCGACACTCTATCTAGACATATAGGTAAATAATCAAAGAAATGTAGTTTTTCTCAATTCCTAAAGACGTCTAATTAACGCTGGGTAATAAAAATCTAACGATTACTTTTGGAAGATCACTGATCACCTATTATAAGTAAATAAATAAAAACTTTATTCAGTTCAAAAACACGTTACATCATAAAAAAAAATAGTAATAGGTTACATAAGAGCCATAAATGCTAGATTTCACAAATTCCCTGAACCCCACACTAGGATTGTTGTGGGGGTCCAGTCTCTTCCCAAGTAATGCAAACATTTTTAAATAAATTTAGGTGAAGTAATTAATTTGAAAAAATAAATAAAATATAAACAAGGCAAAAATAATAATTCAAAAAATAAGTGCAGTGTAAATGTATAAAAAAGTTGATTAACAATAATTATTATGTTGTAGAAAGACGGTAAGTAAGTTGGCAGGTGACCAAATAAGCAAGCGAATATGTCATATTTGTGTATTGAGGCTGTGGTCAATTTATTATATAAAGATTTACTACCCACTCATAGCTGACCCCTAAAGTAAACTGGGTAAAGGTTCTTAATAAATAAAACTGGCCAAGTGCGTGTCGGACCACGCCCAAAGAAGATTTCCGTAGTCGGAATGAATTATGCCAACAACAAACGTTGAGAAACACGTGCCCCCGTACAAATTCCAACTGCAAATGTAAGTTTGTACGCACAATATTTAGTGATTTATCGTGATATTTTAAGGAGAAGCAAAAGGAGTCGTCACTGGTCATACACGCACGCCGGTTGCGAGTACTACGCACGTGACCTTTCTGAAGAACTTCACCAATTTGGTCAAGAGCATAGACTTTTTATAGGTCTTCCTGTAATCTATAACTATAGAACTATCCTCTGCATTTTTTTCACAATTTTAGGCCCATCAGTGTCGGACATAGGGGGGAATGGTACATTTTCATCTATTTTATTTAAGTAATAACATTACAACTAATTTTTATAAAATTATTAAAAAAAAAATATTTGAAATCCTCGTAGCATATATGTCCCAAATTTTAACTTAATCGGTCCAGTAGATTCGAAGCAAATCGGCTATGACTGACAGAACGACACACGAGTGATCCAATAAGGATTCCGTTTTTTTCCTTTTGAACCACAAAACCCTAAAAAGCTGTTAAATCCTACAGTCTTTGGCAGTTGTCACACCTTCAAACATCAGTTGAATTCAAAACCCAGATAGTCGTTTTCATACAGCAAAAACGTGTGAAAATGTAGGTGAGCAAAATCTAATAACCCGAGTATTTATATGGCATCAAGTAATCCGTTTAATTTTGTGAGTGGATTTTGACGGTTGTACGTAATTTTTCTGTTACCACATCCATTAGGATATTGAGGTGAAAGTTATGTTACGTTTAAGTAATCACTTGGGTGGTTACCGTATGAGATAGATGTTTTTTTGGGCAACCCTGGATAAGTAGGGCTGTTGCTAAGAAATATGTCGGCCAATCAGAACCGGTTATAAATAGACTGAGACGCTGCTGTAACTGTTTTTATCGTTGGCAGTTTGCATAATGACCAAACCGACTAGGTTTGAACTAAAAATGGAATCAGAAGATTCAGTTTAATCACACCGGTTAGGCATCATCATCATCATTTCAACCGAAAGACGTCCACTGCTGGACATAGGCCTCCCCCAAGAGGGGGTTGCCATAATTGCCCCGCTTGGCAGGCGGGTTGGTGATCGCAGTATGGTGTTAAAATGCATAGAGAACGCAGCTTCCCATTCTCTAGTAAGTCACCACACGGAAAGTATACCGTAACATATGTTCATAGCACCACCTTTTAATATTTTAGTCTAGCTGTTGCCCGCCACTTTATGTGCAAACTAGGATGAAAATTGGCCTTCAAAAAAACCTATGGCCTTCTCCAGGTCACGGTCTACTCATGTACCAAATATCATCCAAATCCGTTCAGCCGTTTTAGCGTGAATGCGTAACAAACAAACTCACTTTCACATTTATAATATTACTTGCTGCGCCCCGTGGTTTCACCTGCATATGTCTCGATCCCGTGGGGATATCACGATAAAAAGTAACCATGTCTTAATCCAGGGTGTCAGCTACCACCATAATCTTTTTTTATCAAATTTGGTTTAGCCGTTTGAGCGTGAAGAAGTAACAAACACACACACACTCACAAAAATTTCGCCATTTTTTATTAGTGTGATTATTATTTATAGTTAGGATTAAGAAAGACAGTTGTTCCTTTTGGACAATAATCCTCCGATTCTCTGTTGCTGAAGCACAATATAAACGGTAAGACTTGAATGATGTTAAACGCATTTTGAAAGACGCAAAGCCACAAAAATTTTACGTTAGAGTCGAATCATGAAGTAAAAGGAGGGGGTGGTTGCATTAATCGCCACGCTTGGTGCGGGTTATGCATAGAGAACGCTGCTGCCCATTCTCTAGTAAGTCCCTTACTCGCCTTTTACGATGGTGCTATTCTTTACGTCCGGCACCACACGGCACCACTGAACTGAAAAGTTATGTTAGTAGTTAGTTATGTTGAAATCCAAGTAAAAATTCACCACATTTTTGTATGGCTAATTCTCCACACATTTTGTCGTACTGGGGTAATAAATTTTCAAAGCGTCGTCTACAAGTACGTCGGGTATATTTATAGTTCAAAACTAGTTTCAACTAGACGATAAGAATAAATCAAAACCTATTTAACTTTACGACGGGTGCAACTGTAACGTTCACGTCGACGAATGAGGTTTCTATCTAAAAATTGTTAAGTATTTTGCTGTTGCGTTGTGTAGTTTTAACTTAGAAAAAGGTTCGTTCTTGAATAAGCCAGTGCGTGGTACTTTTAAGGCGACATTTGGGCTATTAGCAAAAGTGCCTGACAAGCGTCGTTAATTGAAAATCAAAAGACGTAAAAAACTCACCCAAGCATTATTTGACAAAGTACCACCAAATATTATGAGTTAGTAAATCGTACCCAAGAAATGATTCCTAGTCATAAAATAATATAATATCAAGACAGCAATAATGTTCTTGTAACTGTTTAAAAACAGTTTTATGAACATTCTAACTAACATAATCACCATAATATCTAGCGAAGGGAATTGGTGATCACATACCATCATTAGTTTGTTTTAACGACACACAAGGGTAAAGTTCAATTGGGTTCTACACACTGATTTGCAGGTTAAATAACCAGTACTTGTTAATAAATAAATTGTATCCAAGAAATGATTCCTAGTCATAAAATAATATAATATCAAGTCAGCAATAATGTTCTTGTAACTGTTTTAAAACAGTTTTATGAACATTCTAACTAACATAATCACCATAATATCTAGCGAAGGGAATTGGTGATCACATACCATCATTAGTTTGTTTTAACGACACACAAGGGTAAAGTTCAATTGGGTTCTACACACTGATTTGCAGGTTAAATAACCAGTACTTGTTAATAAATAAATTGTATCCAAGAAATGATTCCTAGTCATAAAATAATATAATATCAAGTCAGCAATAATGTTCTTGCAACTGTTTTAAAACAGTTTTATGAACATTCTAACTAACATAATCACCATAATATCTAGCGAAGGGAATTGGTGATCACATACCATCATTAGTTTTTTTTAACGACACACAAGAGAAAAGTTCAATTGGGTTCTACACACTGATTTGCAGGTTAAATAACCAGTACTTGTTAATAAGTAAATTGTATCCAAGAAATGATTCCTAGTCATAAAATAATATAATATCAAGTAAACAATAATGTTCTTGTAACTGTTTTAAAACAGTTTTATAAACATTCTTACTAACATAATCAACATAATATCTAGCGAAGGGAATTGGTCATCACATACCATCATTAGTTTGTTTTAACAACACACACGGGTAAAGTTCAATTGGGTTCTACACACTGATTTGCAGGTTAAATAACTAGACCCCTTGACAATTCAAAAGTGCCTGTAATTGGTTTATTTGAAATAAATGCTTTGAGTTTTGAGTTGAGTTTTTGAGTTGAGTAATTATTTGCAGGTTAAATAACCAGTACTTATTTGCGGGTTAAATAAACAGTACTTATTTGCAGGTTAAATAACCAGTGCTTATTTGCAGGTTAAATAACCAGTACTTATTTGCAGGTTAAATAACCAGTACATATTTGCAGGTTAAATAAACAGTACTTATTTGCAGGTTAAATAACCAGTATTTGCGTAATTTATCTATTTTTCTGCGCAAAGTAATCCTACCAATATCCATTCTAGCCTGTTCTTTGATCCAGCAAGCTTTGTTTAGATTCTGTTGTGTATTAGCTTGCATAGAACAGCTTTGCCATGGTCTGAATACAATGTTGTAGCTTATGGATATTCATCGTTCTAAAGCAAACAAACGGTTTTTGGATTAAAAGTAAACATTGTGTTGAATACAAGTCTTGCGCTATTCTAAGCTTATATTCAAAATTCATGTAAAATGAACCTAATATGTAAGTTGCTGTCTGAATTTCCTCTTTTACTCTAACATTTATTTAGAAATATGTAATATGATTTGCTACTATTAATGAAAAATTCCCATGTGATGAAATTCCCATGAGTATAAAATGGTTATTTCCACAATATGTCTGCCAAACATAACGATTAGTATTAATGATCTAAGGTGGTAATAAAAAGCACTCACACACTGACAATTAGCACACAGCTTTAGAATTAAAATCGCTCTAAATGATTTACGTGAGAATTCTCGAGAAAAAAAATTTATTTAAAAGAGTGTCCTTGGAGTTTCTTACCTGTTCTTCTCTATAGAGATCTACGTTTTAGAATGGCCAAATAGCTTCAACTTTCTAACTGACCGACTTTTTGACAATTCAAAAATGCCTGTAATTGGTTTATTCGAAATAAATGCTTTGAGTTTGAGTTTGAAACACATTTTGATGACAATATATATTATCATCAACAAGAACACGAATATTATGAAACACAGGATTATAGTTCAACGACGTTCTTTGCTCATAAATTTGTTAAATTTTAAGAAAACTAAAAGGTTTTAGCTGTAAAATATATACTGCAACCTAAAAATTATTTTTTCTTTTAATTATCATTCATACAGCATCGGTATGGCACAACGTACGCAAGATAAACAAATACTCTTGTGCAAGTTACTAGCATGATTTGTATTCCTGGCTTAACATTTTTGCTTGGGTGTTCTAATAATAGGGAAGATAAGTGTGTCTGACAGGTACTTGTTTATACAAAAGATTAGCATGTGTAATCCTGAGCCTCGGCTTTAAATAGCTCCAAGTGGTTCAACCTAAAAACGAAGGAGGTTAAAAATATCTGTAATGTAAAATTTCTGCCTGTAAGTACCTTACATTACCTACTGATTGATAATGTGACTCTATGACAGGGAGAGGGTAAACTATTTATCATTGTTGCATCAAAGACCAGGGAGGTGTATTTTTAGTCCTTGTACGATTTCTAAATTAGGTATTATTTCATCCTCTCTGTGTCTTGTTTTTGTATTTGAATCTGTCCATATTAAAAACACTAACCTAAATTATTTCATCACCACTGCTCTCAAAACGGTGAAGGAAAACATCGTGAGGGAACCGGCATGTCTTACAACCAAAAATTCGAAGACATGTGGCATCTACCGACCCGCACTGGACTCGCGTGGTGGATTACGGCCCACTCCCTCTCACAGAGAGGAGGCCTGTGTCCCAGCAGTGGGAACGTTATAGGCTGATTATGCATATTAAACTTCTTTTTTTAAATTTTTTCGTAGTCATTCACGGCTATTTCATCTGATTCTACAATAATAACATTTCCCCAACTTTAGCCCCAATACTGAAAACCATCAGTCACCCAAAGAGCAATGGAGTTTCCTTACGTGATCAAATCAGAAATAAAAAGATCCGCAAGCGAACCAAGGTACACATAGCAGAATTTCCAAACTTAAGTGGCAGTGGGCAGGACACGGTGCTCGCAGAACGGAATGCCTGATGGGGCCGAAAGGTTCTGCAGTGGCGATCGCGTACCGGAAGGCGTAGCGTTGGAAGGCCTCCTACAAGATGGATCGATGACCTTGTGAAAGCTGCAGGAATCCGCTGGATGCGGCGCACAAAAACGGTTGAAGTGGCGGTGTTTGGAGGAGGCCTGTGACTAGCGCAGTGGATGTCTTTCAGCTGAAATGATCATGAATGATAATTGAAAACCTTGAACAATACTTTTCGCACTATCAAAAGACCCGTTTACTACTTCGGTCATCACAGCATTGTTCGGGTTCTTGGCATATTTAAATACTCCTGCCAGTTATTTTGGGAAAAGTTCCAAAACTTTTTAATATGGTATGGCCCTACTTTTATGTCGGTGAATTGTTCGGATGGTATTTGTAAAGTTTCTCTCTTGTATTATTTAATTGAATTATATTTCGGAGAATCACTGGATGTCGATATCGTTTTTGTGTTCAGAAGTTGGGTATTTTTTTTTAACTTACGGATGAATTGCAAGTTAAGCAAACCAATGGTAATAAAATCACGCTGGATTTTTTTTAAATGAATGAAACCGAGTGTAACAGACAGCTGTGCTGCTAGGGAGTTTGTTGCGCCCCTTCTTCTTCCCAGCTAAAGCACTAGGAAGTGGTGAAGGGCCGGCGTTTTTGGGGGACTGTCTTATGTGATTTTTGACGCTCGAAAAGTGATGATACTTAGCCCATCATCATCATTCATCACTTCAGAAGACGTCCACTGCTGTACATAGGCCTCCCTCAAGCACCGCCACTTTGACCAGTTTTGTGCTTCCCGCATCCAGCAGATACCTGCGGCCTTCACAAGGTCATCGGTCCACCTTGTAGAAGGCCTTCCAACGCTACGTCTTCTGGTAGGCGGTCGCCACTCCAGAACCTTTCGGCCCAATCGGCCATCAGTTCTGCGAGCAATTTTCCCTGCCCACTGCCACTTAAGCTTGGTAATTCTTCGGGCTATGTCCGTTACTTGGTGATATAGCCTAGTTTGAATAAATGACTTTTAATTTGATTGTGATTTTTATTCTAGGTAATAAAACTATCTTCTAAATCAATGTTTGATTTTCACTTAGTTCTGTGATTTTAGGTTGAAATGAGACAATTATCTCTGTTATTCGCCCATCGAAACTACAGTTTAGTTTCAAACCAGTACTTATGAGTAATAATTGACAAAGTATTTTATTTGTAACAAAATTACTAAAGTACACCATGCCTAAAGTAATTCGTCTCAGAAGTTAGGGGTTTAATCATTACATTTTATTTAAGCCTAAATAAGTTGACTTTTGAAAAATCTGTAACTTAATAATCATTTTATTAGAAGACTAACTAAATCTTCTAATCAGTTATATTAATTTAAACAAGTCTATCGCTGCAGGGATACACGATATGATGTATTACATGCTTTTATCGGTAGAAAAATACTACGCAAGATAATTAAAGATTAAAAAAAATCGATTTTACTTTCCATCTCTGCCTTTACCAATCTTCACAAATTTTCACCAACTGACGCACTCCACCCTTTCAAGGGCCTTTTCAAAAGTGCAAACCCGACCGTTTATTAAATTTTCTTACATTATAATCATAAACAGCGTACACTACTTAAGAGTCTAATCCCGTACTCCCTCACAAAGTGATGCGTCATCTGGCAACCCTCTCGCGGTCAGAGCTACAATAGACCCCGGTCTCTGTTAATTTTCTTTGACCCATTATTGTCGTTATTTATTATGAGATGATATACCATTTTTTTGTTGGTGTTATTAATTTATTGTGAAAAAGATAATTTACTGGTCACGCGACCATTTGGTGATTATTATTTTGTGGTAGAAATTATTTATTGTATCGCGAAAATTTAAATGATTACGTTTTAAGTTTGATATTATAATTACATAATTTATCATTATTATTATCCGATGTTGTATGATTGGAGAACGCAATTAAGAATCCAGAGTTGATTGGCTCACTAATTGGAAAATTTTAATTTTACCAAACTTTATTATTATGTGGCTGCACAAGCAGGTTAAAAGTTTAAAGTTTTAATCAACGTACAACTTTTCCTAAATGTATAATTTCACCGGCACAGTTTTTTAAAGACAAAATAATAATTATTATAAAGAATTAAGCGTCATTCGTAAATAATATTCATATAGCTGTTATAAAGTCAACCAATTTTCAGCTTTATCCTTTGATCTTAACATGTCCAATTGCACTTGAAAAATTAAACACTGTAAGCAATAATTATATTGTGCTGTGTTGTTACATCCGAGAAATAATAAGAGTTCTCGGAAAGATCAAACAGAAAAGTGTGTTTACGAAAATTATGATTACTTACAAACCTTCAACGTGGTATAACTTTGTAATTGATTGTAATTAACAACATTATGTCACAAAACAGCAGTTTCATCATGCGTGTATAATATTAATTCCTTAATTAATTACTTTGTTCGTCTTTGAGTCTTCAAAGTACCCGACATCCTTTATTTTGGGCAAACATTTGAAGTAACCTTGACATGAGAGTAATTAGTTTATTTAGAGTTTTAGTATCTTAAATATTTGAGCACCTATTTTCAGGTCAACTTGCTAGAAATCCATTAAAAGAATAGGATTTAATTTTGAAGTACTGTTACAGTGAATAATGTTTCGTCTTCAAATTTTGTAGACCGAATCAGAATATTATAAGATAAACCCAGCTAGCTACTTGAGAAACAAGCTATGTAAGAACACACTTTTCTGTTTGATTAGTCTTTTCTTGTCGTAGCTTATTTATGTGTACCAAATAAGTGACAACTACATACCTTTACATCATAAAAACATAACAAAAGAAACTAAATTAAACATTTATTCAAGTTTCGTAGTAAATTGACCATGAGTTGAGGATCTCAACTAAAGAACAACTAACAAGTGAAATAGAAAACTTTTCACAACTCTCGAAAAACATTTTTCGAATCAAATCTTACAAGGTGAAAGTTCAAGAACACAATACATACGCAGCTGTTTCACAAAGTTGAAGACTCTGAGCAGAATAGCAAATGAATAAGCAAATATAAATTAAGAAATTAATTCTAAGAAAAATAATTCCTTTAAGTTATTCTTGGTACAATTTACCTTCGAGTCGCTGCGGAGGGTTCACACAATTACAAATCTCTGGTCATAATATTTCAAAGACATAAACGAGTTCGTCTATCCACGAATGAGTGTTGTGATTTCAAACAATAAAATAGAAGCTCACAATTGGTTTAAAATCGTACTTATTGCTTTCCCCCTCCGTATTTGTATTTTGAAAAAGGGCAAATCCCCTTAAAATGCACCATAACTGGCTCATAAAAGGGCTTATTCAAATATAAGGTCCGGGCTTGAATGTAGACGAACATGAATAGTATATTTGGGTACATTAACGACATGAAAGAACGAATTGCCGACCAGTAAATGAGAGAGTAACGCTGAATTATTATTAGGAAGCGGTGTACCTTTTGTGTTTTTATTGGTAGCGTATGCCTTTATGAGTTGGAGTTTAGTTGCCACTGTGATATGTTCAAGATAAGAAATATATTTAGGATTTTAAATAACCTCTTGAAAATTAAAAGATAATAATTAGGAGAGAATAATAATTAATGGTGCTATGAAATGGTGAAGATCGGAAAAGGCAAGCTTTATGACAATTTTATTTATATGACTGTGTTCTTGAAGCAAAGTTGGAACTTTTCAGATTCAATATGCAAAATAAAATTGCAGAGATATAGTCTGCTTCAAACATAATAGATATCCCACTGTCCCACCAAATTCTTTCAATGTTGCGCTTTCTCTGAAAAAGAGCCTCTTTTTAAGAGAAACCGCAACCAATTTTGCGGTTCCTCTTAAAAAAGGCCTCTTTTTCAGAGAAACCGACCTCATTTGGGACTTACTTAAAATTTCTTGGTGGCCGTCTTGATCAGATGCGAAGGAGCTTCGGGAATTCTTATGGATTGCATCGGTGCTCTTTCTAGGATCGCCTGAAGATATTTTTGAATAAGTATCGAATGTTTGATCTACCTACTATTTAATTATGACTTACCAGTATGTACTCCTCCAAATTTCTGTTGCGGGTTTAACGACAGTTGAAAACTTTCCTTCTGACTTGCTGCCTTTAATTTTATTTGTCTCGGCGGTTTTAAATTTTTCAGTTTTGTCACCACTGTGTATTCTATTGGTATAGAAGTTGTAGTTTTTAAGAATATTAAGGGTTGGGTAATCGGCTTTGACCTTGGCTATATAAAATATGCGCGTTGCGCTAACTCCGAGCCACCGTTCGGTTTCACAATGAATATTTCTTTTTAGTAACAAAAATATGAATATTTGAATAAAATCACAGATCGAATAATTATAGATAATAAAATAGTCTGTTCATACAAAAAAACCAGCCAAGTGCGTGTCGGACCACGCACAATGAAGGGTTCCGTAGTCGGGATTAATTATCCTACGAACAAACTTAACCTTGCAGTTGAAAAACATGTTCCCTCATACATTCCAACTGTAAATGTAAGTTTGTACGCACAATATTGAGAGATTTACTATGTTATTTTAAGATCATAGACTTCTTATAGGCTTTCCTGTAATCTATAAGTAAAGAGCTTTATACTGTATTTTTTTGAAAATTTTAGGCTCAGTAGTGTGTGTAGTAGTGGTGATTTGATCCCCAAAAGTGACCTCCATATTCAAGATTCATTTATTTACGTTACACGTCCGTGTTTGGGTCACAGAAGTCCATAAGTGTCCCAAATTTCAACTTAATCGGTCCAGTAGATTCGGAGCAAATCAGCTGTGACAGACGGGCTGACAGACAGACAGACAGACAGACACACGAGTGTTCCTATAAGGGTTCCTTTTTTCCTTTTGAGGTACGGAACCCTAAAAAACCGGCCAAATGCGTGTCGGACCACGCACAATGAAGGGTTTGTAGTTGAGATGAATTTTGATTCATCGCTATACAACGTGGCAATGCTGCCAGCCTTTTGAGCACTTTTCCTGTTGACAGCGATGCGGATGAATTTTTTGATGCCCTATGATTCTGTACTCCTTTTTTTTATATACATGTACATATATTATTATTAGCGTATATCTTATATATTATTATTTTAAGTCGGTTAGTTTTTAGATTATGTAAATATTTTATGGGAGTCATTAAACCTCTGTGGTAAATTTATATCTAAATAAAAACAGTCCCTTTTGTGGATTTATTTGAAAACAAACTTAACATTGTAGTTGAAAAACATGATCCCCATACATTCCAACTGCAAATGTAATTTTGTAAGCACATTATTGAGTGATTTACCATGTTATTTTAATATCACAGACCTCATATAAGTTTGGCTGTAATTTATAAGTAAAGAACTATTTTCTGTATTTTTATCAAAATTTTAGGCTCAGTAGTTTCGGAGATAAGGGGGGGGAAATGGTAATTTTTCATCAATTTTCTTAAATAATTTCAAAAGCTTGTGTTTTAAAATTATAAATATATATATATATATATAATCCTTAAAACCATCCCTTTCATTTGATATGTCACACGGTACAGTCAGCAAAACTTTTTTTTAAATTTTCTAATTTGCCCCCCAAAAGTGACCTCCATATTCAAAATTAATTTATTTACGTAACACGTCCGTATTTGGGTCACAGAAGTTCATATGTGTACCAAATTTCAACGAAATCGGTCCAGTAGATTCGGAGCAAATCAGCTGTTACAGACGGACAGACAGACACGACGACACGGTCCTATAAGGGTTCCTTTTTTCTTTTTGAGGTACGGAACCATAAAAATATCTTAAGTAGTTTGAAATTAATTTATGCTTTGGGTAGACATTACTTCCTGAATTTATTTCATAAAGTATTTTACATATTTATTTCATAAAATATACTTAAATATTCACATAGGGAATTGATGTGTATACGTTCTAGTTTAACATACAATGTTTGGATATTAAGGCGACGATAACCGACTTTTAATGATTTTATACTGAAGATCACGTCTAAACGAGTAAATATATGTTAAATTTTCAATTTCTCGATAATTTAATATGTGAATATATTAGACTATGTTTATATTACATAATGAAATTAATTTGTAAAGTTATGTCTAACGCGGATAAAAAAATAGAGAATGGCGCAAAATCTACCAAACGCATTTTTCTGAAGCCTTCACTAATTTAAAGATAATTTAATTATTGATCTTTTTGTAGACGCTTTTTATTAAAAAAACCTTTTGTTTTGTGTATAATAAATTAATAATGCGTCAAATTGGGGACAGCGCTCCTTGATGGGCGAGTCCTATTACTGGCTGAACGTACAACGCGTTGCGTGAGCTCAGTACTCAAGGTCACTGGCATATATATCCGTCTTAAAGCGTAATAACAGATTTAAAAATCACTAAAATCATAAATCTGCCCAGTGTAAGGCAGGTTTGTCTCGCACAAAACGTGGCATGTAAAACGAAGTAATTTATTCAATTCCGTATCAAAAGTCATCCATTGCCTAAGACCCAAATGGTCGGTAAACGATTCAATTACCCATGTTCAAGTCACACATTAAACATTATAATAGTATACGATTTGTCGCCATTTGAACATTAATATTACCGTTACCGCTTTCTGTGACTTGTATGGCAAGTAAAGCACACAATTTATTGCCGTATTTGTATGTACTAGGAACACGCCCCGGCATCGCTTGGCTGACGGCAATATTCCGTTTCAAACCACAAGATACAAGGCAAAATAGTAAACAGAATGTCATGAGTAAAAGCGTTGTGTGTACTCTGCTTTACGTTTTCAAACTTTTGTGAATTTTCAAACAAAATTCTATGTGCTTTTGGGATAAAAGTTTTTCAATAAATTGAAAAGAACCTGTTTTCCTTGCAAATAATAGACTTTCATCTACAACGATTTCTAAGGACAATGGAATGTGACGAAGATGAGTTTTGGCGTTCTTTTGACTGCTGAAAGCAAAATACCACAACCACCAGCCTTTATGACAACGTTGGTGATTATAATTATGATCTACGATTTTTCTGATGGATAGAAAGATTACTTTTAGGAGGAGGAGCTAGGTAATAAAAGCTGCACGCAACTTACTTATGAACTATAGCTTATATAATGCTGACATAATATGTCGGTATTATACAGAATGGATTTTTGAGATGGGGCAGTAAGGGCATCTACCTTAACCTTTGTAGCTACAGGAAAAGAGTCTAAAGAGACTGTCCTTAACTTTTTGAGAAATTTTGATCTGCATTCACTGATTTTGAAAAAATGTACAGTCAGCAGGAAAATGGGCAATTTTCACAAAAACTTTTTTTTGTGCCAATAGATCCTGTTTCTACACCTACGATATGTATGGGTAAAGTTTTTTGTGATTTATGACTTTTCTAGTACTCAAATCTCAGTTGGTCCAGTAGGTTTTTGATCCTTATAAGAAACACCTAAGTTCACAATGTGGAAGCAATAAATGTATTGAGTATTAAGTATTGAAACAGGATCGATAGGCATAAAAAAAAGTTTTTGTGAAAATTTCCCATTTTCATGCTGATTGTAAATTTTTTTCAAAGTCTGTGAATGCGGATCAAAATTTCTCAAAAAGTTAAGAAAAATCTTCAGACCGTTTTCCTGTAGCTACAACGGTTAAGTTAGCTGCCCTTACTGCCCCATCTCAAAAATCCACCCTATATACGCTTATAGTTCATAAGTAAGTTGATGATGTGTATCATAATACCCGAATACTTTATATACTGCTCCTTCATTGTCCATAGCAGTATCGTTTTTTTCCGGTACCAGTTTGGTAGCGAGAAACTACCCAAACAATTTATATGACTACAACTTCACTTGCTTATTATTATTAGCCTTTCAGTCGGACAAACATAGAGTGTAGCCTTCAGTCTCGTATTTGGCGTTTAGTTACGTTTTGTATGTCCGTTTGCCAGTCGGCAAAGGCCTCCTCCAACCTTCTCCATTCCTGCCTCTCTCTGGCCACTCTGTCCCATGTCATTCCAGCGACCTGTTTGATGTCATCATCCCACTTCACTTGCTATGCAAGCTTATTAAAATGCAGAGTGTTCTTAGATTATTATCGGTATCGTCGACAATATTTAAGGAAACGGTCTATACAAAGAAGAGTAACAGCCGCACGGGCCGATCTATCAGGTTAAGCTACGCTTTCCGGGGTGGTTCTGTGAATAGGTGACCATTTTTACATACCAAGACTCCTCCGTGCCTCGGAAAGCACGTTAAGCCCTTGGTCCCGGCTGTCATTCGTGGATCTTTGACAATCGTTATGGGTCGTCTGAAGCAAGAAAGTTCAATTATCCTGTTGTTGAGACCAGTCTTTTCAACATTGCCGCGCAGTGGCGGCAGTGAACGAGGGTTGCGAGGGCAGCGGTGAGTAAGACGGCCGCATGACTGGACGCGGGCCCTTCGCCACGACAGTCAGCTGTTGCACGCCAAGGGGTATCGTATTGCGCAGTTACTGGGTTGTAGAGGTCAGATAGGCAGTCGCTCCATCCAAAAACTGGTATTTAGCTGCATCCAGTTAGACTGGAAGCTGACCCCAAGATAGTTGGGAAAAGGCTAAGCAGATGATGATAGGAAGATTACTTTTATTTGGTACGGAACTCCGTCCTTCTGCAGCGAGGTGTGAGGCAGGGAGACGTTATCTCTCCGAAACTGTTCACCGCTGCACTGGAGGATGTCTTCAAGGTTCTGGACTGGAAAGGGCTAGGCATCAACATCAATGGCGACTACATCACTCACCTTCGGTTAGCGGACGATATAGTTTCATGGCTGAGACTATGGAGGACCTCAATGCAATGCTCGATGACTTCAGTAGAGCTTCCGAAAGAGTGGGTCTGAAAATGAACATGGATAAGACAAAGGTCATGTCAAATGCCCATGTAACACCCACTCTCATGAAGATCGGAGGCGCTACACTCGAAGTTGTGGACGAGTATGTTTACCTAGGACAAACTGTCCAGTTAGGTAGGTCCAACTTCGAGAAAGAGGTCAATCGTCGAATCAGACTCGGCTGGGCAGCGTTCGGGAAGCTTCGCAATATCTTCTCGTCCCACATACCGCAGTATCTCAAGACGAAAGTCTTTGACCAGTGCGTGTTGCCAGTGATGACCTATGGCACTGAAACGTGGTCGCTCACAATGGGCCTTATCAAAAGGCTAAAAGTCACCCAAAGGGCAATGGAGAGGGCTATGCTTGGAGTTTCCCTACGTGATCGAATTAGAAATGAAGAGATCCGCAGGCAAAGCAAGGTAACCGACATAGCCCGAAAAATTGCCAAGCTTAAGTGGCAGTGCGCAGGGCACATTGCTCGCAGAACTGATGGCCGATGGGGCTGAAAGGTTCTAGAGTGGCGACCGCGTACCGGAAGACGTAGCGTTGGAAGGCCTCCTACAAGATGGACCGATGACCTTGTGAAGGCCGCGGGTATCCGCTGGATGCGGAAAGCACAGAACCGGTCGAAGTGGCGGTGCTTGGGGGAGGCCTATGTCCAGCAGTGGACGTCTTTCGGCTGAAATGAGGTACGGAACGTATAAAGGATAATAATTATTATAGTAAGATCTTCAGCAAAATATAGTATTTCCTTGACAAGAGTTGCTCGACTTTTTGAGAACTTAAAATGTCAGATTTTAAATAAAAAATTCAACCGTCTATGATTTTTATTCTGTTTCAAATATAAACCGCAATTTACCAGATGGTTGGGTAAGATAATTGAAAAGTTAAAAGTATTTGTGGCTCCATTTCACTAGATTGCCGTTCAGTAGTTTTAAAGCTTTTTTTATTCGCCTTTCAAGATTAGCCGAGTTTTATTTTTAAGGTTGAAGTTTCTATTAAGTCTTGAACTTTATTAGACTATTATATTAATGTTTATTCTTGGTTGCGTTTACTTTGATACTCTAGATAATTATTTATAACTTTTCAATAATACAGAAACATTTTACTGTAGTAAGATTCAAGAGTATAAAAAAGATGACTGTTATTGCATGTACAAGCCAAAATGTTTACGGTGATTAGGAATATTCAGTCAAGTTGCTTTGAAATACATTTTTTCTTTCATTACTTTTATACGAAATAATGTCATTAAAGAAAAAATATACACACTACACGACTGGTAGAATTTAATAGACAAAAAGACGAAGTAGGTACAGCAATAAACTCAAATAAATTGCGGTAAGGGGAAGAGTATGATGATTATGTTAAATAAAAAAATAGGAAGGAATATAACTGTACGGGACAACTATAATGATAAGAAGTGATAGAGTTTATAATGATCAGTTTATTGATAGAATGCTATAGCTAATCGATACAGTGATCACATAAGATAGTAATGAGTACACGCGGCGAAGACCGAACGCGAACTGAAGTAAATTGCGCTCGCGGTACAAAACTGCTTATTTAACGTAAAAAGATATGGATTGTACGGGTGGACCGTACAATAACAAAGAGGAAAACTAACCAATTAACCTTAACCAACATAATAATTCCCTTTACGTCCAACTCAGAGAAAATATTCCCTAATAATTGATAATAAAATAGTGAAGCTCCTCGAAGGGGGAGAGTGAGCAAAACGGTCCAAAAGTATGATGTATTAGGTAAGGCGCCATCGCTCTTGTTTACACAAGCAGTGCTGGACGACAAATTGTTTCATTTTCCTTCCTCGACTCCTATACTGGCTTATTCAGAAGGGTTTCAAACGAGTAAAATTAAGAAAGAATTCATGATTATAGATTTACTGTTTTGGCCTTTTTTTGTAAGGATTTCTTATTGTAAAATTTAAAAGGAAAACGAATTAAAACCCATGTATTTTTTTTAATAAAACCCACAAAAAATAAACAAAAGAAAGTTTTATTTAATAAAAAAAACTTTGGCTTCTCGCAGGTGCATCTTGGAGGTTTCCGGCTGCTTAACCGGGCTATCCTGTGGATGCCTAAATAAATTTAGGCCTCCAGCTAGGGCATACAACTTATAAAACTAAGTGACTAAGCGACGGGGTACGGACCTTGGCTTACGGCGTCGCTGACGGAGGGCAGCGTGGGACAGGCTGGGTCGGATCAAAATCATTTAATGCAATTATATTAATTTTATTGGATTTTACCTTTAACCTCTCGTTAAAAAATAAACAGAAACAATTAAAAAGCCATTGTGTCTCGCGTGGATCCACGTATACAAAGGGTTAATTGATATTTTTCGAAAAAAAAGTACCTCGACTGCCTCGTTGATCTAGTGGTCGCAAGCTCTCCTGCTGAGCATGAGGTCCTGGGTTTGATTCTCAGATCGGGCAAAATGTTATTGAAATTTTCCATCAGAGATTTCTCAGTAGCTGCCCGGAGTCTGGGTTTGTGCCTGGTTGATGGCAATAGGCTCGCCCTTTATTACATGGGACTTAAACATAAATGGAGAAATGTAAGTGTACTATAGGTACACCTCTGCTTACCCTTCGGGGATTACGGCGTGATGTTATGATAAGTGTGTGTGTAAAATTCCTCACAATTCTTTCGTAAAAGGTAATATTTCCAAATAATTGTTATTGTAAGCTCCTTACAGCTCCGACACCACAAGTACGCACAATATACTACTTCAAACACCATCGCTCTTGTACCCAAGTAGCGTCAGGAACGACAAATTATTTCATTTCCCACCCACCGCTGACGTAATGGGGCTATCGTTTGACACCGAACGTGTAGGCATGCCCTTATTTTTTCGGCCAACTTTCTTCGGTGTTTTGCCCATCTGTTGTTATCTCAAATATCTTTCGGTATTCGGTTTCTGAAGCGCTTTTAGTGCTTGAGGGTCAAGTTACTGAAATAATAAGCGGCTGGATTCATGGTTGCAGGATATTGTAGGGATATAATAACTAAATCATTAGGCTGGAATAAATAATTGCAACAGTTTGGCAGTCCCTAATGTCAGGCGGAAGTGAATTTCACAACCGAACCGCGTGAAAGTAGGAGTTAAAGTCGGTGGAGTGGGGTGGGGATTTAAGGAGATTTCTAAGACGCAACCTGCAAGGTACTAGAGTGCAGATAAGTGACGAGCAAGATCTAAATGAATAAAAGTAATTTAGACTAAGCAAGTAAATTAATTAACAGGCATAATGTACGAAAATAATCCTATTCATGAAGTAACTTTGCGCTGATTATAGCTAATATTTGATTAGCGAGCAATAGCGAGCAAGGAAGATGTTTCTCGCAAAAGTATGCTAATAAATACTCTTTACTTACAAAATAAAGTGTTGTTTCCTAACGAAATAACAGCCATGTCTTCAGAGCTATAATAATTTTATTAATCATATCTAAGACAAACTTCTTACGTTTAATAAGGATTTATCAGTCAATAAGGAAACGTATGTCAATAAACCAATTTCTTCCTGCTGACTTGTGCTAGAATCTTATTCATCTTTTTTTTTTCAATCAAAATCATTTCACAGAATGTATTGTATAATACGTGACTACCTATTTATTATATTTATTCATAAATCCCAATACGATAATAATTTGGCAAACCTTGCCAAAAGCACTTTTGTTACAGTTTGCCAATAATAATGTTATCGTCGATAGGACGGACATCTCATGCCTTCCGGATATAACAGATTTGCTACACATCAATAAATTTTATGTTTCAACGCGCACATTCCGATTTTCGTTATCAAAGAAAATTTGGGACAGGCAGTGGAGCCTATACAGCCGATATAACACAAAGCCTAATAATAAAGTCTTGAAGCCTACCCCATGCCAATGTTAAGGCTTTCATCAGAAAGCAACGAACCAGTTCGTTTTAAGCTTATTGCCTTAGATGTGAAATTGGAACAATATGGCGCTCAAAAGTTTGTTAAGAAATTTTGAAGGGCTACGGACGGGATATTGATTCTGTACCAGTTTTGTAATCAACGATCTGTAATTAAATAGCATGAAATTTTGAGGATTTTGTTGGTGTGTTTGTTTATTATTTAATTTTCTAAATTGTTTGAGGTCTTAGTTAGCAGTTTCCGAGATCTCTTGACTTTATTGAACGGAAACGGTGTCAAAATAATATTACTATGTATTAGGTTCTCAAGAATTTAGTGATGAACTTCAATTAGGACATGGTAACTAGTTTCTATGCAGTTAGGCTTCTTAATTAGTTTACTTGGTTACTTCTATGTGAACACGCTCTATCCGACGTGACCTTGAAATGTGAGCTACTAATCATAGCATCATAAATAATGGTTAATTATATTGATGAATGCAACTTGTTATCAAATATTTTCATGTAGTTGAATAGTGTTTGCATGTAATTTTAAAACTTTATAAAACATTCATTTGGACATGCGGAACCATTTTCTTATTTTTTTGAGATTTTATGTAAAGGAGTGACTTAGTTTTAGATAAAATAAGGTAATGTAAAGACTGTTGAATTTGAAATTACGTACAACTCCTCGAAATCTCTATACAAACAATCGAAATGTGTGCATAGGTATACAATCAGTGGAGGGGTCCGCAATTTAAAATTAGATTATCTATACCTTTCTATAAATACAGACCCTCTTCATTTACTTGTAAGTCAAGTCGTTAACGTTATCGTCTCCCAAAATCTGAAGTAACGAACATAACGAGTCTTTGAACAGCTTCATGGAAAAGATATATCATGTTATCTTAGAAGTCCAAGCATCCATTATTTGTTCTATTGTCTCAAAAGCTAGTGGAGCGATGGGCTAACAAAGGGATGTTGAATTAAACAGAATGGAAGATAGAGTAACTATCTTAGCATTCTGATTCGTATGGATATTGATTTAAGATAAAGTTGGACTGGATGATTTTGTGTAATAGTTTGTTAAACGATATTGTAGCCCTAACAAATATTTGCCTTTTAAACTTCGTGAACTCAGCCTACCCATTGCTTGTCCTGCAGGGTTGCGAGTTTGTCCAAAAGGGATATCGTGGCCCTGGCACACAGGCAACTGAATGAACACGGGTGAGTTTTAGTCAGTAAAAGTCTGATACGCCCTCCCCGCTCCGCTCAGAGCGGGAAAAGTTATTTGATAATTTCCCAACCAAAAAAAAATAAAGCCTACCTATTGCTGTGCACACAACAATTACACATATCATCAAAATGTATGCTTTTCGCCAAAACTTGAATCTTGAATTACCCGCGTCCTTTCTCTCGTAGCTGTCATAAAAGTGTATAAAAAAGTTAGTAAAGTATTCAAAAGCATGGGTACATGCTTCTTCTTTTTCCTCTCATACCTATTAACACTGTAATTTGAAAGCATTGTAAAAGCCAATTCTTTTTATAAGAGTAACCGTGGAGTTTCTTGCCGGCTCTTCTCCATAGGAAACGACGAATTGGAACCGTGCACCTAGCTTCAGACAATTCATAAGTGCCCATGTAGGTTTATGTGAAATAAAAAATATTTTTGATTTTGATTTTGATTTCATACCACTGATAATAATACTCTAAGTCGCAGTCCACGCTGGCGCGACGCGTCTTGCGTCTGCAATGAGCGGCAAAAATAATTATACGGGTTGAACGGGGGGCACCATGTTGGCGCGACTGGCGTGCGTGTCACGCGACCGCGACCAGCGGAGGGAATAGTACGAGTTCGCGCGTCTTGCGTATTTATTAAATTTTGTTGAATTATCCGCGATGATAGATAAAAACCACGTGTCACGCGGCCGCTTCAACGTGGCACGCTACAGCGGCAAGACGCAGCGTCTTTACTCCTCCCGCTCCCGCAGGTCGCCCGTGCTCATCGCAGTAGCTCTAGCGTGGCCTGCGACTAACATCTCCAAGAGGATTTCTATGATTAGTAACAATCATCATCTCCCCTAGCCTTTTTCCAAGTATGTTAAGATCAGCTTTCAGTCTTACCGGATGCAACTGACTACCAGTATTTTGGAACATGGAACGACTACCTATCTGACCTCCAAAACCCAGTAATTGGGTAATACGATACTGCTTGTCCGTTTGGTGCCGGATATAAAGAATAGCACCATCCCATTTCTTCCCTTGGGTGTCGTAAAAGGCGCCTATGGGACTTAGGAATAGGGAATTCTCTAGTAAAATGGGCAGCAGCGTTCTCTATGCATTTAAACACCATACTGCGATCGCTATCCCGCCTGCCAAGCGTGGAGATTATGGCAAAAAGGGAAAATGGCCTTTAGGGGAGGCCTATGTCCAGCAGTGGACGTCTTTCGGCTGAAATTATGATGATGATAACGATACCCCCCCCCCCAATGGTAAGACTGGTTGTCAGACTTTTGGACGGCTGAACGTGCTTTCCGAGGCACGGAGATGTCCTCGGTATATAAAGATGGTCACCCATCGAAGGACCGACCGCGGCAAGCGTAGCTTAACCTGATCGATCTACCAATGCAGCTTGTTATTACTTAGCCACAAGATCTCATGATTAATAACAATGATTTTGTGAATTGCTGTTTGAACAAAATATGAAGGAAGATGATAATGATTGGAAAAAAGCGTGTGTTTATATAGATAAAGGTAAATTTATTTGTTCAAACTTACGTACCTACGTTTTTTATTTGTGTATTGATGATAAAGTAACCAATACAAAGCCTGCATTACCATCGAAATTATATTTTCATTTTCATTCAAACAAAAAAAAAACGCAATCATAAATATTTTATAAAAGACCTTTTTTATTCATAAAACAGACATCGTTTGACTTTATTAACCTTTCATGGCAGGACCTGGCATATTGTAATATTTTCCGCTGAATGAATATCAAATGAACCGAATGATTACAGTATGAAAACTGGACAAATGATTGAACCTGTACAGAAAAAGCATACCTTATTGTTTGACCTTTGTCTACCAATTATGATATGGACAAAAGATGGCCAATATTTTGAAATAGAATGATCAGTAAAAATTATTAGCAGAAAGAAGTAAGCTTATCTTAAAGATCGTTTCAAGTTCCTTCATGACACACATAATAGATATCTGAGGTCATCGGAAAACTTGGGACTAGAGATGCCTATGCATTCCACTAGCTTTTATGACAAGTCTTTTACAGTTCAAGCAGTGCGGTTATGGAATGCCTTGCCCGTGTCGGTAAGGCGTGCTCAATCTTTGTCCACTTTTAAGATTCAGGTAAAAAAACACTTCCTCTCTCCATAAACATCATCATTACATAATACAGTTCCCTGCTCTTGTTTCATGTGTATTATTGTATATATGTATATATTTATTAGATAAGTGTATGCTTTGTGTATGTATGTATTTATTGTATATGTTAATGGTACACCACTGACTACCTGCAGTATTGTCTCTCCTTCTCCCTTTAATCCATCCAAAGGTTGTCTGTAAAAGATCACTTTTAGCGATAAGACCGCCCATTGTGTCACCCTATGTAAAATTTAAACATTTATATCTGCAACTTTTATGGTGTACATAATAAAGAGTATTCTATTCTATTCTATCGCATAAAATCTTTAACTTTTTTATAAACTTAAAAGGTGGAGTTTAAGTTCATCCAGAGCTCATAATATTTTTAAACATGTTGTAGTGTTTTAGATATTCGTAGGAAAAAAGGATATAAAAAAAACCGGCCAAGTGCGAGTCGGACTCGTGCACGAAGGGCCGTACCATTATCTATAAAAATGGCAAAAAAACCAGGTTTGTTGTATGGGAGCCCCCCTTAAATATTTGTTTTATTTTAATTTAATTATTTAGTTTTAAAGGCAATATATGTCTACAAATTCTGTGAATATTTCATGCGTCTACCTGTTGCCGTTATCAATATAGAGCAAAAACGAGCAAAAAATGACGTTTGTTGTATGGGAGCCCCTTAAATATTTATTTTACTCAATTTTTTAGTATTTGTTGTTATAGCGGCAACAGAAATACATCATCTGTGAAAATTTCAACTGTCTAGCTATCACGGTTCATGAGATACAGCCTGGTGACAGACGGACAGACAGACGACGGAGCCTTAGTAATAGGGTTCCCGTTTTACCCTTTGGGTAAGGAACCCTAAAAAAATCATCATCATCATTCTCCTGCCTTTGTCCCAATTTATATAAAGGAAGAAAGAAAAATAATAATATATATCAAGCGCAACACAGTCTTTTGTTTCCATACTTCTCTATTAGTTGTCATCTCGGTAGTCACTCCCTTTCTATCCATATCATCTTTAACACAGTCTATCCATCGTTTCTTTGGTCTTCCTCTACTCGTATTTCCATCCACATGCATAGTCAACAATTTCCTGGCGACATTTCCCTCATTCCTCCGCATCAAATGGCCGTACCATCACCACCTTTTCCACACAACTTTTCAGTCACCGGTGTTACTTTCAGACTTCCTATTATAAATGATAAATGATGAATGATTTTATTTCTGTAAGTAGGTTTGTACAAACACTTTTACACGTCAATCATATTTTAAAAACTAGATGAGGTCGGCGTGTCCTATCTGACTACTCTGAGAAGAAAGGCCGAAACAAACTCAGAGGTCATAGTCTCTTTTAAAGTCCAGACATAATCTTGGTCAGATCATGTGAAGACCATGTAGATTGGTGTCTGAAATGGTCTTTTGAGGAAAGAACCACACAGGTTGAGTGGACCTGACACCGGTCTGAACTGTTGATGGAGACCACAGATGGCCACCGGAACAACATAATAATAAATATTTAACGGGTTGCGATTCGATTAGGTACTTTAATATGGTTGCTAAGCAATCTATGCTCGTCACAATGCATATGGTGAGTGGCAGTTCTCCTGGTTCTTACCAGGAGAACTCTTCAACAATTAACGTCCTAGAATCGAGAAAAGCAATATTTTGTAAAAGGTTTAGGCTATTGTAACTTAGATAAATTAAAAACTGACCCACTAAAAAGAGAAAAATAAAACATACAAATACAGGCTGTTAAAGTAACTGCGTGCCATAGCTTAAGGGTAGGTTCAGTATCGATAAAGGAACCCAGGAGAAAAAAAAAATGAAAACACAAAAACAATATTGCAAGATCAACCTAATTTAGTAGTAGTACCTACCTACTAACTTAAAATAGCAATCAATTTAAATTATTTTATTTGACGGTCCTAAGCCCGTTAAAGTAAGAAGAGACTTATTTTTATTTATTTTTTATGTTTAATAAAAAAACAATGTTTTTTTTATTTTATTTTTTTCCTGGGTTCCTTTATTGATACTGAACCTACGCCTAAGCTATGGCACGCAGTTACTTTAACATCCTGTATATTCTCGTCTAAATAAATATCTAACTTTTCCATCTTAAATAAAAATACTGGTTTGTTGGACACCATTTATAAAAACTCATTAATTTTTGTTGTCATTCTTCCAACGGTATCATCCAGGCAGAATTTAATGCTTAAAATATTTATGACAAATAACTGAGGCACTATTTAGAACATAAACTTTTATGATCAGTGTATGTGAGACTTATGATACTATATCTACGTTAACGTCCTAAAAATTCAAATGTTGGAAAATAGCTATGTTAGATTTTTTTTTGCTGTAGTAAACGAGGGCTAAAATTGGAATGGGTATTTTTATTTGAAATTACTTCATATCATTTTTTTGGGTGCTTGGTCAAGATCTTTTTGTATAACTATGTTTTATGTTTTTCATTCTTTTGATTTTAAAAATATTTGTACCCGGTTTCTGAAAATCATATTATTACATAATCTGCTACTGCCTCATATCGATTTGTCGCGATTAGTTGTGGTAATTTTAATCTAGGTACAACCAACCGCACAATATACTGATGTGCGGTTGGTGCAACACTTGCACTATGAAAATCGCTCTTACTGCTACGACATACAAGCGCTTTCAATGTCAAATTGCTACCACTGATGACTGTACCAATCAATTTCCTTAGAATATTCCTGGGCGATAAATGTTGTTTTTGTGCCGTTTGTGCACGATCAATGCGATTTTGGCACGGTACTTAATATTTATGTAAGTTTAGGCCAAGAAAATCTATAATATCAATCATTCCACCTTATTTACGTTACATCACCCGAAGTGTAATGTACTAACACATTATCAGTACATAGGGCTGTGTTAGGATAATACCGTTTTCTTTGTCACGGTAATAGATTAGGTTACACAAAGATTCCATTAGCGAACACTTAGGTACTGCTTATGTATTGGCTTTAAGTATTCATTCATTAGTGATGTTATTGTTCTGCAATTGACGATCGATGAGATCTTTGTAAATATTTGGGTGTTTCAGGGCACGTTTCACCACAACCAATACAAATTCTGTTCCATTATTTATGTCGTCTGTGAAATAAAAAATATGACTGAAATTGTATGTTATCTATTATCTGCCAGATAATTCAATCAAATCTTATTTGAGGATACATGACTTGATTGAACAATGCAAATTGAAAGGGACAAAATATTTAAAGCTTCACTAACTATCATTAAAAACGTTGCTCTAGAGTGTCGGTTCGATTTATGTAGCTAACAATGCTAATTTTAATCTAAAACTAAAGATTTGATCTTCCAAAATAACATCCAGTTAAACTTGATTCTCCATTCCACATTGCGATCGCCAACCCGGCTGCCAAGCCCTTCCTTTGGGGGAGGCGTATGACGCAGTGGACGTCTTTCGGCTGTAATGATGATGATGATGATAAAACTTAATTCTGGTAAAAAACACTTCCTCTCTCCTTAAATCATCATTATTCAGTTGCTCTTGTTTCATGTTTATTATTGTATATGTATAATATATTTATATCGATAAGTATATTATTTATGTATGTATTTATTGTATATGTAAATGGTACACCACTGACTACCTGCAATATTGTCTCTCCTTCTCCCTTTAATCCATCCAAAAATGATCTGTAAAAGACCGCTTTCAGCGATATCCATTGTGTCACTCTATGTAAAATTTCAACATTTATATCTGTAATTTATAAGGTATAAATAATAAAGAGTATTCTATTCTACGCTGAAAAAAAAAAGTGTTTGCTTAAACAAAAATCTTGTTTATTGTGATCACGCATCTTGACTCCATGCGAGCCAGACAAGACTTCTGAAGCTAGGAGAACTTTGTTAAATGATCATAGTTCCGTCTACTAAGTAATTAATTAGTTTAATTACGGGTAGTTATTTAATGTAACTCAAATCTTGGCCAGTTTAAAAATGATATAATGCTAACAAGATGCTTGTTACCATCAACTTAAACTTACTATTTGATATACAAAACTGAAGAAGTAATATCAAACAAAACATGTATGATGTAACAAAGATCGGTGATTATTCTGTACATGTCGCATTGTCAATATAAATAAAATTAATTTGTTCTGGCAAATATGCTATCTTGTTTATAGTAAATAAATAAATAATGATTCCAAACATTTTAATGCCAACTAAGAGAAAATGTGAAAATAGCTCGCATTTTTTCAGTGTATTCTGAGAAAAAAAAAGCACAAAAACGTAAGTCTTGTACTAACTCAACGAGTAATAAAGACAGCAACAGAACAATATAAAACACGCAGTAAGAGTGCCTACTCAAGAAAATTGACGCCCTTACACACCCTACCGTTTTTACCGAGCCTCCAAATGCCGCGTTCTATTTTACATACCACCTAAAGTTGTGTATTCACTAGTGATGATAACATTGTCAGTTCGATGACAATAATTTGTCAAATCGATGACAGTATACACTCAAAATGTCAGGTGATGACACTGACTGATTGACACGCTCATATTCCGTTTATCATTTTTTTTGTATTAATCATTAAGACATTAATAATGTAATTTAAATGATTCGACATTATTATTCATTCATTTATTTCTGATAATTATAATCCATACAATTACACTAAATTAAAAAACAATTGATACGCATAAACTAAAATTACATAAAATTAAATTAAAATCATTAATTTGTATTTGGTATTATTCAAATTTCCTTTATTATTGTTATTTAAATTGTAATAAAGTATTATTTGCATGCCCATGTGACAGCAGAAAACAGACGACTTCATAAAAAAAAACTATGTTCCAATTACCCACGTTTTCAAAGAAATAAACGATTTGATGATTTTGATTTGAGTGATAGTTCAAGACAAATATTTATACTCAGAAAGTGGCAAGCTCATAGCAACTACAACAACCTAAAAATATAAACAAGGTCAATTTCTTAGATTACCGTTCGGAACAAATCGATACCCGCTATCCCAAATTAGTACGTCAATCTCACGAGCTCAGTTTGCACGTGAAAATAATCTTGGCGATTCGTTGAGCTATTAAAATATTACTATGTATACAGGGTTATTTTTAAAACGTCAATAACCTATTAAGGGGTCATTGTACTCATCATTATGCACAACTTTTACTATGGGACCAAAACTGAAATCGCGAAAAAACCAGCTGTTCCTTACATTTATGTTCGAATAATTCGTTAAAATGTAGGGGAACAGCTGATTTTTTTTCGCGATTTCAGGTTTGGTCCCATAGTAAAAGTTGTTCATAATGATAAGTACACTGACCCCTTAAGAGGTTATTGACGTTTCAAAAATAACCCAGTATATACACGGACGCGTCTGGTGAAACTGAAAAGTTGAGAGTCAGCACATATAACTGACAAATGTCATGATCATGAGTTTGTCTGCCTCGTCTAGACAACGAGTAGTCACAAGTAAGTGCGAATTCTGAGCGTGAGACCTTAGGTTCGATTCCCAGATCGGGCAAAGTGGTATTGAGATTTTTACATCAGTAATAACTTGGTAGCAGCCAAGGGTCTGGATTTGTGCTTGATTAATATTAAAATACTAGCTGCGCTCCGCGGTTTTACCCGCGTAAGTGTCGATCCTGTGGGAATATCGGAATAAAAAGTAGCCTATGTCTTAATCCAGGCTATCAGCTACCTCCGTACAAAATGTTATCAAAATTGGTCCAGCCGTTTGAGCGTGAAGAAGTAACAAACATGCACACACACACTCACAAACTTTCGCCTTTATAATATTAGTGTAATGTAATAAAAAGTAGCCTATGTCTTAATTCAGGGTATTAGCTACCTCCATACAACATTTTATCAAAATTGGTCCAGCCGTTTGAGCGTGAAGAAGTAACAAACATACACACACACACTTACAAACTTTCGCCTTTATAATATTAGTGTGATTTGATTACTTGGAACTAAAACATATCGGCGAAATGTAGGTCTAACCTCGCCCCCTTTAGGGAATACACACATTAAGTTTTGTTATGTGCTCCTGAATTTCTATAATTCACTATCAGAGTGCCTACTCTCACATTCCCAACACCAAGTGGACACTTACCTTAACACCAAGGGTTACAGAGGTTATTAGCGCATTCTTTTGTTTCCAGGAGCGATGACCTCGCACCCCGACGAGGCCTGAAAGATGGCGCGTGCGACTGCCGTATGCCTATTCACAGCTCATTTCCTGGGCTGCATTATTGGTAAGCGTTTTTGTGATGTTATCTTGAGTGCGTGGGAGGCATTATCTGTTTTTGGTTCGTGTAATTGATGTTGTAGCTTTGGGTGTAATATGGTTGAGGTATATTTACTTAGTTGATGCAACAAAATATATTTAAATCTATATTCTGTGTTTGCGAATAAGGACAGAATATTTTGAGTGGTAAAGGTAAATAAAAGCAATGTTCAGTTCAGTAGGTAACATTGAAATTGTAGGCATATAAAATGTTGAAAAGTAAGTAAAGCAAAGTAATTTGCATAACATGAGTTTTATCACTTCTATAAATCTACTTCCAAGTACTAATTTTATAATAACAATTATGAAAATATGATTAATGTTCCAAACTCACGCTTTAATATAACAATCTTTGTTACGAAACTTACCAAGTAGGTACGGTATGAAAAAAAAAAGTAAAATAAACAAAAAAAGTAAAAATTATGTGAAAGTTGCAGAAAAAAACCTTTTAACGTTACAAGAATAACGTGCTGTTGAAAACCTTATTCATTATAAAACATCTAAAAATTAACAAAGGCTCATAACTTTTTGCTCGTAACTTATAATGAGTGCTTTGTAAGCACGAAGCTTGATACTCCAAGTCACCCGTCTATAAACCTAAAAATGACTTACTCCCAAATTCTTAAACGACACTTGAAGATATTCTCCAAAGTATTTTTATCATTACAATTCACGTAGAAGTGACAGATACAGCCTAAGTCTTAGCGGTGACTTAAAATCTAAACCTCAGTCGCAGGAACCTGCTCGTGGAATAAGCATTTAATTCTACGTCTTGTGAACGTCGAGTATATCTGACTCATCCCGTTAATTATTTTGGTCATAATGCTATTCACCTGAGGTTCTGAAACTGCGTTGCGTTTGAGTATTCGGTCTCAACTTATAGCACGATATCTGTCAAATTAAATTAGATTGTTTATTTTTTTTTAATGTTGATGAAAACCTAAATTAGAAACATACATTTTTTTATAGGGGAATTATAAAACGAACGAATAAAAAAAAACTTAGGGACTGATGATGAGATTTATTTATTTATAAAGGTACACCAACAGCTTCTGTAAATAACATATTAAATAACAATAGATAACAGTCATGAGCTTATACAGAGATACTGTTTTAATAACTTAACTAATGGAAGCAGAAATAAAAGGCAGGGTTTGGCGATACGTAAATGGAGACGATTTTTATTGCAGACTGAGCAAATGACAATGAGTTTGACATACGGCACATGAAATTAAATATAGATAAACATTATAGTTTGTTGGAGTTGCCAAAATGCTGGAGGGGAGGGGAAAGTTTAGCACTTACACTTACATACATTAATAACAATATACCAAGGATTATTACACACAAAAAAAATATCAATTAGGTACTTACTTAAGTTAAGTTAAACTAAACAAAAAACTATTACATAACAAGCCCAGTCTTTAAATTAATGAAGTTAAACAAAAAATGAACCAATTAGGAACATATCACAAATTGTTGGCAACTCCAACAAACTATATTTTTTATCTATATTTAAGTTCATGTGCCGTTTGTCAAACTCATTGTCATTCGCTCAGTCTGCACAAAAAATTGTCTCCATTCACATACCGCCAATGCCTGCCTTTTATTTTTGCTTCCACACCATCGATTACCTGCAAGAACCAGCCCTGCTGCAATACTCCAACAACTTTAACTAAAAGTGGGTTGTGATTAATCCATTTCATATATATTATTAAAATTCTAGCCGTGCGACTAAATGACTAGGTGAGCGACTAAAAATACAGAGAGGGTGCTGCTAATGAATCATTTGGGTTAGGTTGGAACATTGACCTGATTCCCTCTATTCTTAGTGAATCATTTGGGTTAGATGAGGCTGTTAATACGAAAATTAGGTCAACTGAACCTTATAAATATAAATAAAAGCTTCTCATTTTGTATTTTAAGTAACTCAAATTAATGTTTGTGAATTGCTGTTCTGTTGATTTCTCGTCACTCGCAGTCAGTCGCTCACTTAGTAATACTATAACGTAAATTAATTATTTTTGTCACTTAAAACTTTAATTTACAGTCACTCGTTTAAATACTGCCCTTTTTAATATAATGTTTAGGAAGCCATTCTGTCATCATCATTATCATTTCAGCCGAAAAACGTCCACTGCTGGCCATAGGCTCCCAAGCACCGTCACTTCGATCGGCTCTGTACTTCACGCATCCAGCGGATTTCTGCGGCCTTCACAAGGTCATCGGTCCACCTTGATAAAAGTTAATGTTGTGTTTCATAAGTGATCAATTTAAAATTCTCAATTCAAAAACCGACTATATAACGGTATTTAAGTCCGAATATGTCTGAATTGTCTGTGTGGTTCCGGACGTAGAGAATAGCACCACCCTATTTGTTCCCGTGGGTGTCGTAAAAGGCGACTAAGGGACTTACTAGAGAATGGGCAGCAGCGTTCTCTATGCATTTTAACATCATACTGCGATCTCCAACAGAAGCTGAAGCCCGAATAAATAGTTCAGCAATGTAAAATATAATTCTAAAACAGAAGCGACTGGTCTTATTTCCTACTACAGGCAAACAAATGACGTGTTAGTAACACGGTCAATTGAATCGGCCGCCATTACTGTCAGTCAAGATTTTATCATTTTCGTTTGAAATAGGAACAAAAACACGCAATGCAGGTGCGATTTATCTACTTGTGACAGACGCGGGACAAACATTTTTCATGTGCGCAATAAAATGGGTAAGGAGGCGGGCAGACGACCGACTATAAAAAAGAGCAAATTTACTATTCAAATATTGTGAAACTTATGATTTTTTAAAGAAATCTGGGAGCGATCCAATAAAGTTCTGACTCTGGCTGATTTTCAATCATCTCAGATCATTTTAAATTATCAGTTTTAAGATGCAGCAAAAATACGATTCATAATAAGACAAATATTTATAAATATAATAACCTAATTATTAGACATTTGATATGAGTTCGTGAAAAATCGGACATAGATCATAAAAGGCACTTGTCGAATACAAATTGGTCATCTGCACCCAGCCTAAGAGATTCTACAAGTCCGTTGCGTAACCAACTCTCTGTAGTATTAAAGTGTCAGTGAATTCGCCAGCAAAGCTGAGGGATCATAATTTAAAATTTAGCACTTCATCAAGCTTCAGCTGACAATCACGATTTACGTCTCCTTTGTGGACATTTCATTTTCCACTCAATTAATTTTCTCTGGTCTTTAAGAGATAATGCGATTAATTTTTAATCTGATCAGAGGGTATCATTAATCTGATAGGGATCACGGCAGTTCGAGAATAAATGAATGAAGTTGTCGTTGTTTATTGTAGCTATTGCCTGAATATTTACAATTACTGCTGATTTACGGTTGATACGAACAATATTTCGGAGAGAGTTTTGTTTTTGTGTTCTTTGTTGATCGAACGTATTTTGTTTTCTTGTTTGATGAGACGGCTGAATTATAAATATTTAAAATTATTTGTTCCGACTGTTTACAACAATATTTTGAGTAATTTCATAATTTAGCTATAGGCCATGTTTATTATTGTTTTTTGTTTGATAGCAGTCTTACCACCTTTGGTAGCCTGTATCGTATTACCCAGTTATTAGGTTCTGGAGTCAGATAGGCAGTCGCTCCATGTAAAATATTGGTATTCAGCTGCCGGTTAGACTGACCCCAACATAATTGGCAAAAGGCTAGGCAAATTGATTGACACCTGTAAATACGTTTTCATATCATAGAGGTAGTATGTAATTTTATGTCAGTTTTATTATAGTTGTCGAAGTCTGTTGACAGAGTAATGAGTTTCTATCATAGAAGTAGTATGTAATTTTATGTCAGTTTTATTATAGTTGTCGAAGTCTGTTGACAGAGTAATGAGTTTCTATCATAGAAGTAGTATGTAATTTTATGTCAGTTTTATTATAGTTGTCGAAGTCTGTTGACAGAGTAATGAGTTTCTATCATAGAAGTAGTATGTAATTTTATGTCAGTTTTATTATAGTTGTCGAAGTCTGTTGACAGAGTGATGAGTTTCTATCATAGAGGTAGTATGTAATTTTATGTCAGTTTTATTACAGTTGTCGAAGTCTGTTGACAGAGTAATGAGTTTCGCGTGATAAATGCTTTTTCATTAAACATAGTTGCTTTTGCTTGTTTGTTTGAAATAACAATTTCCACACGTTTGTATGCAGTGCCTTGGAGGATAGATAACTGCATTACTACGTAGTCGATCAATGTTCTGCTAGGATTGCGTAGCTGACGTAGCCGTTACGGCTCGTAGACGCTGACGTCACGGCTACGCGCCATAGCGCCTACGTAGGTAACTTCTTGAACACAAGCCACTTCTGAGTGTCTGCTTTCTGAATTATATATACCCTTACCAACTTTTAAAATTATCTTTTTCTAGAATAATTTTCGATATTCTACCAAATCAAAGTTTAGAAAATTGAAGTAGTTTTATTTTATGCATTTTTTTTTCCGCTGAAATAATGGTAAGTCACTGAATATTTGAGAACAAACAGAACACCTTTTAATACACATGGAATCACTTTTTCAGTGAAGACACTTTCATCTTTAACTCGTTATAATACAGACAAATAATTAAAAGACAAAGATAAAAACTTTTCTGGTACGAAAATTTACATTAAAATGAAACTCCTCATTTTTACGATTCACTTTGGGGTTGAGAAATTTAATGTTCAGAGAACTTTAATTAATCAAAGAAAATCTTTAGTCTAATTTGGAAAGTTAAAAAGCGCTGTGGTGTAATCTAGTGAAAATTAGAAGAAAAAATCGTATTCGTGTCTAAAGAAATGTTATAAGAGGATTTCTTTATTTATAATTAGTATAAAGCATTTTATAAAAGATAAAATCCGTTATTCCAAAATAACATTTTTTTTCCATTTGATACTCCTATTTGTAGGTATAGTTACGTTTTTTTCATTTTTATTTTAATGTTTATCAGTGGAAACTTGTAAATGGCCTTCAACTTCATACTTTTTAAGTACACTGATGTTATCTGTAAGTTTTTCTGAATAAAATAAATAACATGACTAAATACATGCGTAGCATACCATAATCAGTCTATAAAATTCCCACTGATGGGACACAGGCCTCCCTTCTGTGAGAGAGAGTGGGCCGTAACCACCACGTGGGCCCGTACTGGGCCCGCGTGGTGATTACGGCCCACTCTGTTGTTAGATGTCACATGTCTTTGTAATTGTAGTTCTAGGACATGTCTATTTCGTCACGATATTTTGAGAGCAGCGGTGATGAAATAATTTTCAGTAAGGTAAAGTGCATCTCTGGGTTCGAACCTACGATCTACAACTCGTAAGGCGGTTGTTCGTTAGTCACGGGCGTTCGTTAGTGACAGCCGAATATTTACTACATAATAAATTCAAATTAAAAAAGTATTGTGTTATGAGAAATTAAACTGAAAACTGCTTGCAATATTTTTTGTTCCGCGACTGTAAATTTAAAGTAGTTCAAAAAGATATTTCGCGTCGAGTTCCTGCAATTATTACCAGAGCAATACAAAAAACTTTCATTTCAATACCATTCCGATCCAATAACCGTTCATTCTTTCGATTGATTCCTTGTTCATTCTTTCGAGCGATTTCTTTGGATGAAGTGATTGCTGTTTGACCTCTACGTAGCGTAAGAAACCATAATTGTACTCGTAGCAAAAAACCCTTTGTTTGGAATGACCTTAGCGCTTTAAAATCAAACAAATGGATCTGTGCAGGGCTCTGGTAACATGTTTCTCGCTAGATATTTCTCATTTGTAAATATAGGTACTTACTTCGAAATAAAAAATACGTTCAATGCTGTCAAAGTTTCAATACAAATAAAAATATCGATACTATCACGTTACGCAATTGACCACTTAATTTCACTCCGCGCATAACACTTTGTCACAACACCAATTGTATCTCGTCTGCTCAACGTCCGTATGTCACTGCCGATAGATCCGAGGGAGATGCCGAGGGATCCAGCAGAATATCAGCGTCAGGTATATCTGCCTGACACATGCTGAGCTGGACTCCCATTTGGTGCAACCTTGAGACGCACAGCGCACCTAATAATATTGATGATTGTCATAGTGTCACTATTTCTTTAAGTACTTATGTTCTTTTTTGGCTATTATTTTTCTTTTTAATTTATTTAAGTTGTTGTGTATTATTTTTTGTGGTATTGTGTGTTGTGCTATGTCTTTTGTGTGCACTGAATAAATGTTTTATCTATCTACCACTTTTGACTAATTATGCATTAAACATTAAAGCGCTGACACGAGGCAAATGATAAAAGTAGGCTTGTCTTAAACAAAAAAATTGCCAAATCTATATAGTTTGTCGTAGCGGAAAAAAGATATGTTATTATTGAACATCTTTCTCAGAACTTGGCTGTTACCAAAAGACGTTTAGATAAAAAATCTATATACAAATTAACGATAAACTAACACTTTACTTTGAGTTTCAATCCAAAATACGTATCTGTAGTTATTAAATATCAACGTACGGTTGGTATTTAATTAATAACAAGAACGTCTTATTTGTATGCAGAACTTGGTTGTTTTTTATTTTCGATTACTCAAGTCGTTTTTGGGTAAATAAATAATTGCTTCATATTTTGCAATAAATTACAAGCGTTGTGTCATCGCGCTTCTCTTTCTTTTGTATGCAGTCTGACTGTGACAGCGGTTTACCTGTTCTCAGCTTCTTAAAGTCAATCATCGTGTCAATTAATTTAATACGTCAAAGTTTTGACGTGGCCATTAGCATTGTACAATATGACAAGGTTCTAAGAATGGTTAAGATTTTCGTTTGCCGACCGTACGGGTAGAATAGAATAGAATAGAATAGAATACTCTTTATTATGTACACCATAAAAGTTACAGATATAAATGTTTAAATTTTACATATGGTGACACAATGGGCGGTCTTATCGCTAAAAGCGATCTTTTACAGACAACCTTTGGATGGATTAAAGGGAGCAGGAGTGACAATACTGCAGGTAGTCAGTGGTGTACCATTAACATATACAATAAATACACACATACACAAAGCATACACTTATCTAATAAATATATACATATATACAATAATACACATGAAACAAGAGCAGGGAACTGTATTATGTAATGATGATGTTTATGGAGAGAGGAAGTGTTTTTTTACCTGAATCTTAAAAGTGGACAAAGATTGAGCACGCCTTACCGACACGGGCAAGGCATTCCATAACCGCACTGCTTGAACTGTAAAAGACTTGTCATAAAAGCTAGTGGAATGCATCGGCATCTCTAGTCTCAAGTTTTCCGATGACCTCAGATATCTATTATGTGTATCATGAAGGAACTTGAAACGTTCTTAACGTTATGTGTTAATATTTAGGTATTAATATTATTTATAATTTGTTCACAGTATGCCGCCAAGACAGTGGCAACAACCGACCTCGGGACCAGAGCACAGTATCAGAATCTTCCAGAAGATTCAGAACCGAGTTCCTAGAAGACTGGCCACAGGCGCCTGGAGCCCCATACTTTGACCCCAGTACACCTGACAACGTGACTGGCCTTGTGGGACACCCGGTCCTTTTGCTGTGCAAAGTGAAGAACTTGCAGAATAGAACTGTGAGTAGTATTTTGTTCTGAGAGTGTCCGTGGAGTTTCTTGCCCGTTCTTCTCCATGGGTATCTACTACGCTGTGGAATGGGCAACTAACTTCATCTTTCTGACTGACTGACCCCTTGACAATTCAAAAGTGCCTTTATCTGGTTTATTTGAAATAAATTTAGTTTGAATTCTGTTCACAGAACTATAGGCCGTCCGCAAACCTAGACAAGACTGTCTTTTCAAAAACGTTTTCATACTCGTATCAATTTGTAGACAAATTGTTTTGCCTAGGCCTGCACGCAGCCTTATGGCCATCACATAGCGCTGTCGCTAACTAATACGAGTACGTTGTCAACAATGACTGTCACAAATTTTTAGAAATATGAACGTATTTGAAACGGTATAAAGCTCACATTTCTATAATTTACTTTACAGTTACACTTGCCGTTGAGTTGTTTCAGTATACGGACAGTACTATTTCAATTGACACAGATTAAACTCAGATTATTGTTGTGATTTTGAAAGATATCGCTAAAATACATTTAAAAGCAATTAAGCCCAATGAAAACAACAAATACATCAAAAGACTAATTACGAAACTCTATTTCCGATTTAGCAAATGCTCAAACTGAATAGGGACCACTGGCTGAAGCTTCAAAGTCCTGTCCCTCTATTTCAGTCACAGTTTCCGTTGGTACTTCTACGATGAATAGTGAGCTAGTCGCTTTGAAATCTGTACTAAACTGTAGTATTACATTAATTGACAGTTTTAATGTACAGAATGATTGGTCTATTATTCAGCTGGAATTGGTGATATGAATTAATTGATTGTGGTGCTTTTAAAGTGAAGGTTTTGTCATGAGCGTTTTAAACTTGTTTAAGGATCGTATTTATGATGTTTATTCCTTCAGTCTAGATACTTTTATTATTAAAATAAAATAAAGCATATTATAATATTAAAGACTACTTTGAAGACAAGGAAGTTTGGCATTAATTCCTTCTGCACATGTGGCTTCCCTGGTACCGCATTAACGGCAAAAATATGTAAATGTCTATTAACTGGTCCCAAGTTGCGATGTTTATGTTATTTATTTTTTACATACTTCCTTGACAAAATCGATGTTTTTTTTTAACAATTTTATTTTCAACTATGTTCTAACTTTTATTATTTTAATCATATTTTATATTGTTTTTTTGTTAATGTGAGGACGTTGTAGGCTTAAAAGACTGTAGATCTGTAGACCATTTTCGATTTTGTTAAGTACCAGATACTTTTGACGGGCCTACGCTGTCCTCTCATACTTATTAACACTGTAATTTGAAAACATAGTAAAAGCCAATTTTTTTTAAAGATTAACCGTGGAGTTTCTTGCCGGCTCTTATTTGTAGGAAACGACTAATTGGAACCGTGCACTAGCTTTTGACGTTTCATAAGTGCCCATAGAGGCTTATGTGAAATAAAAATATTTTTGATTTGATTTGATTAGACTTTAATTTGTTATCATTATTGTTTTTTAAATGTGGCTAAAATGAAAAAGAGCCTTTTCCCGACTATGTTGGGGTCAGCTTCTAATCTAACCGGATGCAGCTAAATACCAGTATTTTACATGAAGCGACTGCCTATCTGACCTGCACAACCCAGTCACTGGGTAATACGATACCCCTTGGTAAGACTGGTTGTCAGACTTTCGGGCTTCTGACGACCCGTAAAGACCGCCAAACATCTACGAATGACAGCCGGGTAAAGACGTTGGTCTTTACGTACTTTCCAAGGCACGGAGGAGTCTCGGTATGTAAAGATGGTCACCCATCCACGGACCAACCCCGGCAAGCGTAGCTTAACCTGATGAATCGACCCATGCGGTTATTATTACTAAGCCACAAGCTCCTTCCTTCTCCTCCCAGTGCAATTAAAGCTAGCCAAGAATGAGAATGGAGAACCGGAGTTGCCAAGATAGGCTGCAGAGTAAGCAAGCTGAAGTGGCAGTGGGCTGGCCATGCTTGTCGAAGGACCGATGGCCGGTGGAGCAGACGAGTCCTGGAGTGGAGACCACGTATCGGCAAGCGTAGTGTGTGACGCCTTCCAGCTAGATGGACCGACGACCTTAAAAAGGTGGCTGGGACAGACTGGATGCGGAAGGCGGAGGACAGGGTGTTGTGGCGCAGCCTGGGAGAGGCCTATGTCCAGCAGTGGACTATTATAGGCTGAGTTGAGAAGAATGAGAATAACAAAATGAAGTAAAATGAAAACATAGCAAACTCAAAACTTGACAACCTCACGACACAGCATTTCCAAGTTCCAGCAATTTAAACAAAACTGCAGCAGAACAGCTCAGGTTAGCAATATTTGTATAAGTGTACAAAGTTATATATGATAAAGTTCTATTCAGAAACAGGTGTCGCGAGATTGTTTGGTTGTATAGAAACTGTAATATCAAGCTTGGAATAGGTCTCACAAAGTCTCCGAACATAGTTTTGCTCGACTTTACAATAGGCAATTTCCGATTCGCGTGAACTCATTTCTGCAACGGAACCCAAAGCGCTTTGGGATTTGAAAGGCAGTCTTGAAATTACCCAACTTAGATCCTTGTTACCTGTTGGGTAAATACTAGGATTGACTAAAGATATTGGCTTTTGAAATAAATTGAGAAATGTTATCATCAACATCAAAACCGCAGCCTACAGTTTTCTGCTTTACATTTTTAATGGAAATTGTTTTACCTAGTTTGTGAAAATGATCACTAAAGATTTTTGTACATATCTTTATATTGATTTTTAATAAAAATTACGACGTGATTTTATTTTCAAAGTTGTGAGAGAAGGAATGGGATCATGCAGGACCAATTAAAATATTTAGTAATCAAATAAATACTATCTTTGTATCGTAACATAAGATCGGGCTTTGTTTCGCCGAAGAGTTAGGTAGAGGTATACCCAGTAGATTCAAATTTAGCCAGTTATGTTCAAGTCCTATCATGTAATAGGGGGCGATCCTATTGCCACATCGGGCGCAAGTTGCAGACTCCAGGCTGCTACAGAGATATTCCAGATGTGAGAGCCCAATAACACTTTGCCCGAACTGGGAATCGAACTTAGGACCTCATGCTCAGCAGTAGCGCTTGCAACGACTAGAGCAACGAGGCAGACTGCTATATTTATGTGTGGCCAAAATCAAACAATTCAATATCAAAGTCTTGTGTAGTAGTCTTTCTAAAATACATCATCGGCGTGGGCATCGTATTGAGGTTTCATAAAAAAACATAACATTTATCGAGTAAATCTATTCTTTTTTTTGCATTCATAGAATTTTTTTAATCTTTAATTGCTTTCTTTTATATCTTAACATGCTTTTTGTCTTTCAATACCATTGTCATCATTACAAGTTTAGTTATTCTTGGTTAAATCTACGAATAACTATTTTCTTGTTATCATTGTTCGACCCATCTCAAATAAGTTAGACAGGACAATCCAGTGGATTAGTTATCGCGATGCCATTTTGATTAACTTAACGGTATTTCTAAGGTTATTCGGTAAGTTTCATGTACTTCAGTTTCTAATATGTTTGTATGACAAAGTTTGGTATAATAGTGTTTGAATTGGTATTGAAATTCAGTTTACTTTCCATCTACCAATATATTGGGTCTGAACATAAATTTATTTGAGTAACATATTAAGTGATGCTTCGGTTGTCCACAGCTTTATCAAAATTATCTTTGCATATATAATTTGAAACACTTCTAAGGCATCGCTTTGTTATACTGTATATTTTATGAGTGGTTGAATACGTCATCAGATCTTGGGACCCCAGTAACTTCTAATAATGGAAAAAAATCACATCAGTGATTTGGTGAAAATGCGTTCCCGAACCAATCGTACCTATCCCCTTCAACTAGCTACGCAGGTGGTTATAGGAGTTCACCCGCACACAAGCGAAGACCTGGTGGTCCTGGATACCGGGTTGCAGGCTTTCCAAGGAGGCTATGCCATCCTTGGATAGTAAACTGACCAGGCGTTTACTACGCCTGGACAGGACCGGCCTGCGCCTGATGATGGGGACCATCACGGGATACTGCTCGCTTAACAAACACTTCCACACAATAGGCATATCAGACAGCCCTCTGTGCAGGGCTTGCATGGAGGCGGAGGAAACCGTTGCGGATATGCTCTTTGAATGCACAGGCGTCACCCAGATTAGAACAGGTACCCTCGGGCACCCAGATTCTTCACACACGTTCTAATCAGGCCAGGAGACGTAATCAACTTCTGGAGGGAGGTGGGCTTGTTGAAACCACCAACGGCCGCCGTGGCCCCGGCACAATCGTCCGCCTGAAGGACTTAGTGCGGAAAGCAAACTTTCTAACATAGATAGAACATGTGGTGAAAACTCTGAATTATTTTTGCTCACTCGTAAGAATTACTAATATTCATTTATTGGAGAGGCCTATTAACACAAATTAGGAATAATTTTCCTTTTATTGATGCCGCATTTACATAAATTTACTTACTAATTATCAGTGGCGAAAGCAGCGTACAACACGATTCCTACCGGCTTCCCTTCGGAAATTAGGAACGCAACTACTCTATCGTTATTTAAAAATGGTACACAGTCAGTAGTGTTTAATAATGCCAAATATTAAATTTTTTGTCTTTATATCCCAACAACAAAACATTTTGCTCTAAAATAACTCAGTGAGTTCAATTTCTATACAAAATCGACGTCATGACGAGTTTATTTTGTGTAGAAAATATTTTTTTTTTGCTCCGGCTTAACTATCTTATAAAATCACCCTTCGCCACTGCAGTACGGTGTTTACGATACTAACCTGAAATCACTAGTTGACTGCTGCGATCAGTCGAGCTACGATGAAGCGACGGCCAGTGAGCCAATCAACAACGCAAAGTGTTTGTGAACATTTGATCAGTGCATGCGCCATGACACATACGAATTTAAGTCGCTAATGACTGTGGTCGTTGAATTTTTTATACAGCTGGTACAAATTTATTTTCAAAACTTTGAGTTATATAAACGACCTCAATCCTCATAAAATTGTAAAAGATACAAAGCAACAAACAGCTACAATTATTTTATTTATCATTTAAGTATGTAATGTATTTGTCATGCAGGTATCATGGGTCCGTCACCGCGACATCCATCTGCTGACGGTGGGACGCTACACGTACACGTCGGACCAGCGCTTCGAGGCGCAGCACAAGCCACGCTCCGAGGAGTGGGCGCTGCGCATCCGCAGCCCGCAGCGCCGCGACTCCGGCCAGTACGAGTGCCAGATATCCACCACGCCACCTATAGGACATGCTGTACATCTTAACATAGTAGGTTAGTGATCAAAGATTCGTATTAATTTACTGAAGTAAGCTTCCATTTTGTCGTTGGTTTAGTTAAAATGACGTAGGTACTTTTTAGGTACTGCCTGATCATAAAGGAGACTGGATTTTGTTTGGGAAGTGGTTTAAGGACCAATAGCAATAGGGTTTGATATTTGTGAAGGTATTCCCATGTCATTTATTCCCATGTTTCCATCAAACTCTGACCCCGGCAACTTTGACAAAAATATTAAGTATTTTTTTGGTCAAAGTTTTTGTCAAAGGGTCAGATTTTGATGGCAACATGGGAATAGATGAGTGTGCAATATTAACCGTTGTAGTTAAAGGAAAACGGTCTCCGGAGACTGTCCTTAAAATTCCATCCAACCTGTATAAAATCTCTTAAAAATGGATTTTCCTCAAAATTATTGGGTCAGGTGTTAATGTCCTTTGCACAAAGGTAGATGACGTATAACTTCACAAATATTAAAATCTTATCGCTGTAAGTTGGTCTATAGAGCACTTTTGCTCAGTCTTCTTTTTATGAATTTTCGCATATTCAACAAGATACGAAAATAATTCATGTCAAAAATGTACTGTATCGGTAATAAACTCGGAACTAAAAACTGACTGTACTTCATGTCAAAATCGTACTTACTTCAACTTTGTCGTGAATTTTTAAGCAATTTGGTTCAATGCGTTGGTTTTGAGAATGAAGCTTGCGAATTAAATTCTCTAGAATTCTAGTGTTTACTACTCTTATTTTTAAGCATCTATTGTCTTGTTTTCGTCCACTAAAACGTTATCACGACCATGAATAACTGGAACACTAATTCCCACTTCCAAAGTACTTCTAAAATACTCACCCACATGCATTCCTATTTGGATACGTTCCAATTACTCTGAATGAGGTCCATTCAAAACTTAGATTCGGCCGCCAAATTCAGGGCCATTCGAAACTGTTCAAAGATTGTAACAAGCTACGTTACTGTACCATATTTTTCACAAGAACCTAGAAAATATTTTTCAGCCAATATGCGTTTGTGAATTGGAGAAATTCTTGGCACTAAACTTGAATTCGACACAAATAGCTCGATGTCACGGTAGATCACAGAGGAAGAAAGAATGGAGAGAAATGCGTGGTCAACAGTGGTATTAAAAACTTGTGTCTCATCTTCCTTGCACAAATAATATTGTCATCAAATACTAGTGGCTATTTTGTAACACCCAAAGATGGCCACTTTTAATAGTATGATGCTACAGCAATACGCTCCGTGTGGTGCCGGACCTAAAGAATAGCATCATCCCATTTCTTCCCGTGGGTGTCGTAAAAGGCGACTAAGGGACTTACTAGAGAATGGGCAGCAGCGTTCTCTATGCATTTTAACACTATACTGCGATCGCCAACCCGCCTGCCAAGCGTGGCGATTATGGCAGACCCGCCTTTTTGGGGAGGCCTATGTCCAGCACTGGACGTCTTTCAGCTGGAATGATGAAATCAATACGTAAACATGAACCTTGCGGATAATGTATTAGCACTAAGCACTCCGTTTATAATGTTTCATGTGTTAATCCAATGAGCATAGGGTTGCTGAAACCTAAAGGTTAGAGTGCCCGCCCTCGAGAATTTTTTTCGGCGATTTTCTCGGTGATCGCTCGTGGAGAAGCACCCTTAGATAGAAGATAGAAGCCAAAGTTAAATAGAACACTTTCCTAACACTATTGTCTGCATGGCTTAATGTGTTTCACGCGTGTCGTCTAAGGGTCTGTTCAAACTTCCTATTATCACAACCATGCCACCCTAATGATAAAAATCACGAAACGATCGTGGTTAAATAATAACATCCGCATTAGGTCGATCCATCAGGTTAAGCTACGCTTGCCGGGGTTGGTCCGTGGATGGGTGACCATCTTTACATACTGAGACTCCTCCATGCCTCGCACATTTTAAGCCGTTGGTCCTGGTTGTCATTCGTGAATCTTCGATCCACAGTCGTTACAGTCGTTAGAAGTCCGAAAGTCTGACAACCAGTCTTACCAAGGGGTATCGTATTATCCAGTTACTGGGTTGTGGAGGTCAAACAGGAAGTCGCTCCATGTAAAGGCTTCTACGTAACGGCGCGACTAGTCACGCGACACGACGCGGCACAAAGGCCCCGCGTGTTGCGGGACGAGCGGTGCCTTTGTGTCGCGTCGCGTCGCGCGACGAGTCGCGCCGGTATTTTAACGAATCTACTAGCCTATTAAAAATAAAAGCGTAAGTAGACAAGCCAATTATATATTTTAGGAGTTAGTTTAAAAAATACAGAAAAATAATTTAAAAAATATAACTAACCTTCCTAGCACTCTCAGAAAGAAAAAGGTGGGAGGTTTTATAAAGAAGGTACGATACGGCGTTCAGGTTCGACACGTCAGGCCACGTCAGCCTGACGTAAGTGTCATAACATTGAAAAATATGAAAATTAAAGAAAACTAATAGTTTTAGAACGATTCGCAAAATAATAATGCAAAACCAATAAAAGAGTATGATACATAATATTAATGAATGCAAAGTGTAAGTATCATTGGTAAGTATATGATGTAGTGTCTGTAGTATGTAGATACTATAGTATGTAGAAGCCTTAATTCGGCTGTGTCTGGTTAGACTGGATGTTAACCCCAACATAGTTGGGAAAAGGCTGGGCCGATTGATTGACAACCCTAATAACAAAAATGTAGCCGGAACGTGGTAATTGTGGATAATGTCCCTGTCGCTACATGAAATGGTATTGTGACAGGAATACAATACATAGAAGCCATGATATGTCAAAGTCAAAGTCAAAAGTCAAATTGTTTATTTCAAATAGGCACATAAAAGGCACTTTTGAACGTCAATATTTACAAAAAAAAATAGAATTGATTCTAGTCGCCCCTTCCAAAATGTAGTTTCGTATGGAGAAGAATGGACAAGAAACTCCACCGGTGCTCTTTTAAAATCTTGTACAATGTTTTTATAGGTACATTAATTATATAATTATATGTGAAGACGATGCACCTAGAATAAAATTACTATACCACAATAGGTAATAAAAAGAGTTAAGAATGAAGCAATGACAGATAAATTAATTAGGTGATAGAACATGGTGCTCACATATTTACAAAAATTGTAAAAAATATATACGATTTCCTAAAAAAATAACAATAATATCAGTGTGAGTTAAGGTAATCACAGAATTTAAAATAAATGTCATAAAAATAATAAATTATACAATTAAAATAGCAACCTGTTTGATTTTGTCTAGACTCTAGATTGTCCTATGGAGCAGGACCAGCATGGTTCCAAGCATTCTTATCTTGTATATAATCCTCTAATTTGTAATATGCTTGTTTACAAAGTGTTCTTTTAATATGAGTTTTAAATTTTCTTTCATTTAGTTGCAATGTATGGTCGGCGTCTTGGCTGTCGAGTGCATTGAGGCCGAGATATTATGTTCGGTAGAATAACCACAAATAGGCAAAAAGTCATATACCTAGATATTATACTATGATGCTGATCAGCTTTTCTATACACGGTATGACCGGGTTATCAAGAAATTTGGTTTTACAATTCAATAAAGAGCTCACCAAAGGAATGAAAATTAGTCGAGGTCACTGACTGGTCCATCCACAATGTGCATGTATTGTACTTACTCATGTTTTACAAAAATAAAAATATCTTTATCATTATCTTTATCTGACGCCGGATACGGTGAAGAGGATAACCATAACATCGACATGACGCGCAACCATCTCTATCCATCTATTCTATTCTATTTAAAAAAAACGTTGCCCCACACTAGGAATTGGTCCTGTATTGTGGGTGCGTTTACAAACATTTAAACTCACATACACAAACAGCCAGAACGAACTACTCGCAACTTGCATAAAATATTTCTGTCATCCTGATTCTGATTCCTGTCATCTCTCAGGCAGGATGACTGATCAAAATTTTCCGTTTTTCAATTTTAATGTATTTATTTTAAAACAATCTTTGAGTCTCGTCAACACATCGGGATTAGGGACAACTGTCAAATCATGTTGACGTTCATTCTTAGTTCGGGCCCTGAACTAATCGAATGTCCGCAATTGGGGGCCTACTCTGCAAGATTGCCAACGAAGGTACGGACCCGTCCGAAAGTAGTTCATTCGTCAAAACAAATGACAAATTAAATTTTCCGGACGGGTAAAAATGCATCGGGAGTAGAGACAACTGTCAAATCGTGTGTCGTAAATTCTTTATTTGGGCCCCTAACTAAGCATAAGTCCGTAAGTGATACGGAGTAGTAAACGCTAGTAACTTCGGCCAAAACTAAGGACTTCGTGCTTAGGGAGAAGAAACTGAGATACGGAGTAGGAAACGTCCGTAGTTATGGCCAAAACTACGGACTTCGTGCTTAGAGGGTAGCCCCAGACCCAAAGAACAAAGTACACCATACGTTTACTTTATCCGTTTGTTGTTCTATTATTATTTCATTCGATATTAAAGTTAGTAACATGGTTTGTTTGCTCTTAGTTAGGAAATGGTGAGTCGATATTGAAAGTTTATTTAGTATATGAGTTGGGATTACATTTTATGTTTTCTATTGATTTAAGAAAGTTTTTACATGAAACGTGGAATAGTTCTTAACTTAATTACAGCCGTTCTGAACTAAATATTGAATTTAATTATCATAGAACTAATTTTTTTATACTCAATACTCAATACTTTTATTGCATTCCACATGTAAGATATTCTTAGGTGGTAAACTTATAATTAGATCATATGGACCCTGTCGGGCACAGCAAAATAAGTGAGTTAGGAGAGAGGAAGCATTATAAAGGTACTATTAATTAATAAAAACAAGTAAAATTTAAAGTTATGACTTTATATGTCTATCACTTAGATACTCGTTTATCGAGTAGTAGCTTTTATTTAGCAAAAATAGTTTTTTCAAAAATATGTTAATTTTCTCTGTTTTTTTATTGTTGCGGGTATTTTATTATATAATTTAATGGACACTACATAGGGACTTGTAGAGTGCATTTTTAATCGAGAACTTGGTAAGTTTAGCCTAGATCGATGTCTGAGTAGATAGCGTGTCTGAATGTCTTCACGTTTTGAATAAAAGTCACGTGGTTTATAAGTCTGTGCTTGCCACAAAAGTGAATATACGATAGGATATTGCATGTATTCTAAGACCCGCGGCTTGCACCCACAAATCACTAAATACTCTCTTCCTGTCATCGTCAAACGATTGACAGAAACAGAAAGATGTATTAAATATGTTTAGCGCTAAACATATTTAGTAATTCGTGGTACACACGGCTACACATCAAGCTATACATTTCCAGTTTAAGGTGACCTCTCATTGTACGGAAATTCTATACAATGCGAGATCAGCTTATACTGGAAATGTATAACTTGATGTGTAGCCATGTGTACAAGCGGGCCTTGATGTTAAAATAAAAATAAAAAATAAAATCTAGAAGAAACTGGATAGATGATTGTTTATCTATGGTTCAAAAAATACACTCAACATAAAACAACTAATAACACGCTAAAATAACTAAGGCGGCACCGACACCTCTACCAGTATAATTTATGATACAATATGATTGAATCACCCTTTGCACTCAAACTTTCCATTAATTTCACGCAATATCATTGATGACCTTTAAGCTTCATGTTTTCGTGTGATTAAGACTTGCGCAATACTTATCCTACACGGTGCAATCAAAATTTAACTCGTTCCAACTTTTGTTCAATCATTACGCAAATTTAAATATTAACCCATAACGGTCAGAAACACTGCGCAATTCGTGATATAGTGCAATATCATTAATCGTTTAGTTTTAAAACTAGATCCTCAATCTAATAATCTAATAATTTATGTTAAAAGTTCAAATTATGGTTGCAGCATAAAACGATTTTATTCTATGAATTAAATTGTAAATAATGCTAAATAATCTGTTTTAAATTAATGTGACGATAATTTAACAATTAATATTTAATGTATTTTAAAACTGAATGAATAATAGAAACTAGCATTTAAAGCATGACATTGGACATAAATATTATACCTACTATAACATGTACATTTTGATACAAGTGGAGAAAGTTTGTTATTGCATTAGCGGCGGAATTAACACCCGAGCCGTAGGCGAGGTTCTTTTTGAGCCGAGAACTGCAAAAAAAATGTCCATGTGTATCAAACGACGTTTTTCAATACACTTTTGAAAAACTAAAATAAAATAAAGAAAAATATTTTTGTCATAAATTATTATTAGGAAACTATGATTTAATTTTCTTTTTTTTCCGCGCTTTGCTTTCGCCGAAACCTTTCGTACCCGATGTGTAATGGAACCTTTATGTTAAGGAGCAGCTGTCTCTCAGAAAATGTCAAAGTTTCCTTCAAACTAATGAAGCAAAATTTCATGGCAACAATTTTTTGTTAAGGGTTACTTATATCCTTCGCGTTATTGCGTTTTTGTGAGTGACGGTTATGTATTGAGCTGTTACATTACGTGTTTCAATATTCAATTTTCTTTTGTTTGGGTCCTTCAGAATTGATGTGCGAATAGGAGGTTATTGCTCTTGTGAACTCGTTGATAAAGTATTCCTTTGAGAAGATAAGAAACTAAACTAGGTACAGACTTTCTTCCTAGGATTTTATTCATGATCTGCTTCGTATTTTCCAACGATTTTGGGGTCTGCTGCCAGTCTAAACAGATACAGCTGAATATCAATATTTTACCACCATTTCTTCCCGTGGGTGTCGTAAAAGGCGACTAAGGGACTTACTAGAGAATGAGCATCAGCGTTCTTTATGCATATTAACACCATACTGCTATCGCCAACCCGCCTGCCGAGCGTGGCGATTATGGCAACCCCCCCCTTTTTGGGGGAGGCGTATGTCCAGCAGTGGACGTCTTTTGGTTCTAATTATGATGATGATAATGATGACCACGAATGACAGCCGAGACCAACTTCTTAACGTGCTTTTTGCCTTACGGAAGGGTCTCGGTGTGTAAACATGTTACACCACCCATCCACGGACCCAGCAAGCGTAGCTTAACCTGATTGATTGACCCGTGCGGCTGTTATTACAAGTCCCTCTCTCTATCTATTATTTTTATGGGGTAGTAATAAAAAATTAAATCTTTAGTACAGACGGCTACACATCAAGCTATACATTTCCAGTATAAGCTGATCTCGCATTGTATAAGATTTCCGTACAGTGCGAGATCAGCGTAAACTGGAGTTGTATAGCTTGATGTGTAGCCGTGTGTACACTCCCCGGAACGTAAGTTGGCAAGAGTAGTTGCGAGTTGAGATGCGCAAAAGTAATTTTTAGGTCTTCTTGGTGGTCAAGCGGGACGCGGGGAATGAGGGAGCACCGTTCCGAGCACGCGATTGGTGCGTCAGTCCACACTCGCCTCCCGCACCTCGACCCACGTTCCGTTCGCTCCCGATTACACTTGCGTGCACTAAAATTATACCCTTTGTTTTCGTTAAATTATTGTTACGAATTGTTATTACTATTTTAAATTAAGTTTATTTTACGAGTGTATTTTTGCGGCAGCTACTAATGAAGCTTGTTGAACTTTGGTTCTCGTTAACATTTTTTTTTGAAAGGCCACAATAACTAAAACTATTTAATTATATAATTTATTTATAACACCTAATTAACTTCTCGAATTCCTCTCCTTTCTTTAACTTTCTTCTAAACAGACACGTTTAAAATAAATGTTTTTTTTTTTTTGCGTAAGTGTACTATGCGCAAACTTACCCCCACTACCCAAAAACCTTGCCAAGTTACGTGCCGATTGTACTTACACCCCCAAACTGGTGAGGTGTTTATTTTCATTCAAATAGAGAACAGCCTTGTAAAATCCAAGTACCTAATAATATTATTTTTAATTTTGTTATTTTGCACAAGATTTTTTATAACTTAGCACGTGTGAAGTTTTACAACTGTAAACTTTTTACGAAGTTTCACCTGCACGTGTTTTCTTGAGCAAAATTTATTTACTAACAAACTTAGCACAGTTTGCACTTTACAGTTTGAAAATAGTTTTAGTTTTATTTGTTTAGGGAATAAGACAACTACAGTTCTTAAGTTTATGAAGATATTTCAGCAGCTTAGAAACCACAGGTTGCAAAGGGGACGAAGTGTGAGAACTTCTGAGTTTTATTTTTGTTTTTAAACTCTATCCGTCTTATTACAAAACAAGGTTTATCTTCAGACCCAGCTTTAAACCATGGAGCCATTATTGAATTTAGATCTTTATTCCGCCTAGGGTAAAGTTCTTAATACAAAAACTGACAACTGAGTACCGACCTAAGTTTTCAGTGTTGTATAGAGAACGGTATTTCAATCACAGTTACGTTCTTATTACAAAAACTGGCTCCATGGTTTAAGCCATGTCAAAATATAAACCTTGGTTTGTAATAAGACGGTATGAAATCGTGCGTTTCGTTTTATAAGAACATTTTTTTTAAAGCTTGGAACTGTAAAGCCGTTTTATTTAATTGTTTACGTCATTTCTATTCGGTCTCAAATATTGATCAGTATAAATTACTCATATTATATTGTCCGTTTGATGCCAGACGTAAAGAATAGCACCATCCCATTTCTTCCTGTGGGTGTCGTAAAAGGCGACTAAGGGACTTACTAGAGAATGGGCAGCAGCGTTCTCTGTGCATTTTAACACCATACTGCGATCGCCAACCCGCCTGCCAAGCGTGGTGATTTTGGCAACCCCCCCTTTAGGGGAGGCCTTTGTCTAGCAATGGACGTCTTTCGGCTGAAATGATGATGATAATGATAATTATTACTTAACCAAATGTAACCTGACTGATTGATAGACTGACAGACGCGCCTAAACCACTGAGAAGAAATACATGAAATTAGGAAGATATTTTGTTTCTACCGTGACCGTGTAAAGGCGAACTAAGAAGAATTTTGGAAGACGCGAGAAACACAGACCAAATAAAAAACCAAGACATAGGGCTGTCAACAGTGACGTGAGGACGGTTTCCTAAACATGTGTGCACTTAGTGAGTGTTCCGGTGCGGTGTAGTTTGGTTGTTAATGGGATTTTTTTTTTCTTTATTTTATGGGCTTTATCGCTGAGCGATAACGTCACCCTGTAACATCAAGAATTGTATGTTGTATAGTTGAATGCGATTTTGTTGCACGTGCAATATTACTGTACGTGCTGTTTACATCTGTACCGGTTTTGAATGGCAACTAACTTACCCGTATCGTGCAACAATTGTACGTGTTGTTTACACGGTGTCAGTCAATTGTTGCTTCATTTTATTTTATGGTATGCCACAGGTAATAAATCTACACTGTGTATATGGAGCTTTACTAATTATTAATGTTTCTAACAATGTACTAACATGTAAACAAAACTTTCTGCCCCTAAAATTAAGTAAATCTACGCGAGACAAGACACCATCAACAACACGTAACCAAGTACCCCCATTATCCCTTAAGCTCCATTTACACGGTGCAAGTTTCTGGCACGTTCAAGAGCAATAATCGCATATGAACGTGCTTAATGGCATGTTCAATTATAGCAATTCAAGAATTGCATGCAAATGTTTTTATGCGCGTGCGATTTCCATAAAATGGCATACAATAATTGAATGCATGTTTTATCGTTCAATAAAATTACATACAACACCAAGGCAATTTCATTGCTAGGTGATTACCTATTGCATGCAAGTTTTGCCTCGTCTTCACACAGAGATGCATGTCCTTGTACAATTGCTTCAAGTATTGCGCTGCCAAATATTTCATTAAAATTTTATTGAACGTTTTCTCAATAAAAAATTTTCCTTGTTTATTGGTTCGTACTTGTAGAGTTGAATGCGATTTTATTGCACGTGCAATTTTATTGTACGTGCTGATTACACCTGTACTAGTTTTGAATGGCAACTAACTTGCCCGTATCGTGCAACAATTGGACGTGTTGTTTACACGGTGTCAGTCGATAAAATTGTTGCTTCAATTTTATGGTATGCCACAGGCAATCAATGAACCGTATAAATGGAGCTTTACTAATTATACATGTTTCTAACAATGCACTGACATGTAAACCCATTGTTCACAGAACCCGAGACAGAGGTCATGGGAGGTCCGGACCTGTTCATTTACGCGGGGTCTACGATAAACCTGACATGTATTGTTAGACATACGCCAGAACCGCCCAATACTATTAATTGGACGCATAGAGGGAAGGTAAGAATACACTTTAATTATTATAATATAGGCAAGACATGTAAATGGGTCCTAAGCCCCATTTACACGATTTATTCCGTTCTAATACCAACAACTAATACCACTGGTATTTGTTTCAACTCATATTTATTTTCTATTCCGAACGGATACCATTGGTTAAACGAATACCAAAACAAGTTCAAAGATATAGATATAAGATACGGTCAGTAAAAATGCTTTGTATGTAATTAAAAGACCTTCTATTGACAAAAAAATCGGTTAAATGCAAAAAATAATAATTTAGTTAACAGACGTTTAGTTCAATAATAAAATATGAATAATAATCAAATTTATTATAATTGTAGTTCCTCCTTGTACCTGTCTCCGTCTGTACCAAATTCAAGTTGTTAGTATTCGTTCGCTCATAAAATCCGTTCGGAATAGAAAATAAATATGAATTGAAACAAATACCAGTGGTATTATTTGTTGGTATTATAACGGAATAAATCATTTACACGATGTAAGGGTTGGCAATAAAATTGAAGGAACAAGTGAGTTGTATTGTCTAAACATTGTGAAATGGATTACTTATAATTAATATCGTAAAACTGGTGGATGCCAATCTTCACAGCTTGGCCCATCGCCGCAAGGTTGCCTGCTTGTCGGTCTTCTACAGATTGTACTTCGGTGAGTGTGCCCAAGAACTCCACGACCTCATTCCACCGGCCCCCTTCTATTATCGGACATCTAGACGCACTGCAGGTTACCATCCTTTCCTGGTTGCTATTCCACCAATTCGCACTAAGCGTTTCCAAATGTCTTTTATAATGCGCACAGCAAAAGAGTGGAACTCTCTACCTGCGTCTGTGTTTCCGAACGCATACAACCCTATTCTCTTCAAAGTTAGAGTGAACAGGCTTCTTCTGGGTAAGCTCATTTCATCGTTGACTTTGTCTCTGTCACCTCTGCCCTAGACTAAGATCAAGAGCAAACCTATCCTAAATAAAAATAAAAATATCATAGTTGGCTATCGTCAGCGCTTAAGTTTTTATTGACTGAGCGAGCAAAAATTTTTCTTTCCTCGGTCAGTTTGTTGGTACTCCTGTACAGGGGGCCTAAAATGGACGCTTCGGCACAATCATAATATGATCTGCGTACAATTCATACATCCCGCAATTCATCTGTTTGACAGCTGCTATTTGATATTAGACTTCACTATAGCAATTCATATTTTGTGGACTATTTTACGAAACTCCATAAAAAACTGTCAAACAGATGAATTGCGGGTTATGAATTGTACGCAGATCATAGTATGATTCTGCCAAAGCGTCCATTTTAGGCCCCCAGGTCATATTTTACAACCGATCTGGACGAAACTTGGTACACAGTTTTTTAGGCTTAACGACTTTATAGTTTTTTTTTGAAGTCGGGGATTTTTGACGGGTACTTCCTCCAAAAAGAGGCAAAAATGTCGCTACTGCATATCTCCGCCTCATGTGATCCAATTTCGACGGTTGTTTTTTATTTGAAAGGTAGTAACTATAAGTTGGTCTCATAGAAATTTGGTGAATATCTGATGAGGATCTACGACGTGATGAGCAGAATAGATAGATCCTTAAAATGCAGTAAATTGCTCACTTTTCGATTTCTACCAGTTGAATCGGCTGGTATATTAATTGTTACAAAAAAGTTTATGCTCGTGAGGGCTACCATTCGCAGAACTACTAGTGATTGTTGAAGCAAACGATGGCTTAGCTTAACTTGTGAATATGAAAACGACTATCTGACTTCATCGTTAAAAAAACTAGCTTCTTCTATTTATTTTCTCTATTACTTTAATGTCACAACAGCGAGTTAAATGTATTTCTCTGTGAATTTCAGAAATATCACATCGCAATAGAAATAGGTAAGGTTAGAAATAAAAATTCTGAGATGTGTTATGAAGAAAACTGTTTTCGTTGGAAAATGCGAATGAAAATATGAAAATTGCTTAAGTACTGGTTTCATGTTGAGCAGAATTAGATTTTCTTGGGTATTTCTCATTATTTGATAAAGAGTTTTTATTAAGAAAATACTTGCTGCTTTGCTTGCTTACTGACTTGTTTTATAATGCTGTGGGTTTAAAATTTAGGGTAGTTAATTGTTTGCCAAATTGACTACCATCTTAAATTGCCCGTTAGTATACAGGGTGTTTGGTGCATCGTGTGCCAAATTGAAATGGTCGACTGAAGGAGTCATCCGCTAGCCTTTTAGACCCTTTAACACCCCTCATGCTCTGTGGATTTTTTTTTATCGACTTTTTATTGTTTTCCAAAAAAAAGACCCAAATTTTACATTCAAATACAGATTTAAAAAAAAATATAAGGCGTAGACTCTGAATTTTATTTTTATTTCGATGTGTATTGTTTAAGAATACTTTTAAATACAAAATTAGTGATATTAGTCACCTAGTTCTCTTTTAATTCACTCGCAAAGGTAAAACTTAAATTAAAGCTGTACATGTTACAGCTGTTTATAAGGCTACAAAAAAAAATCAAAAGCGACCGGGATCTTCCAACTCCCTCATTAATTCTCCAGTCTATCTTCTTTCTAATGATGTGCCACATGCCATAAAAGTATTTTAACAACTTTGTGAATTCGCTAGAATTGTGAATCGAGTCACCTAAGGCTAATATTCAAAATTATGATTTAAAAAAAAATCTCTTAAATGATACCTGTCAAACCTATAAATCTGCTATCACATTCTTATGGTTAGGTAAATTCGTGTCTCATATCTGTATATTTCGTGGGATTTACTTGAAATAAAAAAACAAAATTGCATTTTTAACATTTATTTAATCATTGTTACAAATCTTGCTCAAATTGTTGGCCTCTGTTGCGAATGCAGGCCCGACACCTGTTTCGTATTTCAACAGTTGTTGTACGAAGTCGTATTTCCTCCTTAATAGTATTGAATGCCGCTTCTATGCGTTGGACTAATACCTCCCTAGTTGGAACCTCCGTGGCATATACCAACTCTTTGGCACGTCCCCAGACATAAAAGTCTAACGGAGTTAGATCTGGGGAACGTGGCGGCCATGGAATAGGGCCATCGCGTCCAATCCATGCATTGGGGAACACATTGTCGAGATATTCCCTCACAGTCAATCGCCAATGCGCGGGACAGCCGTCATTTTGAAATACAATGGGCACACGTTCATTAAATACGGGCACATCGGTCACTAATTCGGGCAGGTCATTTTGTAGGAATTCCAGGTAGTCTTCGCCATTGAGATTATCGGGCAGGTAATGCGGTCCAATTACCTGATTCCCAATCACTCCTGCCCAAACGTTTACACTAAACCTTCTTTGAGAAGATTTCTGTCTTTTAACACGTGGGTTTTGCGTTTTCGTTGTCCAGTGGTGCAAATTGTGTAAATTGAGGATCCCATCCTTGGTAAATTTGGATTCATCCGTCCACAGTATTCTTTTTAAAAAATCAGGATCATCCACATCCGTGTGTAAAAGAAACCGACAAAAAGCCACTCGTCTCTCAAAGTCGCCACCCTCAAGACCGGCAACAAACAAAAAACTCTTTTAAATTTCTCTTGGGCAATAAGTAATTGCACAAGAAAGGACCCGCTGTTCGTGCTAATAGATTCACTACCTGGAAGTGACGCCATACCATACCCATTACCTGCTAAACAAAGGCAAGGTCAAACAAAGCTTGCACGGGTTTAAAGTTAGTTTAAAATTACGTACCTTGCACCGGAGTGTAGTGGAATGGATGCTTTTTGTTTTGGCGAAGTACTTTCCACACTTTCCATATTGAATTATCAAGATGTGATGCCACATTTCTAATGCTTCTTGTAGGGTCTTCCTCAAAAAGTGCCAGTATTCTCTCGTCTACTTCAACATTATGTCGCACAATATGGCCCCTTGGTTCATTAAAAGTAACACTGCCAGTCTCGCGTATGCGTCGGTATGTGTCTTGGAAGACTCTGCGGCCAGGTAATCGTCTACCAGGAAAGCGTTCCTGGTAAAGTCGTTGCGCTGCACGAGCGACGCCATTAGCGGCTCCGTAAGCCATCATGATGTCCGCATATTCTTCGTTAGAGAATGTCGCCATTGCAATAACAAAAAACTCAAAGTTTAACAATAACAACAAATGTAACAAGAACCAGCAAAACTTAACGATAACAAAGTAATAAAAGAATCGCGGAGTATGGTGAACTAGCACACACGTTAGGTAGCAGAGGCAGTCCTGTCTCGACTAAAAAAATGGCGGGTCGGGCGGCGCGTTTTGTTCAAACCGATTTAAGGTATGCAAGAAAGAGATAGAAGATAGATTTTACTGTGAAAGAGTGAGAAAACAAATTTTACCTCTTTCTCAAGTAACAGTTCCGCAATAAATATTTTTTCATAAGAATTTGGAATGTAGTTTTATGTGACTTGATTCACAATTCTAGCGAATTCACAAAGTTGTTAAAATACTTTTATGGCATGTGGCACATCATTAGAAAGAGGATAGACTGGAGAATTAATGAGGGAGTTGGAAGATCCCGGTCGCTTTTGGTTTTTTTTTTGTAGCCTTATAAATAGCTGTAACATGTACAGCTTTAATTTAAGTTTTACCTTTGCGAGTGAATTAAAAAAAAAAATAGGTGACTAATATCACTAATTTTGTATTGAAAAGTATTCTTAAACAATACACATCGAAATAAAATTAAAATTCAGAGTCTACGCCTTATATTTTTCTTTAAATCTGTATTTGAATGTAAAATTTGGGTCTTTTTTTTGGAAAACAATAAAAAGTCGATAAAAAAAAATCCACAGAGCCTGAGGGGTGTTAAGGGGTCTGAAAGGCTAGCGGATGACCCCTTCAGTCGACCATTTTAATTTGGCACACGATGCACCAAACAACCTGTATTCTAATGATAACTATCATTCTTAGACATTTATATGAAACTGGCTGCGCTCCGCGGTTTCTCTCGCATACGTCTCGATCCCGTGTAATATCGGGATAAAAAGTATTCTTTATCCTAATACTGGTCATGGTCTACCCATGTACCAAATATCATCCAAATCTGTTCAACCGTTTTAGCGTGAAAGAGTAACAAACAAATAAATAAACATAATTATGGATAGCCTTATTACAGTAAATTGAAGTAGCAGGCCCGGGTCGACGGCGCGTTGTTTTCCACTTGCGCCTGATAGAGATGTCAGCACCAACTGACGGGGTCCGTTAGGACTAATGCCTGCCAGGGTTGCGAGTTCGTCCGAAAGGGATATGGTGGCCCTGGCACACAGACAACGGAAGGAACACGGGTGGGGTTTAGTCAGTAAAAGTCTGACACTCCCAAAAAAAAGTGGGTCAATTTGATAAAATCAAAAATCAAAATATTTTATTTCACATAAACCTACATGGGCACTTATGAAACGTCAGAAACTAGGTACCCAGCACCAATTGTTCGTTTCCTCTTTTAAAAATAACGGGCTTTCCCAATGTTTTCAAATTACAGTGTTATTAGGTATCGTAGGACAGTGTATTCCAGTCAACAAGTACCAAGTATTAAAACAAATTGCAAATGGTCTACAATTAATCTAGTCTATTAAGCTTACAACGTTGTGACATTCACAAATTAAAAAAGTATCTATATAAAATATTACTAAAATAACAAAAATAAAAACCTATTTAAACCAAATGATAAAGAAATTATTTTTTCCTGACTCTACCTACTTATACAGCAGTACCTATAATTTTTAGAAATCGCAATAAACCAACCCACGGCTCTTCTATGTACACTTAGGTACTCAACAAATTAATTGACACAAGCACAAAGAACTCCCTAACGTCTTAAAAAGTTTTTCTAAAATATTACTAAAATAACAAAAATAAAAACCTATTTAAACCAAATGATAAAGAAATTATTTTTTCCTGACTCTACCTACTTATACAGCAGTACCTATAATGTTTAGAAATCGCAATAAACCAACCCACGGCTCTTCTATGTACATTTAGGTACTCAACAAATTAATTGACACAAGCACAAAGAACTCCCTAACGTCTTAAAAAGTTTTTCTAAAATTTTACTAAAATAACAAAAATAAAAACCTATTTAAACCAAATGCTAAAGAAATTATTTTTTCCTGACTCTACCTACTTATACAGCAGTACCTATAATGTTTAGAAATCGCAATAAACCAACCCACGGCTCTTCTATGTACACTTAGGTACTCAACAAATTAATTGACACAAGCACAAAGAACTCCCTAACGTCTTAAAAAGTTTTTCTAAAATTTTACTAAAATAACAAAAATAAAAACCTATTTAAACCAAATGCTAAAGAAATTATTTTTTCCTGACTCTACCTACTTATACAGCAGTACCTATAATGTTTAGAAATCGCAATAAACCAACCCACGGCTCTTCTATGTACACTTAGGTACTCAACAAATTAATTGACACAAGCACAAAGAACTCCCTAACGTCTTAAAAAGTTTTTCTAAAATATTACTAAAATAACAAAAATAAAAACCTATTTAAACCAAATGATAAAGAAATAATTTTTTCCTGACTCTACCTACTTATACAGCAGTACCTATAATGTTTAAAAATCGCAATAAACCAACCCAAGGCCCCCATATTATCTACACTTAGGTACTCAACAAATTAATTGACACAAGCACAAAGAACTCCCTAACGTCTTAAAAAGTTTTTCGTCTTAGAAAGTGATGAAAGCCAAAACACAAAACCCAATAAAAAGTTTGATTATCATAATGAAAGTTCTTTCTTCAAAAGTAAATAATCAGTTTGTGTCATCCACAAACGAGATTCCTAGAAATCTGAATTCAAGATGTTTATTTCATAATTCGTGTGGGAAGGGTTTCTTATTTAACATGAATTATTAAAAGCAATGATATAATAACATTTTTACTTTTGTAACAACCATTACTTACTTAGTCTTTCTTTTCTTTTATTCTTTTTTTTTATAAAAACGTTGCCCCACACTAGGAATTTCTCCTGTATTGTGGGTGCGTTTACAAACATTTAAATTCACATACACAAACAGCCAGACCCGGAACAACTACTTGTAGGTCATACTAATATTTGTTGTTAGTAAATGTATATATTATATTAATAAATTTATTACTTACTTTTTTATTTCATTTGCCTTTTAATGTCCACTACAGAACATGGGCCTTATTTAAACTATGCTACGAGTATAAGGGAAATTGCCATAGTACCATGCTCGTGTATAATTTAATAAGGTGAATAGAGTAGTTGCCCTTTAGTTAGGAGTAACGAACGCAATGTCTTGTTGTAAGCAGGCCCAATAGAATACTCTTTATTATAAAAATTACAGATATAAATGTTGAAATTCTACATAGGGTGACATAATGGGCGGTCTTATCGCCAAGAGCGATCTTTTCTACATTTCATTGTCCTCAACGAATACATAACCTATAGAATTGACCAAATGTAATGATAACCGTAAACGACAGTTTTAATCAAACACAAAACAGCAGCGTGCAAGCTAAGTCGATCGTTAGTTTGGAAGCCAAGTCCATGAATTGAGTTCTAATTCCATTTAGATTAGAGACACCATATTACAGAAGGTCGACTTGATACAACGAACGAAAACTGATGCGTAAGTACGGCGATCTCAACACTACGTCAGTCGCGAGAGCCCTTGCATTCGCTGTATAGTTTTTTTTTTATATTTTATGTATGGCATCTCGTAGTTGGCCTCGAGAGGTCGTAACTACTTAACCGGACTATCCTGTGGCTGCCTTAGGCTAGCTTAAAGCCAGCCGGGGGCGAATTTCTTATATTACTAAGCGACGACATGCTATGAGCACCCCCTGTGGGGTACGAACCTCGGCTTAGGGCGTCGCTAGGGGGAGGACAGCAAGATGGGACAGGCTGGATGATTATTATTAGCTCGGACGTAAAGAATAGCCCTAACCCATTTCTTCCAGTGGGTGTCATAAAAGGCGACTAAGGGACTGATTACTAGAGAATGGGCAGTAGCGTTTTCTACGCATTTTAACACCATACTGCGATCACCAACCCACCTGCCAAGCATGGCGATTATGGCAACGCCCCCCCCGCCCCCCTATTGGGGGAGGCCTATGTCCAGCAGTCGACGACTTTCGGCTGGAATGATGAACCAAAAATGAGGCAATAACAGATAAATCAAATATGTGATAGTTACATGGTGCTCACTTATTTACAAATATTGTAAAAAATACACGTAATACGTTTTCCTAAAAAAAAACTAATAGGTCAGTGAGTGAGTTAAGGCAATCAGTTTATCAGAATGTAAAATAAATGTCATAAAAATAATAAATTATAAAATTAAAATAGCAACCAGTTTGGTTTTGTCTAGACTCTAGATTGTCCTATGGAGCTGGACCAGCATGTTTCCAAGCATTCCTATCTTGGATACAATCCTCTAATTTGTAATAATTATGCTTGTTTACAAAGTGTCCTTTTCATGTATTGCTTACTGCACAGCAACTTGCCTCGTGTTCTGAGCCGCCATAAAGTTTGCATCGGGCTTTATATGAAGCTTTTATATGCGTGCGTGCGTTTTCATCCAGGCAGCGTATGGAGCCGACCTGCTGTAATATTCTGTGTTCTACTACTTCTAACTAGTCTATTACATGCCATAGGAGTGGAATGCTATTCACGAAATCGCAATTAGACGTAAACTCGATGCATCCACATGTAAATTCCGTCGGGAATTATGATTAAGTTGATTTTACACTGGCCTGTTAACACCAAATTGAGTCGGAAATAATGCCGTTGCCTTTTGCTTTAAACTTGACTCTTACCGAGTTTGTAACTGGTTAGTAGGAAACCATGAAGAAAGTGAATATAATGATGTGTATATTACTTACTTCGTCTCGTCTCTTGCGATGTCAGAGACATTTCTATACTGGAAAAAGACTTAAAGATTTTTGTATTTTTTTGGTTTTAAGTAACTTAGTTATCTGTTATGATAACTATATATATATTTATTTTTATTTCAGATCAAGATCCATAAGTTGTTAGTAAAGGTCTTAACCTAATGTTAGTAAAAAACCACAGTGACACTATATACAAAATTGAAACGACTGACACCTACGTGTGCAGCCGTATCCAGTGAGCCTGCATGGGGCTGTCCCACCTATCACACAATACACTCAGGATTACTATATACATTTTAATACGTGCTATCATAAGTCCATCATTTATGACGGGGATCGGAACTGTTTCTCCTAAACACAGGTTATTTGTAACCTATATAGGACACCAGTACGGCACCCACTAACTAGATTTCAACTATAATGCTTGTGGTTTATATTATATTATTTTGTCATGTAATCTAGTCCTAGTTGAACAATAAATCTTTAATATTATACTAAATTTATGATGTGTGGAATTAACTGTCTTTTATGTTCCATTTATCATCTAAATTTTAATACCGCTGTATTATTTTCTCCTC